>OU015751.1:122469053-122500511 GCA_907169655.1 Acomys percivali | reverse complement strand
GGCTACCCTGCCCCCTTGCACGGCTACCCTGCCCCCTTGCACAGCTACCCTGCCCCCTTGCACGGCTACCCTGCCCCCTTGCACAGCTACCCTGCCCCCTTGCATGGCTCCCCTGCTCCTCTGTTCTCCGTGCTGGTGTCTCAAGCTTCTTTTGTGACCATTAATTTAGAAGCTGTCATGCTTCTAAATGCTCGAGGGTTTTATGGCATCCCTTGGCAGGGCGTGTTTCTGCAAAACTCCACAAGTCTTTTCTAAGGGTTTCTCATCATTTCTATGCTTGTGTGTTAGATTGGGCTATGAACAAGAACTGCCATAACCTTCTGTTTCAATTTATTTTTGTATTATTTTATATGTATGGGTGTTTTGTCTGCATACACATCTGTGCACCACCTGCACACCTGCTATCTGGGAAGCCCAGAGAGGGTGCTGGATTCTAGAACTGGAGTTGCATACAGTTGTGAGCCACTGTATGGGTGTCAGGAATCAAACACAGCTTTTCTAAAAGAACAGCCCATGCTCTGAACCCCTGAGCCATCTCTCCAGCCCCTGATAGACCAGGAAGAGTTCCATGATGACCTGACCGAGAGTCTCAGAGAGGCAAGGACACAACTCTCTGCTGTGGATGTTAGAGTACGTACCCTGGCAAGGACCTGGAGGTCCTCCAACTCCAGCATCCTAGCTTTCCGTAGTGCACTACGCTTGGACCTCGTATTTGCTTAGCATTTTTCTGTATCAGAACTGATAACTCTCAAACATGTCAGATTGGCATTATGCAGAACTTATCATGAAACGATAGCATGGATACCTGAATTACGAGTTATTTTAACATTGATCAGTTAAAACATTTATCCAAATGGTAATGGAATGAGCTATTTTCATCAACTAAGAATATAGAAACGAGTGTCTGCTGATGTGTCTTAGTCGGGGTTACTAGGCTGCATTTCCATCAACTAAGAATATAAAAACTGGTGTCGGGTAACACATCAAATTTCTTTGTCCAAAAAGACAATTATATATGACGTGAATTCAACTTTAAAACTGCCTTCTTATGGTAGAAATTCCTAAAAATAGAAACATCTGGACACATGAGCATTTAGAGGCCTCAAAAGGCATCATTTGATGTACTTTGCTCTAGACTCTTGCATCTGCAGCCTCGGTAGCTCAAAGTGAGCCTAAAGAAGATTTACAGTTTGATATCTCCTGCCCATCATAGATCCCAAGGCAACCGCAGGCTCGAGAGAAAAACTGAGTCTGAAAATCCTCATCCTTATAGTTCACCTTTCATCAACTCACCGCTCACGCCTTGCTCTCTCCACTTTGGCCTCGGTACAGGCTGGGAATGCTCTCATCTCCTTAAAGGAGAGATAAGCGTGGCTTTTGTTATGATCCCAAGAGTGGGAAGAATGGACTTATGAAAGAACAGGTGATGTTAATCCACTAGAAGACAAACCACCTCACGTGTGGGCTTGTCTGTGCCCAGCTGAAACACATCCGTGGACAAACTCTGGGAGGAGCTATATATATGAAGCCAAAACAGGAGAGGGGGCTTTTTGGTGAGACTTGGGATAGTTTTGGCTGTTCATCGCTCCATTTCAGGACGCTTCTAGAGAGAACTGCTCAAGGGAAGGCTTTGAGGCTCCGGCTGAGGCTCCAGGTTCCAGCAGAAGGAGTCCTACTGACTAAGCCAGGAGAATCGTTCCTCGGAACTGACATCCTTACGGTTTCATTGCTGTGTTCTTTAATCTCCTTTTTTTATTGGTTAGGTTAGTCGGGTTATAAGTGAGGTCTTCTCAGTTAATAAGTTCATAATAAAATATAATTGTTACGAAAATTGAGCATACATCTCCGAGTTGTACTAAAAAAAAGTCTGTCCTTATTTGATTCCAGATAGCCATATCTCAACTCCTTCATTTCTTTCTCTGCTGAAATGCCGACTCACAGTGAAGTCGAGCTTGACAATGCACTCAGCTTGCAGCTCCCATTCTCATCTGATGACCACATACCTTATTTTCCACAGCAGTCACATGAATGGCAGAAAACACAGTCCACTGTGTCCTTCTGTCTGACTTACCTCACCTGGTATGATCATCTTGACCCACGTCTATTTTCTTTCTTTCTTTCTTTCTTTCTTTCTTTCTTTCTTTCTTTCTTTCTTTCTTTATTATTTTACAAAGATTTATTTTTGTTTTGTATTTTTTTGACATTTTTTTATTAATTTATTCATATTACATCTCAATTGTTAGCCCATCCTTTGTATCCTCCCTTTCTTTCCCCCCTCCCGCTTCCCCCTCTACTCCCTTCCCCTATGTCTGTGACTGAGTGGCACCTCCTCCCTCTGTATATGCTCCTAGGGTATCGAGTCTCTTCCTGGTGACTTATTATCTTTCCTCTGAGTGCCACCAGGCCTCCCCATCCAAGGGACATGGTCCAATATGGGGCACTAGAGTTTATGTGAAAGTCAGATCTCCTTCTCCACTTAACGGTGGAGAATGTCCTGTCCATCGGCTAGACTGGGTAGGGGTTCGAAGTTTACTGCCTATATTTTCCTTGGCTGGTGCCATAGTTTGAGGAGGACCCCAGGGCCCAGATCCGCCTGTAGTTTTCCAGGACCCTTTGGATCCTTCTATTTCCTCATTCTCCCAGGCTTCTCACCCCTAAAGTCTCAATAGGATTTTCTCCCCGCTGACCCACTTTCCTGGTAGGTAAAGTTTTTCATGGAGGCGTACCCCTTGGCCTACTGTCTCGATATAAGTGAGTATACCTGACGCATGGCTAGTGGCTGGTCACTGCTGCCTCCAAGTACAGTCCTTGCAACTCGAGTTTCCTGGGCTGATACACCAGAGGAGTACTGTTACCTGAGCTTGGGCACAGATTTCTTCATTTTTCTTTTTAAAGTTAGCTGAGAAAGTTGTACATTTCCTCATGGCATTTTCACATACAGTTGATTTTGGCAGATCATTCTTGCCTCGCCTATTTCTCTGCAAAATCAGCACGAGTGTTTATCTCTCCTGCCCAAGAATAACTTTTTGCATTCTCTCATCCCATGGTACTTTGGTCCTTTGTGATAAGGTGCATTTATTGGAGGCAGCACACAGATGGATTTTGCTTTTTAATCAATTCAACTTATTTTTGATGTTTGATTGGAGACTTTAGGCCGTTAACAATCAGTTAGTCCTGAAATGTAAGCACCAATTCCTGTAATTTTGTTGATTGTTACAGTATTTGGGGTTTTCCTCATCGCTCTGTTGTTTAACTATTAACTGTGATTTATTGTATTCTGTGACTTCATGTGTCCTTTCCTTCCTTCCTTCCTCTTCAGTCTGAAGGATTTGCTTCAATTGTCTGCTGCAGAACTGGCTGACTGGTCATGAATTTCTCTCGCCTCTTTTTAATTAAGGAACGATTTCTACTTCTTTGAATGATGACAGATATGCTGCCTGTACAGGAATTTGGGCTGGCAATTCTTGTCTTACAGACCTTGAAATGCGACATTCCAAATCCCTGTGGCTTGTAGAGTTTTTCATGAGAAAGCTGCCAGCATCCTGAAGGGCCTGCTTTGTGTATGGCTGAGTCATTCTTTCTTGTCACTTTTAATCTACTTCCTTCATTCTGTATATTCAGAAGATAAATTATAATATTACAAAGGAAGTTATGTTTGCTCTTGTCTGTCTTGGTGTTCTATATGTCTCCTGTATCTGGGTTGCCATCTTTTTGTTAGAGCGTGAGGATTTTCTGTTCCTGTTTTGCTGGAAATGTGTTCTGTGCTTCCAGAGTGAAGTTTTTCTCCCTCTACACTCAGGAGTCTTAGGGTCGGTCATTTCAGAGTTTCCCAAACATCTTGAGAGGAGCCCCTTCATCTCTCTTATTAATTCACCTTAGACTTTGCTTAACTGTTCTAATTCTCCCACTTTATCTTTAATCTTAGATATTATGTCTTTTCCTTGATCCATTTTATTTATGGAACTTTCCACAGAGATTTTTATTTTACTTATTTTATTTTTCATTTTCAGTGTTTCAGTTTGACTTTTCATAAATATTTCTTGTTGGCATATTCATTTACTTATTATTTCATATCCACGTGTGCGTGAGAGGCACATGGGTGCGTGCATGTACTTTTTCATGCACATATGTTCACAGAGGTTAATGTTAGGGGTCTAACTCTATCTCTCTCTCTCCACATTACGTTTTGAGAGGAAGTCTCTCACTGAACCCAGAGCTCGCTGGTTAGCTAGACAAGCTGGCCGATGAGCTCTGGTCCCATTCTCTTCCCTAGTGTCTGGATCACACCTGGGCAGCACCGTCACCAGCCGGAACCCTGGAGGTCCCGTGTTTTCATAGCAGCCACTTTACTAGCTAAGTCACCTCTTCAGTCCCACCCACTCTCTTAGGTATTTCCATCTCTTTAGCCAATGCCTCATTTTAAAATTTATTTAGATTGATTTACTTATTTACATGTGTGTAGGCATATGCCTGTGTGTGTGTTCCTGTGTTCCTGTGTGCGTGTGTGCCTGTGTTGTTTGTGTGTGTTGTTTGTGTGTGTGTGTGTGTGTGTGTGTGTGTGTGTGTGTGTGTGTACACATGCATGGGGGTACCCCTGGAAAAGCCAGACAAGGGTGTTGGATTCCATGGAGCTGGAGTTACAGGTGGTTTTGAGCCACTTGACATGAGTTCTGGGAACCAAACTTGTGTTTTCTAGAAGAACACCAGGTGTTCTTAATCACCAAGCTAAGTCTCCAAGCCCCACATCCCCCTTTTATATCTTGCATTTGACTTCCTATTTGTAGTCCCTCATGATTTGTTCAGGAGCTTATTTTCTTTATTATTCTTTAAGCATCTTATGGTTGTTCTTTTGAGTTCTTTGTCTGGGAATTCGTTTACTTTACCATCCCAGGAGGCCATTACTATGAATTAACAGTCTTTGGAGGAGTTATAATAGCATGGTATTCTTTTCACTTGTGGTTTTGCGTTGGGAATTGTGCATCTGAAGTGAGGTCATGGGTTGCATTTTATTTTATTTTTATTAAGATTTAATTCTATTCATTCAGCAGCGCTGTTTACACAGTCCACGGGTAACTTAATTAATGTAGTGTAATGTTTTCTTGGAGGAGACGGTTGGATGGGGGCATTCTGAACATTATGTAATACTCTTCTGTTTGTAAAATATTATCCATAATAAACACTATGAAAGGCAAACGTCTTCCCTTATGCCTAGACTAAGTGCACTCCTCACTCCTCATCAAGGAAACTTCTCTTTGCAATGGATGGAGACCAGTACAGAAAAATCACAACCAATCAAATTAAAGAGTTGTGCACCCCAGTCCCAGGTGATATAGGAAATATTCCCTGCACATAAGGTTCAGGTCACATTGAGGAAGAGGGAGCAAGCAGGAAGATTATAAGAGCCAGACGACCAGGGAGTTTGCTGTGAGGTCCTGTCTCCTAGGGATGCCAAAAGCTACACCAATAAAGTCTCACTAAGAAAACTGCCTAGTCTTGAGCTAAGCAAAGACAACAACAAAGAACAAGCCAAAGTGAATGGAAGAATTGCCATAAGGCATCAACCCTACACAAAGAAATGCGGGCAGGGGATTAAGGGATGCTGAAAGTGGGAGGATTCATGTGCTCTTCCTACTAAGGGAAGAGCACATGAATCGCTCATCCAGTATCAATGATTAGCCCCGAAAATATACACATAAGTAACATTATACAAACTGATAGTTTGTATAATGAATAGAAATATATGTATATGCACATACATGTATGCATGTAACAACAATCAATGAAAAAAAAAAAGGCCATGGATTTGAAAAAGAACAAGGAGAGATATATGGGAGGATTTGTAACTGTATTATAATCTCAAAAAAGTAAAATAAGTATGAAAAAAGGTAACCTCCACAATGAAAGTATTGCCGCAATCAAATAAAAAAAAAATGGCTCCTTGAGATACAATTGTTTTAGGGAGTAAAGCTTCTTCTAGTAGTCTGTCTGTATGTTATCAGTTACTGGGAGTATACATGGAAAGTGAAAAACTCTGGGTAAGACTAGTGACTTGCATCGAGATGACAGAGGAAAAAAAAATGGAGGAAGAAATGAACATAGGAGACAAAGCAGGTGACATGAGGCAGTCTCATTTGAAAGTGGACAAGAAAAGGAAGGGTTAAAAATATACCTTCAGATGGTGTGTTCTGCCTGCAGAGTGCTCTGGGACCGAAGCCTAGCAGAGTCATCATCAAAGAAACCCAAAAGACTTCATCCGGCAACTCATGGACACAGATGCAGAGTCCCACAGTCAAACATTAGCCAGACATCAGAGAATACTGGTAAGGAAGAGGAGGAGCAGGAGGAGGAGGAGGAGGAGGAGGAGGGAAGATAGGAGGAAACAGAGGGGTCAGAGACACCAAGAAAACAAGAGCCACAGAATCAAAATGACCAGGACTCGTGGAGACTCGCAGAGATCAGGGAGCCTGTGGGGGTCTGAGCAAGGTCCTCTGCATGTATGTTATGGCTAAGTAGCTTGGGGTTCTTGTGAGAATCCTAACAGTGGGTACAGGGGCTGTCCCAAGCTCTTCAGCCTACTTGTGGGACTCTTTTCTTCCTACTGGACTGCCTCATCCAGCCTTGATGTGATGCTATGTGCCTGGTCATTTATTGTAGTTTGTTATGCTATGGTTGATGTCCCTGGGAGGCCTTGCTCTATTCTAAGGGGAAGAAGGGAAGGTATGGATTTTGGAGAGAGAGAGAGGTTTAGAAGAGAGACCAGGAGGAGCAGAGGGAGGAAAAATTGCCATCCCGGTGTAATATGTGAGAGGAGAATAAAAATAGACATCTCACCAGTTTGTCTAGCCTAAATTCCTCAGGAAAGAATAGAAAAAGAAAGTGAGACACATTGCTGACTTAGAGTATAAAAGTATTCAGGCCTGTCACTTTGCTGGATTCTGTCTTGAGAAACACAGTGCTGCCCCAGAGTCATTGTGTAGACTATGTCACTTTTTCTGAGCTTTCAGAAAATACAATTCCCTAAGAGTCCTCAGTTGCCCCAATACTAAGTCAATGGGGGCCTATTTTTTCAGATCCAGAAGCCACCACTGGAATGCCATGTAGGTCACAGTGTCTGCTCTTCGTCTAGACCTCAAGCCTCAGACTCATTGCACTGATTGCTTTTTGGGTCCACAGCCTTTCTCTGTCCTCCCCACTGTATGCACCACACCTCTGGGGCTGCTCTCCACACTACTGGGTCCTATAACCACAGCTGTGCTCCGTTCCCGGCTTCTGCCCCTCTGCTCTAGTGTGTCATTTTATACTGTGGGCTTCTGAAAGTGGCCTCTGCTTCTACTCTTCTCCCTCTGGGGCGCGCATCAAGATGCAGCTATGTTCAGCTTCGCTGAGCTGTGCTGTCATTCTACTGGGTTACAATGGGCCCGCACAAATGGAAGAACACAGCTTTCTTGTGCATTTCCTGCCTTCCAAGCTGAGTATATCTTCCTTTCTCTCAAAAGCCAATGTCATGGCCCTCTACTCTCTGGCCACCCTCTTGCTGATCCTGACTCCCTCATACCTGGGCACTGATGCACACACATCATTAGGCGACATCTTTTTCTTTCAGTGTCTCGGAAGGAGTGTGTGTTTCAAAAAAAATGCTATAACTCAGATTCTCATAATCAGAGCTTAGGTCAAAGTCTTAAGAACAGCTAGAATGTGAGACTAACGGAGAACTTAACCAAGCATCCCAAGACGAGTATTTAAAAATGTTACTAAGCTCCCAGCCCCCATGGACAGATAGAATTTGAGTCCCTTGATTTTCTGAGAGAACAGAAAAATTATAGTGCAAATATATTATCCCTGAGATGAAGAGAGAAGCATTGTTTATGTGTGTGTTGTGTGACCACTGCACTATCAAATACTCTGAAGTTTAAGGTTTCATACTATAAATGCAATATTAGTTATCATACACAGCTCATAACACAACATCAGAGAACCTGAGTCAGGAAGGAATCTTAAGAAATGTGTAGAGACACCTACAAGAAGAACATCATCATGGGTGGATTGGGTCCCAGGGGAGTCTACTCAAACTATTGCACTCACCAAGGACAATACAATAGTAAACACCAAACCCTTACTCTGATCTACCCAATGGACAGGACATTCTCCATAGTTATGTGGAGAGCAGGGACTGACATTGACCTGAACTCTGGTGCTCCATATTTGACCACCTCCCCTTGGTGGGGAGGTCTGGTGGCACTCAGAGAAAGAATAGGAAGGCTACCAAGATGAGACTTGATAGCCTATGACCATATAGTGGCAGAAGAGGTCCCCCTCAGTCATAGACCAAGTGAAGGGGAATAGGGTAAAAGTGGGAGGGAGTGAGGAATGGGAGGATACAAGTGATGGGATGGCAATTGAGTTATAATCTAAATAAATTAATAAAATTTAAAAAAGAAATGTGTAGAGATGCTCTATACAGTAATGATAGCTATGAGAACATGCTCCAAAAGATTTGGAGAGTGATGAAAGGTAACTAGTACTATCCAAAACCGGCTCTCAAAAATGTCCTAGGACAATGATGTTAGAGAAAAGCATCTCCCCATCTCCTGAGAAGAAAATAACTAATAGAAAAGTTAAGGTAGCTAAGGATGTGGCACATACCCTCAATATCTGTCAGCGCTATCTTCCCTGAAACTCAGGCCAGATCCTGGTCATAAGCAACACTGCCAAGGAAGAAACAGAGCTTCTCAGAGGAGTAAAAACTGCCTCAGCCACTCACTGCGCCAGCCAACCAAACAGGGTCAACAGGGTCAACAGGGTTAGGGTAAAATGAACTCAAACTGTTGATGGCAGAAAGGCTTTGGCTGGGGGTGGGGGGGAAACACTACTTAGGGAACAGAAAAAGGAAATGATCCTAGTGAAAGAAATGAGAAAAGCATTTTTTTTCTAGAACCAAGATCCATGGAGAACATATTTCTCAATCTGAGTATGAGATCATCAGAGCCACCGAGGGACTCAATACCATTCGCCAATGGACTGATGGAGGACAGCTGAGCAGGATCCTGAGTGGAAGAGCAAGTCTGGCCAGAGCTCCCATGACTAGGTTCCTGAGAGGTGTTTGATGAGGAAGGAATCTAGACCCGACTCTAAAGCATAGCTAAGGGGATACCGAAACTCGCACTTGGGTGTGGTGTGGCCCTGGCTTCACCCCAGAGAGAGACACCTGGTCAAGTTCTAGGAGCGAGGGAAGTACATTCAGAGAGAAGGCAGTAAAAGCATGTGTTCCTGATGAACCTTCACCCTCTTCCCAGCTCATACCATAAGGTATATCACAGAATGACTCATTTCCAAATGCAGCCCTATGGCTCTCACTGATGTGAGATCCTCCCCTCCCTCCTCATCCCCTCCCTCCTCATCCCCTCCCTCCTCCTCATTCTTTCTTTCTATTCCTCCCACTCCTTTCTTCCACCCTCCCTTCATTTTCTCCTGACCTCGTGCCCTTGCCACTTTCACAGACCTAAACATCTATGTAGATAAAATTGCCCACTGGCTGAGGTTATATATTTGCCCTTTAGCTGGTTCCCCCAGATCATCTCAGCAAGAAGAACTCAGGTGATTCACTCATCCTGCACCCCTGAGTCCTGTGGAAGAACCAGAAAAGCTAACTGTGGATCCTTCCCCCATTTCACTTAATTATTCAAGAAGCTCTGTAGGATTAATCTGAGCCCCAGATTTGGGGCCTGGCCAAGAAGCATGACTTTCTGCTCCCATAAACCAAAGAATTTCCTCCTGTTTTAATCCATTGCCCCTATCCAAAGAGGCCCACTGTTTCCATAACAACCACACCCCCAAGGAGTTAACAGAAGATACCCAGGTGATATCACTGTCAGAGAGGAAGTACAAAAAAAAAAAAAAAAAAAAAAGATTAAGCCAGAGATTTTCATTGTAAAAGCAACAGCTGTCAAAATGAAAATCCCACTTTCTTAGAACTAGTTTTCAGTGTAAAATGCTCTCTCAGCATCCCTGGGACACCCCATACCATAGTTTCTGAGTCATGTTCTACCAGTGTCCCTGACCCAGGTTATACCATGATTCCTAAGCCATGCTCTACCAATATCCCTCCCTGACCCAGGGTTTACATGGATCCTGGGCCATGCTCTAATGATGGAGAGAAACCTGGCTATAGAGATGTCACAGAGCCCACCTATATCAAGGATTCTGAGCCAGGCTACACAGTGATTACTGATCCAGGCTGTAACACATTCCCTGGACCATGATATATCAACACTCCTGAACTAAGCTGTATATAGTCACTGGAGCATACTATATGAATGCCCCTAAGCCAGGACATATAGAGGTCCCCATATACCAAACTTCTTGGAGCATCCCTTACAAAAGATATTTTAGGTCCAGTGAAGCTGAAGACCACACAGAAGTAAGGCAGTCTAAACCCAGGCTCCCAACAGGCCAACCACCAGCTGCTGAACACTATTTCCTGTCTGCTTTTGTGTCTCTATTGTCTGGAGATCATGTAACCAGTTGTCACACTCAATCACACTATCTATTTGTGCCATGGAGTGGTGGTAGTGCCCACCTTCAATCTCAGAACTTTGGATGCAGAGGCAGGTGAATCTCTGTGAGTTCAAGGCCATCCTGGTCTATAGAGTGTGAATTCCAGGACAGCCAGGGCTACGCAGAGAAACCCTGTCTCTAATTCCTTCCCTGCCAAATTGCTATGGTACCTTCCCTACACCCTCTGAATTAGGCAGAAGGTCTTAGTGCCCTGGGTGCTCATCAGCTCCTCAGAGCTCATCTGAAAGTTGGTTCTCTATAGGAGGAAATTCATGTTTCCTCTTTTGCTCATGAAACCACTTTTAACTCCACTCGCCTCTAGGTGGCTTTTGCTGAATCTTAGCTATTGCTTTGTCTTCCTTTGTGAGGTAAGACCTAGAAACTGATGAGCGATGGTGTAAATAAATGCCATTGTGCTGGTCACCATGAGTTTCCATGGAGGCACATTGAGAGGAGATTCTCTGGATAGCAGAAAGGTATTATAAAATTATACCAAGAGCCTGTCACTTTGGCAGTAATAATTAAAACAAGGCTCTTGTTCTGTTCTGTCATTCCTATTCCACGTCACCAGTATCTGAGTATCCTTGCCTACAAATTCTTGTGTATGTAAAATCAAATGAACAACAGTTTCATACTCTTTGTTGTCTGTTTTACTTTATCCGTTTATCCTCCCAGACACTCCAAAACATATAGACTCCCACACACGCACAAAGAGATATATATTTTAACGATTCGGTTGGTTTTTTGTCAACTTGATACAAATGTAGATAGATATGCCTAGAAAGAGAGAAGCTTATTTGGGAAAATATCTTCCCAAGACTGGCCTACAGACAAACCTGTGAGACATTTCCTTGATTAGTGGTTGATGTGGAGGGGCCCAGCCCACTGTGGGAGGTGCTGGCCCTAGGGCAGGTGGTCCTGAGTTGTATAAGAAAGCTGGCTGAGCAAGCTATGAGGAACAGGCCAGTAATCAGCATTCTTCCATGGCCTCTGTCTTAGTTCCTGCCTTGAGTCAAGATACCTGATTTCCCTCAGTGATGGAGTGTGACTTGAGGGTTGTAAGCTGAAACAAACCCAGAACATAACTGGCCATATCCCAGAGGATGAATACCTGTGTTGCGCTCAGCCACAGACGGGACATCTGTGTCACACCAGCAAGGCTTAGGGAAATCATAAAGGTGGGCAAGAAAGATTGTAAGAGGGCCTGAGTGAAATACTGTCTGTAAACTGTTACCCATGAATTCACAGCAGTTGTATACTCCCTACTCAAGACCTGCAGGAGGAGATCAGTCCCATAAACATTACAGCATGGAATGGAGAATGGCTCATGAAACACCACCCGCAGTTGAAGACCTATTGACAATTGATGGCTTTTGAGAAGGAAGTTTAAGTTTTCTTTAAGGGTGTAGTCCTTGGAAGGTAGACCAATAGTCAGTGGATGTCTCTACCTGCACGCCCCCCATGAGTGTATGAGCAGTACAAATTAGATTCAGTAGGTTATAAAAGAAAGAAAAGTGATAGATAGATAGATAGATAGATAGATAGATAGATAGATAGATAGTCAGATAGATGATAGATAGATAGATAGATAGATAGATAGATAGATAGATAGATAGATAGAGATAGACATTAGATAGATAACAGGAATAAGGAAAAAAAGAAAGAAGACAGAGCATGAAGTAGGAGAAGGGTGTGGAGTGAATCTGATCAGATGGGAAAGAGTTGAGCAAAGAAGTGAGTACGATGAAAATACATTGTAAACATGTATGAATCATCAAAGAATTAATAAGATAAAAGACAATGTTAAATAATAAAATAGGGGTAAATCTTAAGCAATGATTACAAAGGCAATGATATTTTACCCACGTCAGGCAAATAACCAATGTTGAATTCAGTGAACAGCACATCATTAAGCTGCGAAAGATCAGGGGTGAGGGCTAAGGAGACCCTCTAGACAAATCCCTTTTCTTAAACACTTAGAGTCTCCCACATTCACAGTGTCAGTAGCTGTACACTTTATGTACCATTTCCCACAATGGATCAGACCACTTAACTATGATAAATACAGGAGTCATCTCTGGACTCTGGACTCTTTCACCACTAAAACAATCAATGATGTGGCCCTACCTCAACACGCTCATCCCTTACAGAATAGGTGATGTCATTCTCCCTGCCAGTTTGGTAACTACTCATCACCTTGTTAGACAATATTTTTACCCAGCTGCCACTCAGGTCTAAGCTGTTGCCAATGGAATCTGGGCTGGTTAAACACCAGACAGGAAACACCTGACAAAAAAGAATGTCACATATTGAAAAAAAAAAGATTATCATAAAAAATAATTTTTACTCACATAGAAAATGTTCAGATTATACCAACAAAATTATATCAAGTACGTGAATGAAAACATCATTACATTAACAATATGTGTATACATATTGGCTTATACGAAAAAAATTGACACTAAACACGGCAAAATGAAACTCGTCTCTGATAATATTCACTTTTAAAAATAGCTTTGCATTTCCTCCATCAAATAGATAGTTATTTTATTTTAGTATTTAAAAAAATACAAAAGGCAGCAAAGAAGCTGCTAGACTGGGACTGGAAGACACATATCTCCTATCCATCTAGAACATTCTTAGGTTCTGCCAAGATGCCAGATGAGCACACTGTCTAGTGGTATAGACCACGCTTCCCTATTAGGAGTGCTCACAGTGCCCTTTCCCCATTCCCAGTCTTCGGTTAAGGAAAGTAAGGGAATCCAACAATCCCTCAGGGCAGCAGCCCCAAGACTTTCCAGTTTAGAGAGTTGAATTTTTATGAACCAGTTAAGTACGAAATGAAGGCGTATCCCCTTTCTACACTTCTTGACTCTCACCTCTTCCCTTCCATGACATGGCAGAATGTTTCTCACTAGTTCAGTAACTCAGAAAGTAGTGTTGTTTCTGATAGCTTTGAAGTTCTAACTATGCACAGTTCTGGAAATTTCAGGTCCATAACTTGGCCTGTGTGTTGTACAAATAAGGAAAAGCAAGCTTGGGTTCTCATAGTTAGTTAATGGCCTTCGTGTTGCTGAAAACGATTTCATGATGCATATGCAAATTCAGAAAATCTAATATATCCTGAGTTGCACCTTTTAAACTCTGGAATTAAAAAAAGAAAGTGTCACAATCACAAGTAGTTGGGTCTCTCCCAACTCCACTAATGAGCTTCTCTCTTGCTCTCGCCTGTAGGGTCCCTGTTCTCTGCTCATCTTTTGATCTGTTTTTGACCTCTTACCTCACACCTGAAAGCTTTACATTTCTCCAGAGCCAAGAAAGGAGTCTAGGTTTGAGATCATATGAGGCCTACTAAGCCTAGATATATGGGTAAGCACAGCTTTCAGGTGGACTTTTAAGTTTAGCACAAGCCAGGCACATTCCACACCATGGTCTCACCAGATGTATTTGTGAACTCTGGATTCATGTCTGATTCCTGATATGATTATGTCTCCCCAGATCATCTGAGTTCCTTAGATTCTTTCTTTTTTCCAGGATCATGTGGGCAGGAACTGGCAGGGCACAATCCCCCATAATCTTCTTTAAGAAAAACATATGCATGAATTATGAAAGTGCATAGATTCGTAAACAGCACAATTACAGTTCTGTATAAATTGATGAAAACTTTAGTATTGTATTTGTTCTGTACTACAAGAACATTTTTCACTAGCTCTGATTACAATGACACAAAAAACCAGAAACACACCAGAATGTTAACCTTTAAATATCTCTAATTTCTGAATTATTTATTTAATAAGTTTTTATAACAATTACATTTAGTCATTGTCTTATGAACAAGATAACATGTTAAATTAATTACTGATAACAATTGATTTTAAATGTTGGGATTCTAACCCCTGAAATAGCTATCTTACTGCACAATAAATATATTTCACTGGCTTAGAACTGCAAAAGTTTATTTTGTGGGGCCATCATAGTTGCATTTGCATTATCTGGAGCCTCCACTTCCCTAGGGACCTAGGCAATTTTGTTTTGTGTTTTGACATTCATTTCCAAATTTGAATACTTCATACTGCTGTCTGGATGTGAAAAGTAGAGCATGGAGAAAGAAAATTCCTAAAAGCTTGACCCGCAGGTGGTCTTCATCGCTTTGCCCACCTTCTGTTGAGTAGAGTACAGTTCTGTAACTCGTCGGAATGAATGAAAGCTTGAAAGTATGCTACATGTGCCAGGGGAAAGGATGATACTACATGTGCCAGGGGAAAGGATGATGCTACATGTGCCAGGGGAAAGGATGATGCTACATGTGCTGGGAAAAGGATGATGCTACATGTGCCGGGGAAGAGAATGATGCTACATGTGCCAGGGGAAAGGATGATGCTACATGTGCCAGGGAAAAGGATGAGAATGCAAATATTAGTGGTCTTTCAAAGCATACAGGGTAATCTCTAAATCACCAAATAGATATTGGCTTCTACTTTACTCTTTCAAATAAAATATTTCCCCTTGAAGAAACTAGAATTTGAAGTTAAACTCTTCTCATTCCCTTTCTCAGCATCTGGGATCTCTGAGTGACATCCAGTCTTTGTCATCACTTCTTCATAGGGCAAGTTTTCATGGACCGGAAAATACTGACGTGAATAACTGCCTATCAGGCTGGAGAGATGGCTCAGTACTAAGATCTGGGTTTAGTTCCTTGTACCCACAATAGGTAGTTTACAACTGCTTATAACACACACACATGAACACACATATGTTCATGTGCACTCACACACATAGTCACATTCATGCACATGCACACACACATGTGCACACACACACACACACACACTTTACTGTGTTCAGAAGAAGATTAGGAGTCACTAGCCTCCACTTGGGGGGATACTCAAGAGCCAAGGTGCAGCATATGATAAGTCTTTATTTACAATTAGGCTTAGTAAGAGATCAACAAAACGCCATGAATCTTACCATCTCACTCCCCCGCTCGCCCCTCTTAATATTATAATCAGAAGCCTTATAGTTTGAAGTTATCTTATATAAAATAAGGATCATTTGAAAAAAATCATTGCATTATCTTGACAGTAGACCCAACAATATGAACAGTAACTAAGAGGAGAATAGTACATATACTATGGCTATGTTAGACCAGCAGATGGTTTACAACCTTAGAAGAATAGAATGAAAAGACATGAGATTTTTATAATCCTACTCAGAATGAAGTAGAGATTAAGGTTGTGATTATTTGTACTTTGGGAAATTTCTACTTAATATTTTTCTACAGTGGTTCACTTTGTATAACTAACCATGTAAAGGAAGAGAACAGATTAGAGGGAACTGGAATATTTTATCTGTAGGACTGTGTGTCTCAGTAGTCTATTAAGTCTGAGCTAACGGCGTCCACATACGTAATGCCTCAAGTAGAGTCAAGGGAGATGAATGCTGCAGTAAAGCCTTGTGGTCGATGCCAAGGACTACTCAGCCTCGCATAGTCACAGAAGACATACCTCTTCTCTTATCCTCACAGCCTCAGCCATTTTCCTCTTCCTGCCACAATGTAGGCTTTATGGGAAGATGGCCGAGATGGCTGCTGGAGTTTTATGGAATGAAATCAATCAAAAATAATAAAAAATCCTTAATTTTCTTTTGCATGCACTATTCTCACACAAAGAACCCATTGCTTACATAAGTTTCATGAAGAAAATGTTTTCAGAGGGGAGCTCATATGTACTAAGAGATCACACACATGTTTCATTCACACCACCTACCTTCTATGCTCTTCCTTCTCAATATTAGAAGTAATCAGAAACAAATCCCATAAGCCTACAGAGTACCTTGGGTTCTGAGTATGGCATTCTGAGTAGCCTCTAAGCTTTTTAGGAATGTAGAAGCTGAAATAAATTGGCCTTTGTATTTTTAATTGTAAATATCAGCATTCATATGAGAACTCTGATGTGATTTTTTTTAGCTCTGATACACCCAGTCAAGGCTTCCCACACCAACATTCTAAAAACTTGTGTATTACAAGTACTTTAAGATGGTCCAAGGGTCTCCTTCCAGAATTCTTTATTCCAGATACTTCCAAAGCTTTTGGGAAAATGCTGAGTGTGCCATTTCATCACATCCACCACCACCCCTAGCCCCCCACCCCCTAACCACCCCCACCCCCATTTATCCAGCTAAGCAAATCTTCCTTGGGTTCTGCTATTTAGGGCATTCAATCTTATTTTCCATTAGACATTCCATTAGATTTCTATGCAAGGGCTCCAATGTGCACTTTGTTTGAAATGTCATCCAAGTATAAATGCAGATTTGCATCATGCTTCTGGACTTAACACCTGTGGTTTTCACTTATTCTAAGAGAGTCATTTGGTCCCGGTCTTGGTGTTGGTTTCTCTTCTGTCACTCCTGTTAACTGTTTCTGTTTTTCATAGGTTTCAGCTCTGGTATAGGTGAGTCTATCCTTTCCCTCAGTAGCTCCTTGAATTCAGTATCCCAATGAATTTTTTCGCAAAATAAGTATAACAGCAACATGCCCTTAGAGGTAACTTCATAATCTTGACAGATGCATATCTAACGCTATAAACAGAAACAGCACGATGACCCACAGGCAATATTCATATATATTGAATGCCTAATTGTGGATAGAAGGACACTTTCATTATAATAAATATTAGGACTGCCCACAATTGTCCCACTACTTGTACCTCAACACAACTCATGAAACCTTTCACTCAGAATATGGGAGCTTTTATGTTGGCTCCACATGTTAGTACTCTAAATTTATGAAGCTATTCCATATATACTTGACTTATAAACTAAAGATTGGACAATAAGGGAAATAGTCATGTAGCTGATGTGTGCGTATGTGTGTGTTGTTGCTGCTGCTGCTGCTGCTGTTGTTAAATCCACTAGCTTGAAACATGGAAGAATGGTAGACAAAACATCTCATAGAGGTGTTTATATTTATATTTTATGATTGCATTATATCTCATATAATATTTTGACAAGAAGAATTCTGTTGAATTGTTTCTATCTAAGATCAATCCAAGGATTATGAAGGTGATAAAAAAAAATATGATCTTGATACCCAGAGCATGCTAGTGAGCCCAGAGCAGAGGTCTGACTCAGAAGACGGTATCATGCCTCATACATCTTTTGTGTGACCCTACGCCCCAAGACCTCCAGTGATCTCTGACCCCTCTAACATTAGACTGTGATTCCACACATCCCACTCCAAAGTTTAAAACATCAAAATAATGAAGTAATGTGTAGAGAAGGAGTCAACAAGTTGAAAATAGGTAGAAAGAAGCATCAGGGAGTAGGAAGATTCTTGGAAAACCTACTTGACCAGGTTATTGATAAAGGCAAGCCCAGATGACCAGGTGCTAAAGGTGAGAAGTTGTCTTTAAATTAACTAGTTAGAATTCTTGGCAAAAATATGCCCTTGGGTCCCGTGAGGATGAGGACTAAGGTAGAGACCTGATTTAAAAGAGCACTTAAAGATGCCTGTCTAATGTTCACTCTCTCTTTATCATTTTGAACAGTGTAAGTGTATTTTTCAGTCACTCAGCTTTTGTTCATTTAAAAAGTCTGAGCCTATCTTTAAACACTTGGTAAAAGGTCACCTGATGAGACGTCTGGATGTTTGGCTCAAAGCATCCTCTGTGACCCAACAAAGGCAGCCTAAGGTACAGAACTAGCCCATTCAAGACCTGCTGGGGTGATGACTCATGATGACTCCTTTGAATCTCATGTCAAGTTGTCTAATTTATTCAGAGCCTTTTTTTTAAAGATCCTTTGGGAGGGCAAGGACAAGCTATACAACTCAAAAAAAAAAAAAAAAAAAAAAAAAAAAAAAAAAAAAAAAAAAAAAAAGAACCTTGGAACCAGATTTTAGTCCTCAGGGACTACAAATTACCTGTGAATTATTTTCAAGGTCCCCCAAATATCTTAGGAGTTCCTAGATTTCTGTACAAGTCAGGGGTCATATTAGACAGATACCAGACTGTTTTCCCTCCAGAGAGGTTTATTTACATTGATTCGGTATCGACAATGTCAGTTCATTAAAGCTGCCTGGTCATATGTGACTCTGCGTCATTCTCAAATGTACCATACTCCTCAAAACTGTGTCACGTAGCCAGCACTTCCAGTTATGTGTCCCTTCTCCCCTTTCTTCTGGCCACTTAAAATCACTTGAGATTCTAGTTCAATTTTATAAATGTTTTTATATTTTTAGAAAGCATTATTGACTCTTTGAAAGGTATGACATTGAATCTGTACATCAGTTTGGATGGTTGGCCTTTCATAAAAATGTGAAATCTTTTCAATCAATGAATATGGAGATCTTTCCGCTAGTTTTATGCCCTCTTTATTTTTATTTCAACCAAGTTTTACAATTTTAAAGTTACAATTCCATTTCTCTTTCCATTGATTCCTAAGATGTTTCTTGTTTTTATTATATTTTTGAGTGGAATTATTTTCTTAACTTCCTTTTCAAATTGCTCATTCTTAGTGCACAGAAGTATACTTGGTTTGACTTTGTCTTCCATTTGTAGGCACAAGGTTATTGTATAGTTTAAATTCTGATTTCCTGTTTAACTGTTATGTATGTTGTAGGCAGCAAAGCTAGAGAGTAGATATATCTAAGTCACTTGACACTAGACATGGAGCAATAGAATTTGTTATTTGTGTGACTGTGTTTCAGTCTTTCCGTGATCCAGTGTTTTTCCACTATGTCCCCACTCTTCATTTTTAGAATATGAATGTATATTCTGTGCCACTGTAGCTTAGAAGTATGTAACTTTGTTGTTGTTGTTTTTTAAAGTATTATCTTATAGGGCCTCATAGTTAAGAGACTGGCTTGAGTCTTAGAAGAGAGTTCAGGTATTGGTCACTTGAACACTGTTAAAGATGGTTAAAGATGACTTTAAAATTGGACTGAATATAGATATATTCACATGACAATGGAGCCCAGGAAATGGAATATGGTAGTTTTATGAGAAATGTCCCCCTACAGGCTCATGTATATGAATATTTTGTCCCCAGTCATTAGCACTATTGGGGAAGGTTATGGGAGTTTTGGAATATATGAACTTGCTGAAGGAAGTATGTTGCCTGGGGCAGGTTTTGAGAGCTCCTTGGCTTTGCCTCACTTCCAGTTCACTCTCTCTGCCTCCTGCATGTGGATAAAGATGTGATCATCCAGCCTCCTGCTTCTGCTGCCATGGTGTCTCAGTCATAATGAACACTAAGCAAAAAGAAACTCTTTCTTCTATAAGTTGCTTTTGTTTGTGCTGTTTTTTCACATTGGCAAAACCAATATATTATCAAGGTAAGTGATAAACTGGTGAAAGAACCTTAAGTTCATAGCTCAGGTTTAGGTTTCACAGGCCCATCTTAGAATAATATAACGAAAAAGATGCTTATAAACTCTGATAATGGCAAAATCTATTTTATGGTTAGCCCATGTTTTAGAGTCAAATGTCCAGCTATTAAAATGATAGAAAACCTTCCAAGAAAGGGAGAATTATGATCTTTCTCAAATATAAAAGCTGAATTAAAAGAAACAAACATGAAAATGCCTGATGATAATTTAAAAACAAACAAACAAAAAACAAATATAAGACAAAAAGATTATAATTCAAAAACTTAAAATTCCTCAAAGTACTTAATAAAGATGTGGTAAGAATCAGAAAATTTAAATGTGAAAAATATAAATATCAATAAAGGGATTAAAATTAAAAGGGAACACAAAGGGAAGTAATGGCTGCAGTCTTCCAAATTTTAAGACAACCTCTGTTTTCTCTTTAGTGTTCTATAGGTTTAGTATTTATACTAAGGATTTTAAGTATTTTGACCACATTATTTTGCTATGTAGCTTTCCAATTATTATTTATAGAAAAGATTTCTTTTCACTAATTAATGATCTTAGAACTACCTTGCAAGTAGACTATCCACTTTCAATCCAATATATATATGTAAATATTTTGGGACAGTTACTTTGAACCAAGTGTTGAAGTAGCAAAGTGTGTCCTCCTATTTGTTCCTTTGTAAGCTCTTTTATTCTGCCTTGTTATTCTGTGTGAAATTTGGTGCCTACTTGTCAATTTCTATGTAGAAGAAGACCTTGCAGTTCTTTAATCCGGGGAATGTACTGTGTTTAACTTGTAAGCCAACATAGGACTCTACCATTTTTGTTTTTGTTTTTTTAGGTTTTTCGAGACAGGGTTTCTCTGTGTAGCCTTGGCTCTCCTAGACCAGGCTGGCCTCAAACGCGCAGTGATCCACCTGCCTCTGCCTCCCGAGTGCTGGGATTTAAGGCACGAGCCACCACTCCTGGCAGCACTCTGCCATTTTTACAGTATGAAGAGTCAATGACTATGGGATGTTCTTAAATTTACTTCTGTCTTCATTAACTTTCCTCAGTATTTTTAAAACTTTCAGGGCATATATCTTATCATTATCTTGTTAAAAGTTTTTTTTTTTATTTTAATTTTGCACCTAAATAGAATTGTCTTTAACATCAAGGGGATTGTTGGTTAGGGTGCAGGTATAACCCACTTCTGCACATTAATCTTGTGCTTTTCTTAAACATACTCAGTTCTTAACAAGTGTTACCTATTACTTTGAGTTTTCATGTTCAAAACCATGTCATCAGGTACTGTACAAAAGAAAATGTTTTACTTTTACTTTTAATTCTTGATTTATTTCCTTTTTGTTTAATTGAACTACTGACAACATTTAACATTGTGTTGACTGGATGTGATAACAATAAACCTTGCTGAGGGAATTAAAAGTTCATAATATAAAAGTTGGAATGTGATCATTCTCATTTTTTTTTTTGGAAGTACTTGTGAAGTGTTTGCATTGGTTATTCTTCAATGTGCTCTCAAACTTGGCAGTGAAGCTGTATGTGTCTATTCATTCATTTTGGGGAGGTAGTATTCCTACTGGTAATTCAGAATTATGTGATCCACTGTCGGAAAGAAACAGTTTTTATAATTTCACAGATCTTGACTATTCTAATCTAGGTTGAGATGAGACAATGAAGGCCAGTGGCCTTCCTACAAAACCGTACCTATGGGAATATTACATCCGTCTAAATCCATTATAGTCACCTAGCAGCAGCATTCATATAAATTAACAAAGATTTACTTCCCAAGAGAATTAGAATACACTTTTAATGTTCTATGAAATAGCAAAATCTAGCTTCACTCAAACCCATAAATTGAGCTGCCATGTATGGCTTTATTCTCAATTTGGAACACAGAAATCAGTGAGCCACGGCCGACTGATATCTAGTATATGGAGAGTGCAGATGCGTGTGCAATTCTCCATTAGTTCTAGGGTAAAACCTGTTTTCCACCCATTGTCATACACCCAAATGTTGTGACCCCGATGTCATTGGTGTCAAATATCCTATGTGTATAAAGCACATAATAACATTAATACTGTAGAGTTAAAGGGTCTTCAGGATGCTATATTATTGAGAAATTGCAGATCTGAGAAAGAGCTAGGTTAACATAACCAACAGCTTATCTATATGAGCATGTGTTTGCTGAGGCTACAAAAGTGGCAGGGAAAACATGAACAAATGATCATTAGTATGAAAGTGCTAAAACATCTGCTATGGCTTTATAAGGTTATATATATATATATATATATATATATATATATTATAAACTACATCTTCAACTTATTATTCCAAGCCCCTGGTAGATCCCCCATATTTGAGGCATATTCACCCTAAAGAGATTACTGAATCCTAGGAGATGAATTCTGAACATATGAACTATCATGCCTCATATCAGTGATTTTTTTTAACCATATTTGGCAACTTGGGTCACCACATATAATTTGTCCTCATGATACAATTTACTGAATGCCTTTTATTGTTCACTTGGAAGCCTCAACCATGTTGTATCAAGTTGGCTTCTGGAAGGGCTTTAGAGTGAATGCCTAGTCAGTTTCAATAGAAACCCAACACACTAAAGCTTGGTGACTTGACCTGGAAACACACCATACGGGTTTTCACTCACTGTTGCTGAAGGGATCAAGAGCTGCCATGTGATTGCAATGAAGAATGATTAAGTAGCAACTCATACCTGGATCGTTTGGATTCCGCCCTCTGCACTCATTTCCTTGGCTGATTTTATCTGCGCCTCTTCATGGTTGGGCACCATTAGTGTTATCGTATATGGAAAGAATAAACCCAACAGCTGGGGACTCGTAGTGCTCTACCTGACAGTGCAGCTTCAGAGCCTCTAGAGAAACTTGTAGATCAACTCCAAACGTTTATGCTGACATAGCAGACAATTTTTGCCGAATTCTTGAGTAAACATTGACTTACGTCACTAAAATGAAGTCTGCTCTCACTGCTTCATTCCAAATAAAATATATACATGCTGAAAAAATCTTAGGCTAAATTACTCTTAAACAATCTGAAACAAAGTTTTATGCCTATATAGCTTATTTCCAAAGGTATTAAAAAAGCAAAGGGATGAGAAGTAAGATTAGTTAAAAGCAGACTAGAGAGATGGCACACAGCCTAAAAGATTTTTTTAGCTTGATATATAAATGTTTTTCCTTTTTTTATTAATTTATTCAGATTACATCTAAATTTTTTATCCCCTTGCTTGTCTCCTCCTGTTCCTCCCTCCCTCCCTCTTTCACCCTAGTCCCATCCCCTAAGTCTGTAATAGAAGGAGACCTCCTCCCCCACCATATGGTCACAGCCTATCAAGCCCCATCCTGAAAGCCTAAGAGATCTTACTGCTCTTACAGGGACTGGAGTCTGCTTCTTAGCACCCATGTGATGTTTCTTAAAACCTCCTGTAACTCCAGCCCCAGGAGGAAATGATGCCTCTGACCTCTGTGGGTACTGGCACTTAGGTGTACTAATATTGCATGCACAGAAGTAAAAGTAAAATATACATATTTTATGAAAAGAGAGTGAAGAAAAATAAAAACAGAAAGATAGTGGTCACATGCCAAGAGTAGCCAGGTCTAGGTCTTGTCCACAGGCAGCCTTCTGAGAAGAGACATGGAGACTGTGCGGCAGAGATTTTGCTCTGGTGATAATAAAAGGAAAAATATTTCTGACCAGCACCAGAATTCCACTGGCAAAGTCCTTGAGAATTAACTACTTTGTACTTCAAGGTTCCACACGTCCTCCAATAGTTGGCAGGGACCTCAGAGTGTGTCCTTAAACAATTCTTTTTAAATATATTTTATTAATTTATTCATATTATATCCCAATTGTTATCCCATCCTTTGTATCCTCCCATTCCTCCCTCCCATTTTCCCCTTACTCCCAACCCTATGACTGTGACTGAGGGGGACCTCCTCCCCCTGTATATGATCACAGGGTATCAAGTCTCTTCTTGGTAGCCTGCTATCCTTCCTCTGAGTGCCACCAGGCCTCCCCATCCAGGGGACGTGGTCAAATGTGGGGCACCAGAGTTCATGTAAAAGTCAGTCCCCATTCTCCACTCAACTGTGCAATAAACTTCGAACCCCTACCCAGATCTAGCCAATGGACAGGACATTCTCCTTAAATAACCCTTAAACAGTGAAGAAAGAAGAGGACCAGCTGTACATCAGAGTGCTTCAAATGACCACTAAGACAATTTGGAAGCTACCTAAGAGATATCCACCATCATCCAAAACAAGATCCTAAAAAAGTCCAAGGACAATGAAACTGGAAGAGAAGCAGCTTCAGTCACCACAGAGGAGACACAGTGGGGAAAGCCAAAGACTCTGAGGAGATAGAAGTTGCCATCAAAGGCCATTAAATTTTTCCTCTGAAACAGAAATGAGGTACATTAGCATATGAAACACTAATCACAAATAATCAACACTCTGGAAAGCAGAAAGACTCAGTATTCAGACACTGACCAGACCTAACCAAAGGAACAGAAATGACAGGGCTGGTGGGAAGTGGAATCAAGGGGAGATGGGGGTGGGGACACAAGAGACCCCATTTCCAAAGTGACTGTCAGATGAGAAGGGCACAGAACAGTCCACAAACAGATCCCTGCAAACTTGAAGGGAATGTGATAGAAGGCAGAGGAAAGGAAGACAGAAACCCCAGTGAGCAGCACATCTGGCTGGAGCTCCCTGTGACTAAGTTCCTAAAAGATGCTCTGTGCAGAAAGAACCTGAACTCAACACTACATGAGACCTAATTGATAACGGAGATTGAAGTTTAACAGTAATGTGGTCCTGGAACCACTCCAGAGGGAGATGGCTGCCTAGACACTAGCAGAGATAGAGGGAGAGAGAGAGAGAGAGAGAGGGAAAGAGAGAGAGAAGAGGAGAGAGAGAGAGAGAAGGGGATGGGTGGGGAAGGCAGCTGAAATGTCCATACCTTCTCAGCTCACTGTATAACTATCTTATATGTCAGTGAATCATGTCCACCAACCTACCTTAAAGCAGAGAGTGCATATTGTCTTTTCACTGTTTCTCTTTCTCCTTCCCCTCCTCCTCACCATCATCCTC
This sequence comes from Acomys percivali, assembly GCA_907169655.1. Taxonomy (NCBI): domain Eukaryota; kingdom Metazoa; phylum Chordata; class Mammalia; order Rodentia; family Muridae; genus Acomys; species Acomys percivali. The sequence goes on along the minus strand of OU015751.1, from coordinate 122,475,458 downwards.
ATCATTCTTGTCCCTCTTTCCCTCTGGTTGCCGATCTCTTTCTTTCCTCCCCAAAGTTATGGATCCATTTATACAAGTAACAACGTACCTACTGAGCACCAGCTGTGACCAGAGAGCATGTGAGGATAAAGTGGCTCTGAAAAATGCGCGGGAGGAGCTAAGGATGGTGGCTGAACCTGGGGTTTTAGGCTTGTGGGAGATAACACAGTGATAGAGCAGTAGAGAAGGAAGAGTTCTGTGCATGTTGAGGACTGATAAAGGGAGTGCGTAGTAAACGATTGTTTACTGAGGACGACCTAGGGTTCATTCTATTGTGACTGAAGAAAATATGTGGATTACGGACTCATGGAATCAGAGCTTTCTTGTTTCTGTGTCACACAGGAGAAAGCTAACACCACTAGTGTTGTGGCCTCCAGTATGGTTTCACGCTATGATATATCTAGTCAGTCGTCACTGTCCACTCTCAGTGGCATTTGTAAACAGTGGGGAACATGGTGTATAGTGAATGTCACCCTTCCACCCTGTCATCACACCATGACATAGAGAGAAATATCCGGGGCCCTCAGACTAGGCAGAAGTACTCAGCTATCTTAGCATTCTGGGGTGGTTCATAGAAGGTCCACTCTGCTCTCTCCTCACACAGAAAGCAGGGATAAACAGAATGACTAGGAACGTGGGGCAAGGCAGAGATAAAGTAAGGAGGCAGAAGGCACAAGAGCCAGCGTACAGACTGCAGTGGCTGCACAGCATCCCTTCCAGCAGCACCACTGAGGAAGCAATTCCAGCTAACAGCACGTCACACCTGCAGTGCTGATCTGGTCACTCACAGAAGACTTGGAGGATTAGTTGGATCCTTACATAGCCAGTTTCTAGGTACATCCTCACTCCACAACCAGTGGCCCAGCCAAGGAAGAAAAATATCTTCATGGCGAATTTAAAAAAAAAAAAAAACTAATAGGCCATACTGGAGTTTGCTTCAGCCTCATCCTTTTATTGAAGAGCGGTCAACCTATCCATCTTGGCCACGGGATCATAAGACCTCCTCCTATAACTCTTTCTAACTGCTGAATTCCAATAAAGGTACCTTCTGGTAGCAGAGCTTTTATAACCTAAGTGTTAAGTGAACCCAAAGGCTCATAATTTTGATTCCAAGTAGGTGGCACTGTCTTTGGATGCTGTGGAACATTTTGGACCCTAGGTCTAGCTGTCAAATAAAGGGCCACAGAGATACATGGCTTTGAGTATCACATATTTGCCCCACTTCTGGCTTGGCTTTTTCTGCTTTCTGGTCTACTGAGATGTTAACAAGCCACGCCACAACCTCCCGCCACAAACAAAGCAATCCCAGCTTCCACATCTTCCCTACTACAAAATATATTTTTAAGAGATGAAATACCAAACAAACTGACCCCTCATTTAACTTGTTTCTGTTCATTATTTTTGTCTCAGTGATGAAAAAGAGTAACTAACATAGCGGCCACATGAATAAGAGACAGCTTTAGCATCCAGCAGCTCCAATTACTTTGCAGCTGCTCAAGCCCCTGGTTCTTACCAGACAGCAGAACAAAGCCTGGTATGTTCTGCCTGAGTTCAGAAGTTCATGCTCCTGGAGACCTGGAAGCAAGGTGTGCGTGGCCATGGCACAGCCTGCTGGTCGAACCAGGACCTACGAGAGAGTCCATAGTGAGGGTTTTAGTCAGTTTCAAAAGCACCCACAGGCCCAGAAATATGAATGTCTCCTAAAATAAGTAACACTAATGTAAGAAGTATAAAGATAAGAAATTGCAGCATCTCATATATAGAAAACTATATGAGGGGGTCACAAAAATACTAAAGCTAATAAATGAATTCAGTAATACATGATACAAAATCAATATAATATTTCTACATATGCACAGCAGATTCCATATAAAGTAATTACAGTAACAAATCCCACTTACAGTATCAACCACAATAAAATATCTATTAATAAACTTAATAATAAGATGATAAGGTCTGCAATGGAAACTATGAAACACTGATAGAAGAAACTGAAGAGGATACAAACACATGGAAAGATATTCCACGCTCTTGGGTTGGAGACATTTATCATGTTAAAATATCCATGCAATACCTACCAAAAATATTAAAATATTGAAGAAATACAAGCAAAATCCTGAAACCTGTAAGAAACCACAAAAAGTCACCAAATTCTCAAATCTATCTTGACCACTAAACTGAAAGCATCTCACTCAGTATTTCACTTGAAAACACATGACAGTTCTTTAGAAACCAAAGGCACATGATACTGACATAAACTAATACTCTCTGACCGTTAGAACAGTATAGGGAGCTCTGAAATAAACCCCACGCATTTACAACCAACTGCACCAATCAAAGGAGGGAGGGCCGTGACAGGAGAGGAGGACGTGCCATTGAGCAGAGCCGTGCAGACAGAATGCACGTGCAGGGGCATTACACCAGCCTAGCTTTCCCTCGCTAGTTACAGAGCTCAGCTGTAAATGGATTAAAGGACTTAGGTGTGCGGTGAAAACTGCTGTATCTACTAGAAGAAAGCATGAGAAATTCCTCAAGACATCAGCCTGGGCAAAAGTTTTTGGATATTACACACAAAATATAAACAACAAAAAACAAAAAAGTTGAGAAGTGGTGCTAGATGAGGCTCAAAAGCTTCTGCAAAGTAAAATAAAATAAGCATGACTGTTAGATGACAACCTCAGAATTAGAGAGACGCCTTTTTAGCTTGCATATCTGACAGGATGTTAATAGCCTATAATAATAAGGGCATTCTAAAATCATTCAACAGAAATAAATGACCTAAGAATCCAATAAAAATATGGGGGGAAAGTACTGAATTTCTCAAATGAAGGTATGAATAGACACATTAAAAAATGTTCGGCACCCTTAACTATGAGATACCACATCCAAGAATGGCTATTATCAAAAAAAAAAAAAAAGCCAAAAATCAACAGACTCCTGCCAGGATACAGAGAAAGGGAAAGTTCATATTCACTATTGGTAGGGATATAAATTACTACAGCTTACGTGAAATACAGAAAAGTCTGGAAGTAATAGTTCTTTATAACCCTGCAGTCCCTGCTACTAGACATATCCTCCTAGGAAATGAAATCGACATGTTTTAAAAAAAAAAATTGAGGTCTTTAATCCACTTGAGTGGAGAGAGGGATTTGACTTTCTCAAGTACTCTGGTGCCTCACATTTGACTATGTCCCCTGGAGGGGGAGACCTAGTGGCACTCAGAGGAAGGACAGCAGGTCACTGAGAAGAGACTTGATACCCTATGAGCATATACAGGGGGAGGTAATCCCTCTCAGGAACAGTCATAGGGGAGGGGAATAAGGGGAAAATGGGAGGGAGGGAAGAATGGGAGGATACAAGGGATGGGATAACCATAGAGATGTAACAAGAATAAATTAATTAAAAATAAAAAATAAATAAATAAATAAATAAATTTTTTTAAAAAAGGAAAAAAATAAAAAATAAAAAATAAAAAAATAAAAAAAAAAAACCTGAACTCCAAAGTTTATTGCAGCCTTATTTACAATTAATGGATAAAGGAAACGGGGTCCTATTTGGCCATAACAAAGAACAGAAGTACTTCATGTCCAACAATGTGGATGTAAATGGAGACCACTGTGGTAAGTAAAGTGGGGAAGACAAATATCACACAGTCTGGCTTATATGTAGGCTCTAAAACACATGGTTTATGGAAGTTGAAAGTGGAATTGTGGTTATCACAGGCTGGAAACAGTAGTAGGGATGGGGGTATATTTAATGGCACCATGGGGTAAGTAAATGAACAGCAATGCACAGCATGTCTCAGTGGGCTGGGAGAGAGGGTATTGAATGCATTTGCCCTGAAGAAGAAACAAAACGTCTGAAGTGATACATAAACTAATAACCTTGATTTAATTTTTAGCCATTTTGTTTGCATAAATCAGAACATCGGGGGGGTTTTTTGTTTTGTTTTGTTTTGTTTTTGTTTTGTATTTTGTTGTTTTTTGTTTGTTTGTTTGTTTGTTTGTTTTGTTTGTGTTTTTACCTCATGAAGAGGCACATTACATGGTTATCAAAGTTTTTCAATTTAAAAATGTCTAAAAGTCAGCCTGGCATTTAAGGGCTTCCTTCACTAAGAGAAGAACCAGTTTCCAAAACATACCTTTAGCTGCCTATTCCCCCTCTGCAGTGTGACTTCACTGACACACGAGCTCTTCACTGTCATTTCCCTGTGACCTCCCAGAAAAACCAGAAAGACCTCTACATCCACTCCAAATACTGAAAAGCTAAACTGGATTAGTGGACATGGTTGTTTCTGGCCCACGGCGTCTAGCACTTCCTCTTGATTTAATTCATCACCTCTCAGGAAGCTTGATCCCCATCTTACCAGCCACACCATAAGGGTGGACATTAGAGTCGGGCCAGCTGACATCACCATCAGAGGGCAAGCATGGATACAATGTTAAGCCACAGATTTTTCACTCACAAAAGCTGGAATGAGGCAGAGCAACTTCAAAACTCCACTTCCTTAAGGAAGGGCTCATTTTCTGTATAAAAACCCAGCTGACCATAGATTCCCTCAACAGATCCAAGAGTCAGAGAGCTCCAGCATCTGAGGTAAGACTCCCCGCCTAGAACTTTCTAGCAGCCACTCTGTGGTGTTTATCTTGATTGGAAACTCTCGACAACCTAAAAGTTTATCTCCTTTATTTTCATTGCATATGTTTTTACTTACATCTCTAATTATAGCCATAGGACTGAGGATCAGAAAAGGGGGGCTTCTGTGAAGAGCAGCAGAGTACGTTGTGCTAACAGGAAATCATACATGAGATATAACAAGCAGGCCTTTCAGGGCCCTCTGATCTTGTTGAGAATTTTCTTCTTCGAAGACACTGCTCAAATGTATGCTCAAATCTTAAAGAATTTATAATCCCTCAATGAGTATAATACAGGGACATAAGTTCCTAACATATAGTAAGTAATCACTTTGATTACTGGAAATCGTAGAGTCAGATTCTTGCTAAGATGAGAGAGAGAGAGAGAGAGAGAGAGAGAGAGAGAGAACTTGGAAGCCACTATGGGTGAGCCTCTATGAACAAGCAGCAATGCATTGAGAACTCACAGTAAACAAAGGTATAGGAAAAGTGTGAATTGGGGCTCAGAGGTGAATCTTCCAGCCATAGGGGGAGATTCACAGAAAGCTTTTTTATGATATTTCTACTCCAGACTTTTTTACACTATTATTCTCTGAAATGATTGAAAACCTAGAAATTCACAGCAACCCTAAGAGCCAATTACCGGTTTGAGTTGTGTTCTGTTTATGGTCTATGCATTTACATAGGGTAAAAAATTAACATGGAGAATGAAAACAAAGGAGGCCTCTACTTACACAAATGTGGGGAACAAAATAGCAAATTCCAAAGACCAGTGAAGAGGAAGCAGTTTTTAATGTACCATTCAGCAGAAAAGGATGCCAGCAGAGAAAAAAAAGGCAATGATTTCCACAGTGCTGGATTGACACAGACAAGATCTCAAGATATTTCTGACCTTTCTTCCTTCCTCTCCCAAACTCTTCCTTCTATTGGTTTAGGACACATAACTTTATCTAATGAATAATAATAACAATATATAACAAATACATTGTTAATTAAATAATGTTTATTATTAAATAATATTATTAAGTTAAAATAATAATAATAATTACTAAATAACAATAATTTGGAGCTTGAGGTTTGCCCTCTTCTGGTTGTAGGCTTAGCCACAAAGCAAACTGCCTATAACTGTCTAACTTCCAAACAATCCACAAACCACTACCCGGTAGGGGAGAGAGGGTTCTAATGTCTCCTGTGATCTCTAACTCTGATGAATATGAACTCCACCTTATACTGAAATTAACCATAACCATTTATTTCTCAACAGAGATGATCAAGTCACTTTAATTCTTTATCTTAAAAATGAGTAAGGAATATAAAAGCAACCTATGATTTTCATTCACCTCAGGGAAATATAAGAGCCTTTAATTTACAGGGGAAATGCAATGAGAAAAGACTGGACTCTACCAATTCCCTCAGAACACTCATTCAGTTGTCTTGTACCTAGGGTCAGCATGAGCTCCTACCAGCAAAAGCAGCCCTTTGTACCACCTCCTCAGCCTCAACAGCATCAAGTGAAGCAACCTTGTCAGCCTCCACCACAAGGACAATTTGTGCCCATGACTACCACGGAGCCATGCCGCACAGATGTTCCACAACCAGGAAACACCAAGATTCCAGAGCCATGCAGCACCAAAGTACCCGAGCCAGGCTACACTGTTGTCCTTGAGCCAGATTATACTACAATGCCTGGGCCATGCTCTACCAACATCCCTGGGCCAGATTGTACCACAGT
>OU015751.1:122437577-122455702 GCA_907169655.1 Acomys percivali | reverse complement strand
GAGCCCTGCCACCCCAAGGCTCCCGAGCCCTGCCACCCCAAGGCTCCTGAGCCCTGTCCCTCAACTGTCACTCCAGTACTAGCCCAACAGAAGACAACACAAAAGTAATACGACTGTATTACAAAGTTGTCCCTCGGAGGAGCTGATCACCAGGCGACACTGAGGCTCAAATTCCGTTCTGTTTGAGCATACTAGGGCTTCGCATCACAGTCCCACTCCTCATCTATGTGCTACAAAAATGTTTTAACTTATAAATGTGGGGCCCCTGAGTTTCTGAATTCAATCGAGGACTTGGTAGCTAAACTAGTTTGTGCACTCAGAAGTCTTCCGAAGAGGGATCAAGATACAAGCGGTTCCCTTCTGTTCGGTTCCTATTAAATCTCCTTCCACTTCGGACTGTGTGCTGTTGTCTGACTCAGCGATTTCTTACTTTTCCCGGTGAAACAAAGGCTATTCGCAGACACCTAAAGGGCGTAAAAAGGTTTCCTTTGATTGACACCTGATCCTGGCACTAACATCCAATCCTGGCCCTGGTGGGTGATTGACTCTTCCCACTGAGGATTCCCAGGATGCCAGAGGAGAGCTAACCAATGCCATCAGAGGCTTTTGCGTTGAGCACCCAGGGCTCAGTGAGTCACTCTGGAGTTTAGTTAGTTCTTGCCCAAGGTGCATCTGAATTGTATAACCTCGAGTGCTCCATCCCCAAATTGGGCTTCTTGCTTTCTAACTTAGTCACCTGCTTCTGCTCACTTCAAGAAATCTTCCAACAGAAGCGAATCTGCCCCTGCTGCTCCTGGCCCGCTTGCCCTCCTGTAGGTGCTGGCCAAGTGGTCACAACCAGCGGAGCCTGGGAGCGGGAGCAAGGGAGAGATGGCTGCTGCATGGAGAACTCAGGCAGCAGTGAGCCTTGAGGAGAACACTCTCGTGAGGCAGACTTCAGGGAGGCAGCTCATTTAAGTGAGGGGAACAAATCTTTGGGGAGTGGGTGAAGGCTTTTGCTGAGAGTGTACGTCATTGGCTGGGGCCAAGGTGCTAGAGATGCCTTATTTTCATGAAGAGGAATTCCGGGTGCTTTCTGGACATGACCTAAGGAAAAAGGAATTTTAGCCTGTAACCTGGCCTCTCACCCGCCACCTGGTGGCAGAGGTGGGGACCATAAGGCTATATCTACTGTGACATGAAAGCCCAGGGCAGGGAGAGAATGGTCCTACTCCTGCCTGTCTCAAGATGAGATTTTTTGGGGTTTGGACACAACTCGACCTCGCTCTTGCTCCAGGCCAACTGCTCCATCACAGGGCTCTCTAGCTCCACATGCCTCCTTTTTACTCATTTCTTCTACATACCCATAATTCAACAAGCGTGGACTCATAGTCACCACAATTGTTATCTCAGTCAGTCCTCTAGGAGGCTCCCTAGAGGGATGTGTTCTAGGGGGTAAGTACTCTACCCCACCACTCATTAAAACACACACACTCTCACATACACACAACATGCATACACTCACATAAATACATACACTCACGTACACACACACACACACACACACACACGTGCTCACATACATACATACACACACAAACACATGCACACAACAAGCACACACTCAAAACCTGCACACACACACACAAACTCAAATACACACAATATGCACGCACTCCCACTGCTGTCCTCATAAGAGTTGGAAGCAAAACCTGGCTCACCAGATGATTGAGTCAGAGCTTTATCTGACCAGAAGGGAAACTTATATTCCACCAGAAAACATTAGTCACGTCCTGGAAGCTAAGTGAAAGTTCAGCTGCCAAAGTAACAAAATTAGCTAGTCATGTCACAAATAAGTGTCTACAACACATCTGTTAGTCTTGTCAGAGACTTCTGCATAATTCTCAACTCTACGCTAACAAGTCATGGTGTTTCGGTTGATTTCTGGTCACGAGGCACCTGAACCTTGGCTCGCTCCTGAGTAGACACCATTACAGGCAGAATGAGGGGCTTGTTGATGCTGTTCTGCCTAAGTGAACTTTGGAGATGACGCTTAGAATTGAGAAGAGGGATTTTAGCAAGGGAGACCTTCGAGACAGATGTGACTCTAAGCTCTGTGGAAGAGGGGGGAAAATACAACACAAAAGGAAGCACGTGGAAGGGATCCTGATGCTGTAGATGGACCTGTCCATGTCTCAGAAAATTAAAGCATCAGTTTCCAGTGAGAACATCCACAGGATAAGCTGCCCTATACTTTGAGTAAGTGGAAGTTCTGGTAAAGACATCGACTTTTATACTTTCAATCCCCGAGAATGTTTAGTTTCTCCAACACAAGTGCTAGAAAATTATGCATCTTTCTTCCTCCTATAGCATCTTACTATGAATTTGTGCCTCCCTCATTTTATGAGGAATTTTCTTTTCGAGTGATGCAACAGAAAATTCCACTCTTATTCAGGAGCAATGTTCAACATTTAATATTAAATGACTGCCACAAAAGACCTCCAGAAAGGCACTATCGACTTTATGACATTTAGATCAATTTCCTAAGGACATTTTGATCACTCATCCCTTGAAGCGGCCATTGCTGGTGTAACTCAGTTTCCACAGACAGTACCCATGCTCTACTCCAGAGAGTCAACGATTCGGGTCTATCTTCAAGGCACCTCTAATCTGACAACCTTAGTGATGTTATGATTATTTTAGTTTAAACTTAAGAGAAGACTCACCCACTTACAATCTCATTTGAAAACCCACAATATGTGAGACCTGACATGACTAGGAGGCTGGGTACTTGGTAACTGAGCTGCATAAAAGTGACTCTGCAAATCTAACTAATATTGAAATTACCCACTATGCTTCAAAAAATGGAGTCAGAACAATTCAGGTGAGCAACAGTGAGAATGTGGCGTTTTGTGGGTGGCTAGAATAAAATGTGGCATGGATGGGGGTGAGACAGACACTTTTATACCTTTGCCCCTGTTCCCTCCTTTTATTCCACACTCCCTGTTTTAAGGACTGTGAGGAGTATGTACATGGCACCCCACTGACTCCCCCAAATTTTTACTTTCCTGAAATATTATATAGAAAATCAAGTTTGATTAGAAAGTGAAATGTACAGAATAATACATTTAAAATAATATTTCCTATGCTAGTTACATGTAAGTCACATACACATGTATGTAATCATGGGCAGAGGCTGTTGACAAATGACTATTTACTAATTCCTTCTCAGGCACTGTGCTAAAATGTAATGAAAGTGCTAATAAAAGTCTATGCCAAGAACAAGCTCATGATGTAAATGTTAGTTTCCTGAACAGGGGGATGGAGGAATTGAATTTCTGAATACGTGAATAATTTGTTCCTCAAAAGAGTCAAGTAGTCATTGAAGACAATAACAGGAGTTTGAAGAATTTTTAAATTAATATTTAGCACAGCTTCAAACTCAGAGAAGATTGATGATCGGAGTCTTGGCCAGATAGTCTCTGTGGGGTGAGTGTAAAGTGCTCTCCGTAATATCATGTGCTTGAATCTGGAGGTTAGAACTGTTTAGAAAGTTGTAGAACCTTAAGGAGGTGGATCTTTGCTGGTAACTGGGAATAGAGCTCCAAAACACGGGCTATTCACTCATTAATAGTACATACAATGGGACCATTCATCTGCCACCATGCCTTCACCACCATGACTGTACTCTGTCAAATTTTAGGCAAAAATAAGGTCTCCCTTCCTTAAGATGCTTATTGTGAGGGATTTATGTACAGGGAAAATAAAAGTAAATAATACAGAATCAGATGAGAGAGAAGGGTTCTAATCGTAAGGCGATTTTCTATATGACCTCCAAACTTGTACTTTATTCAGAACATGAAATGACAGTGACAATTGCATAAGTTATATATGCCCCCACCCAGGTGACAGACAGACTGGGGTACTGGAACACCGAGGAAGGACCATTTTCATCAGCCCCTTTATGACAGCAACAGGAGAATATCCGCAGGGAAATTCCTTCCCTATCAGAGATTATCGCTTGTGTTATGGGTGAAGGAGGAAAATTATTCTGCATCTATGATGGACTTTGAAAGGAAGATGGAGGTGCTGCTACGGAAGTACGTGACATGAATTCCCTTCTCTTCCTCTGCTCCTGACGACTGCTGAGGCCCTCACTTGCTCTTGGGTGGGCACTTCTGCTGGCATGGTGGAGGAGGCTGCACAGGAGGACATTTCTGCTGGCATGGCTGAGGAGGAAAAGGCTCAGGACACTTTGGGGGAAGACAAGGCTCTGGGCACTTTGGGGGAGGACAAGGCTCTGGGCACATCGGGGGAGGACAAGGCTCAGGACACATTCGGGGAGGACAAGGCTCAGGACACATCGGGAGAGGACAAGGCTCAGGACACTTTGGGGGAGGACAAGGCTCAGGACACATCGGGGGAGGACAAGGTTCAGGACACATTCGGGGAGGACAAGGCTCAGGACACATCGGGGGAGGACATGGCTCAGGACACTTTGGGGGAGGACAAGGCTCAGGACACATCGGAGGAGGACAAGGCTCAGGGCACTCCGGGGCTGGGCACAGAGGAGGAGGCTGGCAGGGCTGTTTGCACTGCTGCTCTTGGTAAGACATCGTGCTGAAGTCTCAGGATCTGAAAGACATTACATGATTTCATTCTCACAAGTGGTAATTCTCACAGAGAAAATTTAAGTTTATCGATTGGATAGTAATTCTCTCATATACACACATTAATCCCCCAACTCTTCTTTTAGGGCTTCCTGGATTTTCCCTCTGAATTTAGGGATTTGTTTCATTTAACTTTGCAAGTCCTTCTTTGCTTACACACTCCATAACCAAAAACATCTTTGTTCCAAAGAACAAAGTAGCCCTGCTTGCACAAAACAACATATTCAAGAATGGAAATCCCAATTTCTGAAACACTAAGTAATTTCAAAATTAGTCTTTATCACCATTAGCACTTGTGAAATCCTAGAAGATAGTGTTCACAGGAGAGGATGCCTAGAAAAACACAAAAATCTAATGCCTGTTAAGATATAACCTGCCAGGCCTGGTGGCGCACGCCTTTAACCCCAGCACTCGGGAGGCAGAGGCAGGCGGATCTCCGTGAGTTCGAGGCCAGCCTGGTCTACCAAGTGAGTCCAGGACAGCCAAGGCTACACAGAGAGACCCTGTCTCGAAAAACCAAAAAAAAAATTGTAAAGGGCACCAAAATTTAAGAAAATAAAAAAATTTCCGTTCTACAATCTTCTTCAAAGCAACCCTTCCTATTGATAAACCACCTACACACAAAATCAAAAACAAACTAACATAGTGTATCACTCTACTACATTGCTAAATTTCAGATTAATAACTAACATTTATAATCACAATTTGGAACTAAAAAACTTCCCTCTCCAAATTAAGCCACATGAGAAGACCGTAAACACAGATCAGTTCAGGAATTCAGACTCACCAGGTTCTCCGTAGTCCAAGGCTTGAGGACCAAGTGTGTTGTAGTCATTCATACAAGCACCTTTTTATAGGACTGACCTCCTCACCCAGTCGGATGTAAAACTGCTTGACTGGGGCTTGGACCAAAATGCAAATCCATGTATAACTGGCCTAACTAGGACTCTCCAAAATAGGAAATATCTTGTTCAATAGGAAATATCCTGTTCTTGGACATAGTCACTGGGCTGAGTTCAGTGACTCAGAGACCGTTCCATCTTTCTCAACTTCAGTGTATTATTGCAGCAGGAAGAGCTAAGAGTGTGTTATAACTGGTTGTCACAAATTCTCTTTCTTGCTTTTAGACTCTAACTCCTTCATCTTCACTGGATCTAAAAACTATTCACTTCATCTGTTCCTCATTTCAAAGAACATAGATTTATTTACTCTCATAAGACTAAGACCTGGTTTACCTCCTGATTGTGTAATTTGATGACTGTTTCTCAAAAAAAGCTTTGTGTAACCAATACATTTGAGAGACTTGTCCTTTATTTTTCCATCAGTATTCTAGGGACACAGGCTGGAAATAGAATATTAAATGTGTAAACTGCTGTTGCTAGAGCCCTATAGTGTGGATGATGTGTTGAAGAAGGCTTCCAAGAATCAATGTAATTGAATTTTAACTTAAAAAATAAAAAGAATATACAAATACCATTACCTTATAATTAAAGAAGGAAGTGGAGAATGAGGAAGGTGAAACAATGCTTTACGTAGTCCCAGCTCTGCTTCTGAGAAGTACATGAGCACTGAGTCAACCTCAGTCAAGAACATCCGGTTCCTATGGCTGTCGATGCTTCTGAACGTTAAGGAAGGGCTTAGCTGAGAACGCGTTGTGCATGTCCCTCAAGGGAAAGAGAGTCATCGGCTCGTCACTCGAGGCGAGGCGACATCACTGGTGCATGGCTCACACAGGCCAGTGCGCAGGGCAGAGTCAATAGAATTCATCCAATGTGTCACTGACTGCTCTCCACAGTCCCAGTTACATCTGACGCATCATCTGAGGGAAATGTCTGATTTCTGATATCCAAAAATCAGAAACTTTACCTGGCAAGCTGGGATTGTAGCGTCAGGTGACAGCAGTTTGCTTGCTTTTGAGGCTGTTGTTCTAAGTACCTCATACCAAAGGGAATGGGTGGTGAAAGACAGAATATGAAGGGTTAAATTGGAATGGAAAGGCAGAGTAGAGGAGGGAACACAAAGGGGGACAACTCTCGCTAAAGTGTAGTTGATAAAGCCGTTTGCATTCCCTACTGCTAGAGCAGCGTCCCAAAATTTAAATGTGTACAACATGTAAAAAAAAGGAGTTTTAATAGTTACCTCACAATACTGTAGTAACTTGGCAATTTATATTAGCAAATAAAAACCCCAGTACCAGGACATAATTATCTCTTTTGAATTTTGGTCAGAGGGGTCCCATAGGCCATGAAACAGTATAGGCGATTGACAATACTCTTGGCTACCCTCCAGAAATTTACCTTTTGACCGTCTGACTGTTGCTGAAGATGCCACACACTTGAGACGTAGACAGAATAGGAAGAGATCAAGCAGATAGATACTCACCTAAAAACCCTGTCCCTGCTACCTAGCTCTCATGACTCTGGAATTACATATTGCCAGAGGGTAAAACAATTATTAGTCTCACCTCTCCGTGAAACCTACACTGACTGGCCTGATATCATATGCCAACTGGTGAAATAGTGCCGTGTCTGTTATGGAAGTAACCAACTACTTCCTGATTACATTTAAGGACCTGCTTAATGAAATGGAACCCATAGCAGGTGTTGGTACTGTTAATAAGGCCAACAACCTGTGGCTGGGTAAGTCAGAGGCCCTATGGGAGAATAGAATAATTAGTACTGCTAAATGGACAAAGCAGTAAAATAACTGCCTGTGGCTTATTGCTATACACATAGATCGGTGCATGACTTGTGCTTTATTGGAGAATGTTCTTCTTGCAATATAATAATTAACACACGGTTTTTCAATTGGTGCAGAGAGTAGCAGTCTTGGGGGTCCTCAGTATTATCTACATTGTTAAAGGGAAGTGAAAAGATTGTAATAATCAGAGGTTGTGGGTAATATCAAGCAAACAGTTTCTCAAACACATTACAGTTCTACATATTGTAAGGACCAGACAAACCCCATGTTGAAAAAAGAAACTCCATTGCGTCTTAAACATAGCCAAGGGCTGAAATCAGATTCCAGAAAAACCACAAACTGGTCTAAACAGAAAAATATTCCCTAGCAACACAATCAGCTCACCTTGGGAAATCCAAATCTACTTGCTGCTGGTCAGCCTGACCGGCAGGTGGTCTGGCACATAGCAACAACCAATTAGGAGAAGCCAGGCCAAAGTTCCTAAGGCCCTATGACTGCTTCAACCAATCTTTTCTCTAGGTCAACTTGCCCCTACACCTACCCAACCACGAAACACCAAGGCTTCTAACTCCCTGCTTGCAGCTTTTCTGGCCAAATGTCATCCAATCATATACTGTAAAAACCCATTTCTTTCTCTACAACCTATAAAAACTCCTCTCAATTGAGACTCGAGGCCACTTCCCTGCACCTGCTGTGTCAGTGCATAGGAGGGGTGGCCCGGGTCAGAACCTACAATAAAGACCTCCATTGCATTTGGACTCAGCTTTCAGGTGGTCTGTTCGGGGAGTCTCTCAAAATTTGGGCATAACAATATAAACTTGCATCAATTGGAGCAGCGTGCACAAAACCAGTGCAGGGTTAAGCGAGACAAAAACTCAGCATAGAGAGATAAACTTACATATGAAACCTCATTACTACCTGATGAACTGTTTGCATTTAATAGGTAGAGGGAGAAAAGAGAGGAAGTTATCTTTAATGAGCAAAAATGTAACTTTTATTCACCATATGTAATTGTCATCTCTGTGGTTTATTGCTGAATAAACTCACCCTTTCTATCTCTTTCTGAACCCTGGGTGGCTGATTTAACTCAGCTTTTCTGGCCCAAACTCATCTCCAAGATGATTGATTCAAACTGTTCTCTTGGCTTCTGACTAAATCGCTCTACCTGGCCTAAAATTAACTCTGGCAATCTGTTCGTATCTTCTGGCTCCTTCTCATTCTCTGCCTTGTTCTAGATTTACCTGTGTCTAACTTGTTCTCTCTGAAACACAACTGCCTGGGTAAAACTGCTCCCTGCCACCCCCTCTCTCTCTCTCTGCACTCATGGGCGCATGTGTGTGTGTGTGTGTGTGTGTATATGCGCGTGCGCGAGTGTGTGCACATGTGCACATGCATCCGATGCTCTCTTAAGTCACCTCTCTTTCCTGTCCTGTTCTCATGAGAGTTGACCATATACTATATCTGACTCATTCTGCCAGATGCTTCAGTTACAGCAAAATGTTGTAGGTAACAAAGATTTTTTTTATGCTATGCCATATATATATATATGTATGTATGTATATATATATATATATATATAGAGAGAGAGAGAGAGAGAGAGAGAGAGAGAGAGAGAGACGTGTATGTGTGTGTGTGTGTGTGTGTGTGTGTGTGTGTGTGTGTGTGTGATACAATAATATCAAGCGTGGGAAGGCAATCAGCAGCAACAAGAACCAACCTATGGACAAAGCCTCCAAGCCTCTGTGGTTCATGACTACCAGGGTACATCCAACAAAGACCTGTAAAACTGTGCACTGTCTTCAGGAAGCTCAATTGCTTTCTTCAAGCCCATCCCTGCTTTGTTGACTTCTGGAATCTTACCAAAAGCAATTTACAGATTCAGCGCAATCCCCATAAAAACTCCAACACAGTTCTTCACAGAATTGGAAAAGCTGATCTTAAACTCACATGGAAACAAACAAACAGACAAAAAAAAAGCCTAGTATACCTAAAACAAACATGAAAAATTAAAACAGTGCTGCAGTTATCACCATCTCAGAGTTCAAATTATATTACTTTTCTTAGTAATAAGAAAAGTGTGCAGAATCAATAACCAAACTCTGCCAAGATGGGGTAAGCAAGTCCTCAATAGTTCCTGCTTCACAAATATGTCTGCCAGATATAATGGGCCAGAAGGCTGAAGGTGATACTCTAATGATATAGAGAGGTTTTTGGTGACTGTCTAGGCAGAGAACTGTCTGTTATTTTCTCATTTTGCTAACTTGCACTTTCTGTTTACTCAGAGAATTAATTTTATTCCTTCTCAAGTCTCTGATGGGGTTGAAGACCAGATAGTTTAGTTTTACAATTAAGCTTAGTTGTTTAGGAGTTAAGGTGTTTTTACATGTAAATAGATGTTTTTAGGTTGATAGAGATGAGATATGATAGATACAGACTTACATTCAGAATTGTAGATGCACCAAGATAGTAAAGATGTTTTATCTAAGGTTGCCAAATACAAATAGGCAAAACACTATGAATGTAACATTTATATAATTCCTAATTGTTTTGTGGCCCTTCTTGCTATATGTAGTTTATTGTATATATGTGTAATAATATAAATGTATATGTAAAAGTAAAAATAATAAATGAAAAAATTAAGAAAAAGAAAAGTATGATATTGCCATAGAAATAGGCACCCTCTTCAATGGGATAGAAATTAAGCTAAAATCTCCTGTACAACAAAGAGCATGAACATTCAAAAAGGGAGAATGAAAAGAGCAATCTTTACCAATTATACATTTGCCAGAGGAAGAAGAAAGCTATTATGACATTAAAGGTTTTCAAAGGTTCACAAGTCCTCCATTCCATACCATAGCTGGAGTGCAGCTACCTTCAAGGACAAATGCACTGCCAGCAGTGATGACACCGTGTAAAGTCTTGACACAATGATAATGCCTTGGAGTTAATCATCTGTCAGACATTACGCTGAGCCACTTAATGCCCAGGATAACCCTGTTATTTTCACTCTAGGAAGAAAGTGAAGTTGACATACAGAGGAGTTAAATATCTTATTCCAGGTCATCATTTGACGGTTGAAAGCAAGGTAGGAATTTTACCCAATGCTGAAAGACTCCTTGTTTTGTGGAGTCCAGATCTTGAGACAAGCTACTTAAGAGAACAGCTAATCATAAAACATGAGCATTGATTAAAAACAGAGGCTCCACCAGGAAAAATGAGCTTCATCTAGGGAAGAAACGAAATGTAAATAGGCCTAGTCTTGAAATTGGCTGTTTATATACCAGATAAGTAATGACAGACTAATGTTACTCTGTGAGAAATTTTGCCTTGAATGTCCCACTGAGACCCAGAAATTGTATTGTTTATATATATATATTTGGTCTGGAGACATGGGAACCTTGCCTCACATTTATAGGATGGATGAGGGTTTCAGTGTTGGCCCAGCTGACTAAACATTCCCCCACAGTATATCTCAGTCCCTAAGACTGAACAGAGTTGTCATTTGTCATAACTTGAATTGACTGGAGTGCCCACAAGTTGTGAGGAAAATCTCCATATCTGTTGTAATGAAAGCTCTAACCAAACACAGGAAGCACCAAGTTGAACACAGAAAGAGTTGGGTTGACTCATAAAATAACTTCAGAAATGAGACAAAGCAGAATTCATTTAAATATTTAGGTGATTTAAGAAAGACATTTTCAAAGGTTGAATGGAGACAAATAAAAGTTTTGAAAGTTATTTCCACACATCTTCTGTACTTGTGTTTTAAGAATTGGCAAACATTTAAGTGGGACGATCCCCTAATTCCTTTACAGCCCTTTATCTTCCATATTGCATAAGAAGTAAAGAGAATATAAAATTGAATGAAAGAGTAGAATATAAGTAACAATATATTCCAGGGTTATATTTCCTATGCAAGTTAGTTATGTCTAAGCCACTTTGACACTGAACTATCTGTGGTTAATATCTCTGTGGTAGTGATGGAAATGGTCCTAATAATGTTGTAGGTGGTGGTAGCAGTGACTTGTGGTTACTGTGTTGGAGATAATGGACATGGATATAGTGAATATTGAGTCATAAAGAATATTGATATC
The DNA here is from genome assembly GCA_907169655.1 of Acomys percivali. Classification (NCBI taxonomy): domain Eukaryota; kingdom Metazoa; phylum Chordata; class Mammalia; order Rodentia; family Muridae; genus Acomys; species Acomys percivali. Next base: position 122,444,259 of record OU015751.1, on the reverse strand, counting down.
TTGTTGTATTCATGCAAATTCATATAGCTGCATATTATTATGTTAAGAAAAATAGAAACATTATAAAAGTCAAGGTGGGCATGTTTGTTTAAAATACAAAATCAGAACAAATTAACTAGGATACATTAATGTACATGTGTAACTATTAGGGCAGAGTAAGGGGTACAAGTGAGAGCAAAACGTGTGGGATATAGGTAGAAATGTGATCCAAGTCATACATGCATAACTGAACATCACATCATCTTAAGTGAGCATTCCTAAAAGGAGAGATTATAGCTATAGTAGAATGAAATAATCTGTCCTCAAATAAATCAAACACTAAATAATCTTTGTTATGTTCCAAAAATATGTTATTATTCTAAATTATTGTTATAATCCAAAAGTAAAAATGCGATTTCTACAGATGGCCATGTGGACCAAAGGTTAAAGGAGGTACTAGAAAAGAGCACATGAATTCCATCAATAGCATTGTATTTTATTCAGGAAATAGGACAATAGTGACACACAGATTTGGAAAGCATGCTCTGAGGAGGATACTGAGAAGACATCAGCTGATCTTCTCCCTGAGCATCTGGGATACTGAAGCACTGAAAAAAGGGGGTGATTTCCAGCAGTCCCTTGACAACAGCGTGAGGACAGTGCTAGAGAAAGGCCTTCCCCACATCAGTCACAGCAGGCACATGAAGGACGAAGTGCAGAGAAGATTCTTCTGCATCTGTATAGTAGGCTTTGAATGGAAGACGGATGTGATGCTATGGATGTATGTGAGAAAGATTCATTCTCTTCCTTGGTCCTGATGACTGCTGAGGCCTCATTTGCTCTTGGGTAGATAGTCCTGCTGGCAAGGTGGGGGAGGTTGTACAGGAGGGCATTTCTGCTGCCATTCCTGAGAGGGACATGGTTCAGGACAAGGCTCAGGGCACTTTGGGGGAGGACAAGGCTCAGAGCACTTTGGGGGAGGACAAGGCTCTGGGAACTTTTGGGGAGGACAAGGCTCTGGGCACTTTGTGGGTGGGCACACAGGAGGAGGCTGGCAGGGCTGCTTGCACTGCTGCTGTTGGTAAGACATCGTGCTGAAGTCTCAAGATCTGAAAAACATTATATGACAATTTTCTCTCAGAAGAGAACATTCTCACAGAGAACGCTCTGGTTTATAGATTATTGCATAATAATTCTCTTATCTACACATATTAATCCCCAGCTCTTCTTCTTTTAGGACTTTCTGGGATTTCCCTTCAGGTTTAGTCATTTGTTTCACTGAACTTTGCAAAACCTTCTGCAAGGAAGGTCCTATCCCACACCCAGAAACATCCCTGTTCCAAAGAACAAAGTAGCATGACTTGCACAAAATAACATACTCAAGAGCAGTGATTCCAGTATCTGAAATGCTAAGTAATCTCAAAACCAGTGCCTGTATCCTGTAGCATCTATGAAATCCCAGAAGATAGATGCGTAGGAACATACAGAAGTCTAATGCTTGCTAAGAAATTGCCTTCTCTAAAAGGCATCAGAATGTAAGAAAATAAAAAATCCTGTTCTGCAATCTTCAAAGCAACACTTCCCATTTTCCATATGGGCATCAACCACCTACACACAAAAGCAAAACTAGCTAACATAATATTTCATGCTACTAAATTACTAAGTTTCAGTTTGGTAACTCACATTTAAACCATGATCACAATGTGGAACCACTAAACTGTTCTCTCCAAACTTAACTACATGAGAAGACCATAAACACAGATCAATCCTGGAGGTTAGACTCACCAGGTTCTCCATAGTCCACAGCTTCAGTACCAAGTGTGTGGTAGTCATTCATACAAGCCTCCTTTTATAGGACTGGCTGCCCCACCTAGTGGCATGTAAAGTCACAGGCTGGTCCAACAGCTTCCTAACCAAATTGCAAATTCATGTACAGCTGGTCTAACCAGGACTCTACAAAATAGGAAATATCCTGCTCTGGGACACAGTCACTGGGTTAAGTGAGTGACTCAGAGACCATTCCTCCTTCCTCAGCATCTGTGTTTTGGTGCAACTAGAGATGATGGGGCATTTTATAACTGGTTGTCTAAAATTCTCTTGCCTGGTTTTAGACTCTATCTCTTTCATCTTCACTGGATCTAAAGGCATCTACTTCAGCTGTTTGCCATTTTGTAGCACATAGACTTCTTTACTCTCATAATCCTAAGACATGGTCTGCCTTCTAATTCTTTAATTTGGTGACTTTCTCAATAAAGCTACATATAATCAATATGTTTGGCAGTCTTGTTCTTTCTCATTCTTTCAGTATTCTTGAAAGACTAACTGGGAAAAGATTACTAAATGTTTAATGCACAAATTAATTGTTAGTTCATCAAATCATGGTCATATCAATTACTAGTATGTTTTTATCACAAGAATCTTAGTTGCAACAGATATATATGATTCTATAGAAAGATAAGGTAAAATAGTTAGATAAGGTCTTCAAAAACCTGAGACAAATACAGAATATGACATTTAAAATGTTTTTATTATTTTAAAGATTCATTGACAAGACAGGTTAACTCCTGGCAATACCCAGCCTACCTCAAAGAAGATGATGAGCACCAAAGGACCTCCTTATGGAGATGACTTTAAATGTTGGCAAAGAAGCCACTGGGCAAAATGTCCTCATTCCTACCACAGACTGAATTCTACCTTAAAAAGTACAAGCTTGGATGCAGGCAGAGTCAACTGCCAAACTCTGCCAAGACAGGGTAAGCAAGTCCTCAATAGTTCCTGCCTCACAAATATGTCTGTCAGATATATTAGACCAGAAGGCATAAGATGATGCTCCAACATTATAGAGAGTTTCGGGTGACTGCTCAGGTAGCAAACTGTCTCTATCATCTTGTCATTTGGGAAGCTATTAACCTGAACTCCCTGTATACTCAGGTAATCAATTTTATTCCTTCCCAAGTCTCTGATGGGGTTGAAGACCAGATAGTTTAGTTTTACGATTAAGCTTAGTTTTTAGGGTTTAAGATGTTTTTAGGTCTAGATAGATGTTTTAAGTTGTTAATGACAATATGTGATGGGGATTGATTTACATTCAGAATTTTAGACACACCAAAAAAGGAAAGATATTTTCTCCTAGGCTGCCAAATTAAGAATGTGACATTTATATAATTTCTGATTGTTTCTTGGTTCTTCTGCTATAGGTAGTTTATTGTACACATATGTAATAATATAAACATACGTAAAAAAATTAAAAATACTTATAAGAAATAAAAAATATTTAATGTGCTGTTGCTAGAGCCTTCCTGTGTTGATAAAGTGATTAATAAGTCTTCCACAATTCAATATGTTGAATTATAACTTAAAACATAAAAATGAATATAAAGTATATTATGATAATAATGATAATATAATAATTAGAGAGGAAAGACTAGTATGAGGAAGATGAAATAATGTTTTAACTACTAGCAGCTACACTCATAAGAAGAACATAGACACTGAATCAACTTCAGTCTAGCACATGGTGGTCCTATGGCTGGCAATGCTTCTGAAAGTAGGGGGAGGGCTTAGCTGAGAATGCCATTTTTCATGTCCCTGCAGGAAAAAGTCATCAGCTTAGCACTTGAGGCTAGGTGACACCACTGCTGCATGTTTCAAAACGACTCTGCACATACCACAGGGTGTAGTACGTATTCCCAATCACACCTAAAGCGTCATCTGAGGGAATTCTCTGATTTATAATATCTAAAATCAGAAAATTACCTGGCCATCTTGGATTATAGTGATAGAAAACATCAGTTTGGTTACTTTTGAGGCCCTTGTTTTAAATACCTTATAATAATGGGAATAAATTTAGAAAGGAGAATGATGGAAAATGAAGGGTTAAGTTGGAATGGGAAGGCAGGGTAAAGGAGGAAATATGTAGAGAGATAACAACCACTAAAATATAGTTGATAAAGATATTTGTATGTCTGTACTTCTTGTGGGCTGGAAAAAAAATGTGAGTCAAAGGTTTTGTGGCTTGGTTGGTAACACTGTGCTTCCATTGGAAGTCGAGCCTAGTTACAGTTGGTGACCATTTCATGTTCCATCTTCTGTAATGCTAGGGACAGCCTCATAGGTTCCTGGGACTTTCCATTTTCCTTAACTTCTAGCTTGTCCTAGAGATACCATCCCCCTACTGATTCAAGTTCTCTTTCTCAGTTCTCTCTTCTGCCGTGTCCCCCTCCACACCGGACACCTCCTGTTCCCCTCCCAACTCCTATCCAGTTTCTTCCATCCATCCATCCATCTCTAATGTCTATTTGAGTTCCTCTTCTCAATATGATTCAAGCATTCTCCCTTAGGCCTGACCTGTTACTTAGGTTACTTTGGGTCTGTGGGTTATAGCATGGTTCTCCTGTACTCTGTGGCTAATATCCACTTATAAGGGAGTACATACTATGTGTGTCTCCTTGGGTCTAGGTTAACTCACTCAGGGTGATGTTTTCCAGTTCCATCCATTTGCTTGAAATTTTCATGATATGATATCATTGGTTTCTTTTAATAGTTGACTAATATTCCATTGTGTAAACGTACCATATTTTATTCATCAGCTCTTTGGTTGAGGGAGTGTAGTGGATGTAAACATGTTTTTGTTTTGATCCCAAGTGTAGGATGTGAAACTGCCTCGTGGGAGAGTGTGTGATGTTTGTCTACTGGAAACTGCCTCTTGAGAGTGCACATGATGTTTGTCCTCTAGAAAGGGAACTGCCTTGCGTGGGTGCATGGTCTTTGCCAGTTGGAAAACATCCTGTGTGGACTATGGAAGGGTACAAAAATAGCCTAAAAAAAAAACAATGATCAGCCATTTTTTCATTGCTTGGCATCACTTCTTTGCTTCCTTTCTCTTTACTTCCAGACACTTAGCAAGAGAAACGCTCTGAGAATACTTCGAGTTTGCTGCCATTGTTCGATGTTTGACTGGACTGCTCTAATTCTGATGATGAAGAGTGGCATTGCCACAAGGGACTGTGTCTAAAATGATCTACCTCGCCTGTCCCTATTTGTCTTCTTTCTCTCCTGCCTAGGGTCGGTGGGTTCAATGGAGGTATATGCGTCGAAGAACCCCAAATAAAGCATACACAAGTCTCTTCTGCACAATGGATAAGTTGAGTGTCTCTGTGCTAATAATTTGCTGCAGGTAGAAGATTTTTGATGAAGAATGAGCAATGTATTAATGTGAGTATATCAATACATCATTAGGGAATGCTCTGTTGATTTGTCTCTTGATGTAATAATAGTTTTGATTGAACTATTCCCCCAGGGCCTATCTAGATACAGATTGTCTCTGTTTTACCAGGTACCAGGTACATACGTTTTCGCATGGAGAAGAACCTTAAATGCAAAGAGAAATTGGGTGGTTCCTCCCAGGCAGTTGTGCTACATCATACCAGTGGGCTGATCTTGTCAAATGGGCATTGGTGTAGGCTTCAGGGTTCAGACTTGGGTGAGACTGGTGATTATTTCTCTCCTTCAGCAGTGTACATAGCATCTTTAAGTATCATGAGGGCAGGCCAGAAGGCACTAAGTATCCAGGTGATACCTCCTAGACCTTTCCATGTTCTCTGACTTAATCATGTGGTATCTAGGGAAATGAGGTGTTACCATGAAGTTCTAGAGGGTATACAAGATTACAGTCAGTAGTCTGTAAGATAGTAGGGCCATTCTATGAGACCTATTGGCTTACTAAGACAAGGCAAGCTATCACTGGTGTTGAGGATTGTATTTCCGACTGTGTAGCATCTGTTTGTGGTGATATGGCCTTTTCAGCCTCCTACCACTCCAGTTTTAAGGTTAACACCATTAAAACATTTTATAAATGTATATATTTTAGTATGCCTTTAGAGTAGTATATGGCCTTTAATGTTAAGCATCCCTCTCCATATGCCCCGATGTACCCTGACTTTCCATCTCCTACCACGATGTAATTCTTTCTTTTTCATTATTTCCTTTTAACCCTTTATATTCTTTTGACTGGGCTATATTCAGAGGAAGTACCTAAGCTGTAACTGACACTGTCCTAAATTGGCATTCCAACTCAGTAGGTAATTTTTGCAGTCTGTCATGACAGAAACCAGACATGTTCCTAGGATTATCTTTTATGTATTATATGCAAATATGGAAGTCATAAGTCTCCTACTGACCTGGTCTGGTTGTATGTGTCTCGCCTTTATGAGCCATCTACTAATGGTGCATTTCTCAATATCTAGCCTCATGTGCTGAACTATGAATCTATTTCCCTTTAGGGAAATGGACAGTGACAATCTTGGCTAAACCTTCCTTACTGTAAAAAGCATTGACAGTCATAGGAAGTTGGCATGTTTCAAAGATGTTGATTCAATACCCTTGTGTTTCTCAGAGAAAATCTGGGAATACTTAAAGGCTTTGTGTCATCTTCCTCATTCTATTCTTGCTTCTCCAAATATAAAGCAACCTTCTGGACCAAATAGATGTTTTTAAATTCTTTTAATGCCCCTATTAGCAGGATGTAGATTCTTGAATTGTTCTGGGTTTTGTTTTATACCCTAATCAACTTCCTGAGACATCTCAAGTGATAATGATGGATGCAGTTACTGTCATCACTGAGATCCCTTGGGGATTTAGAATTTAAACTCTAGCCTGCCAGTCTTACAGATAATATTTTTTCCAAGTGCTATTACTTTGTCCA
>OU015751.1:122402145-122417577 GCA_907169655.1 Acomys percivali | reverse complement strand
ACTTTGTGGGAGGACAAGGCTCAGAGCACTTTGTGGGAGGACAAGGCTCTGGGCACTTTGTGGATGGGCACACAGGAGGAGGCTGGCAGGGCTGCTTGCACTGCTGCTGTTGGTAAGACATCCTGCTGAAGCCTCAGGATTTGAAAGACGTTACATGAGAGTGTTCATGGGTGATCAATAAAGAGAAGATAGATAGAGACTTGGAGCATCAGATCCATTTCTCCCTACAGGCATGAACATTATTCTGCAACTCCCATTTTGACTTTCCTGGATTTTTCTTTCCTGTCTTACTGCAGTCACTTACAGAAATCGTCCTTTGATTTGTGCCTTTTTTTTCTTTCAGGAAATAAATAAGGCTGTTTTCATATAGAAACACCTTCAAAAAAAGGCAATCTGTAGAGGAATTTTAATCTACCAACATTTCTTCTCTGGCAAGGGATTATATCCAAATATCTAGGTTATGTGATCCAGCTAGAAAGCACCCATGCCATATACCTTTAGTCTCTCTGATTGGAATACAGACAATCCCTTAGCACAGACCTTTCATCCCTAACAATGAATGTAAAGTTAGTTTGTAGAATGAAACACCCATGTTTGAAGGTGAGGTCTAGTTGAGGGGTAGAAAAATGAAAAATCAGAGAAAGATTCGACAGACTAAGATATTCTCAACTCTCAAGAGATCAGAGAGAATCAGATGTGACTTAAGAGAGCAGCCGAGAGGGGGAGAACAGTTTTACAGGAATACTTGTACAGTGACAGGTTGCAGAGAGAGAGAACAAGGCAAACATGGGTGAAGATAGAACAAGTCAGATAACGAGAAGGAACCAGATTAGAACACCTGCTAGAGAACACCAACAGGGAAATTCACTCAGAAACCTAGAGAAGCCAGTTTAAGTGAGTTAGCTTAGAGAGGAGTTTTGAGCCAGAAAGCAGATGTGAACCAGCCATCCAGAGTTCAGAAAGACATAGAAAGGGTGAAATTATTCATCAGTAAGTCTCAGAGGCTGAAAACGTTCTGGGCTTAGATAATATACATTAGGAGAAAGAATCAATAAGGCTCCAAGACTACAATTACACCTGGAAAATAAATGTTACATTTACAGCAGTCTCGATTTCTAGTGTCCTGAGAACCTCAAAACCAACTCCTGTCCCTTTCATTACCTCTATCGCCACAGCAGGTTGTCTGGGGTTGGACAGTAAAGAACGGATAGGAAAAATCACAGGTTCTAATACTCGCTAAGGTATATGGCTTTTCAAAGAACTCCAAAAGATGCATATGAAAGAGAAATATTCTCTGTTCAACCACCTACCAAATAAAAGGAAGGTTCACTTATCACAGAAGACTGTAGTATCCATTGCTAAATTTCTGACTGCTTGGTAGGGACCACTCATTCCATGAAGGAAACCAGACTCGCAACACTTACTTCCTCAAGATTGACTAGAGTGCAGAGGAAAGCCATGAAGACAGACCAACTCAACACGTGACACTCAAGACATTCTCCAAAAGTAGTTCAAGATTCTAGTACCAGGAGTCTTCAGTCAACCATTAAAGGATCTTTTTATAAGGCTGGATGCCCAGGCCAATGAAAACAGAACTGACTGATAGTTGGTGGGCCCAGGAATCTCCCAACCAAAGTGCAAATCCACACATGACTGGCTTGACTAGGACTCTACAAATAGGAAATACCCTGTTCCCGAACATCATCATTGTTCAGTGCTGTGGCTCAGCGGGCCCGCCTGTCCTCAGCTCCAGGAAATCCTCACCAGTTGTTTAAGCACTCTTTCCTAATTACAGACAATATTTTTCTCTCTAACAACTCCTTTCCTGTCTATTCATTGGTACTCAGTGGTGCATAAGCCCATTTACAGTCCTGACTTTGAGGTATAATTTGCCTATGGGCTGAAAGAAGGAAGTTAAAGTTGTGATTTCAACATCATTGTTGATAACTCTGTTCCCAGAGACAGATCATGTCTCCTTCCTGGGCTTGATTCCTTTCTGTGAGCCATAGAAAATAACATATGCCCTTCAGAGGGAAGGATGATGGCCTTGGGTCTTATCTTAGCCCTCTTCAGGACTGTCATATCAAATGACATATTTTGGGTATGTATTTGGACTCACCTCTGACCACAGACTACTTATCATAACAGAAGAGAAGCTAAAATTGGACCTTCCCTAAGCATGTTGGTGCTTAGGTGGTCAGCGTGAAGGCACACAGTCACTCACAGCTCACTTATGCCATGAGCTCTTGAAATTGCCTGAGGTACACAGCAATTACTCTTTCTCTGAGAAATTCCAAAAGACATGGTACACAGACTCCTTTATGTACATCACACACACACATGTGCACGTGTGCACTCATGCACAAACACAAGCTTATGCACTGGCCCAGACACATGCACAGCCACAGGCACAATAGGCACAGGTACACGCACACATGTACACTCATATACACATGGGAGAGAGACAGAGAGAGAGCGAGAGAGAGAGGGAGGGAGAGAGAGAGATATCATCAATCTTCATTTTATATATCTACACATATTACTTCCTGGTTTTCTAAGATTTATTAATGAATCACTGCTGCATATTATCTGAAATAATGAGTTAAAAATTTGGTGGTTTTGTAATCCTTTTTTATTGTATAAGGAGGTTTATTTGGGGGAAGGGATAAGGGTCAGAGCCTGGAGGAGACACAGAAGCAGGTGACTGGCCATGTAGTCAAGCAGACGAACAGACGGACCAGGGGCAGAACCATGAGGTCAGAGAAGGATAGGTGGAGAGAGTGAACAGAGAGAGAAAACGAGGGGACAGAGAGAAAGCTAGGGTAGTAGGAGCAGACCCTTTATTTGGTAGCAGGAGGCACATCTGGTGGCAGAAGGTTATGACATAAGACGTTGCTAGGTCCCCAAGGGTAGGCTAGCGTGATTGCCTGTAAACTAACATTACTCCCTTTTTGTTTAATTAAAAGTGAGGGACTAGAAAGGTGGTGAGGCAGGAGTGGGGAGCTGTGTTCTTTACAGGCTACTTTCTGCTTCTTTGGGGCTGCATCATCTTTGGGAACCCCAAGAAAATTTGGGTTCTGGCCAAGTTCTGAGGGATCTGGCTGTTTTACTGCTATTCTGGGTCTGTGGAGTCATCATCATGTAGGAGTGTGCAGACCCAATTGAAGAAGTCTGTGAGGTTAGACTGAAGCACCTATGGGTGGCTGCATCGGAGCTGTCCTGGGTGAAGATCTCAAAGAAACACCTGGACTTGGCAGGATCTTGCAATATATATATATCAAGAGCAGAAGATAAAGTTAGTAGGTTAGGAAGAAAATTTTTTCTTAGGTATAAATTGGAAACTTTTAGGCTCGTGGACTTTTTGGCCCATGGTTCTAGTAGTTATGGGGAGGGGAGTCTCAAAACCAAGGAATGAGGAAGGATTCTAAAACCAGGGAACTGGGGAGGAATCAGACAATAAGTGGGAAACTAATGCTGTTGATTGACAGAGGTGTTTATATGGAGTCCATTTGGCCCATGACAGAAGGATCCAAGTGGATTTCCCAATGTTTACAAGAATCTGTTTAAGTTTACGAAAGGATACAAACTTTAGGCCTGTTAGTACTACCATTGTTTGTAATCTGTACTGAAATCCACACTGTAGAAAATAACAATAGGTCCACATCTTTGTGTCATAGCACAGTAGAGGCTTGGGAAACCATCTTGGGTTAACAGCATGAACACTCTTCTAAAACAAGCTTGGGGAAGGCAGAAGCCTTCCGTGGAGCAGAAAAGGCAAAAGCTCACCTGATCTCGATTTTCAGTATGACTACACATCATGAAAAGAGGGGCTTGTTCCTCTTTCCAGAAGACTGGATTTTAGCACAATGAGAAACAAATTTAAAATACTGAACTTGTGACTATGATAGAGGATCATATAGTGGAATGCTTTTACCAAAGTTAAATTAATAAATCAGAGCTCCACTGGTTTATGTCAAAGCTCTGAATAGTTTTAATACAACAGTAACATAGCAACCGGAAGAAATCTGAAGCATTTTTTCATTCCTTTTATAAGCCTTCTTAAATCACATGATCACCATTTAGCCTTTCACTTGCATTTATCAATCTTGTTAGACCATAAAAATACTTTCTTAGTCCTTATAACTTAAGCTCTGTATTCTCAGGCATTACATAAACTTTTTTTTTTCTATCCAATCATTTACCATGAGACACAGGTGAGATTACTGGGAGCAGTCATTGTAAAGCAAGTTCCTTTAGATAAAGGAATAATAAAACATTACATTTGAGATCTGTTTATCTTTTATCATGAAGCCTTTAATCAAGGAAACCCATGCACCATTTTTTATGAGACCTAGTACCTAGTGGTTTTAACTAGCTAATGAATTGACTAATGAACTAACATGGTGGTAGATTATCTTGGGGTAATGAGCTAATTGTACATTTTCTGAGTCTGTTAACAAGGTAGACTGTGTCTAGCTAGACCTAGTGGTAGCATCTCTAGGAGTGAGGCTTGAGGCCTGATTTTTACACATGAAGAGAACTGAGAAGGCATCTGAAGCCTTGGTTTCTGTTGTTAAACTGGTAATTCTTTAACTAGTCTGGTCTTCAAACCCATCAGAGATATGAAAAAGATAAATTTTTAAGCCCCCCCCCCCACAAAATTGGGGAAAATGGTTAAGTAAGCCAGGGATAGCATTTGTGGTCCATTTTTCATAAGTTGTGAAATTCCAGGCTTAATAGGAGTCCTGTGTGGGAAGGTCTGAACTGCTGGACCAATTGAGATCAGAAGCTTTCTACAACGCTGTCCTGGAAGCTGTCCTGTTCTGATGGGTAACAGCCACTGAGGCGTCTGGGGATGGAACATGGAGGGTGCAGGATGTCAGCATCCAGCTTGCCGAGAGGAACGAATCCTTTTAGAAGCTGCTAACCCACACTCCAGGTTCACACAGGTATTTAAGTTTTATCCCTTCTCAAGTCTCTGATGGGTTTGAAGACCAGATAGTTTAGTCCTTCAATTAAGCTTAGTTGGTTAGGGGTTAAGATGTTTTTAGATCAAGATAGATGTTTTAAGTTAATACAGATGAGATATGATAGATATTAATCTCCATTCAGAAATTTAGACCCAACAAGGTAGGAAAGATGTTTACTTCAGGTTTGCCAAACACAAACAGCCAAATCACTATGAATGTAACATTTATATAATTCCAGATTGTCTTGTGGTTCTTCCTGCTGTATGTAGTTTATTTTACCCATGTGTAATAATATAAATGTATATATTAAAAAGAAACATAGTAAAAATATTCTTTAAAAAAGATAAATTAAACTGGGCAATCAGAAAGCGTAGACCATGCAGCTTCTGAGTCTATTAAAAAAATGTCAGAGGCTTACCAGCTACTTGGAGAATCATCCAAGGTTTGTCTGTGTTGGTGGGGCATTCATCTTTGGCCACCAGTCCCAGAAGATCTCGCAGACTTTTCTGTGAAGCAGGAACTTGAAGGGGCTGCTGTAACATTTGTCTTGGCAAAGCAATGCAGTCAGTTTCCTGTGGGGCCTGCTGTTCATACTTCACATGGTGTGCTGTCAGCCGCTGAGGAAAAGGGCAGTCTACCGCCCACTGCCCAGCTTTGCTACGCTTAAAACAAGTTTCAGGTGGAGTTTCTTCTGTGCCCATCATCATCTTTGGAGGAGATTAAGGATGTTGTCAGGAGCTGGCATGTCTATCATGAAAAGTTATTTTATTAAACATTTCAAATGTCATATTCTGCAGATCTCTGAAGTGTTTAAGGACCATGTCTATCTCAAGTAGATCTAGATATACAAACATTGCTTGTTTCTAGTTACTTTCTGCTTAACTGTTAAATAAAGCATAATCCTGTAATTGATCACATTGGTGTTTAGCATGACTACAAATATATTCCTGAACACATTAACCAATTTTTAATCCATAAACATAGTCTATAAAGAGACTGAGGACTTTTCTGACCATTATATGATGTAACATCTTAGAATATAACAGTTTCCAATACAATTTAGTTTATAAAAAAAATCTATAGCTTATAGAAATCTAAAGCTATATTATAGCTCAATAACATTATAAATGAGGTCAAATATATTTTTAAGAAAGTGATTTTTAATGTTGTAAATCTCCAAAAAAATTTTAAAAGAAACTTAATGTCTCTCAATTGTGTTTTGTAATATTAAAATAAAATACCTTTTAAGAGTAAAGGCATGAAGCACAATCATAATTTTCAGAAGGCAACACCAAGTTCTAACAGTGTAAATAATTCAATTTTTCTAAAACTAATATATCCCAACTTAAAAGTATCTCTGGAACCACGTCACATGGTTTAAGATTATCTGAGGACAAAACTTTCAATTACTAACCCCAAGTTATACATTTTAACCGTACTCATTGGATATAATGATTTATAAGCCAATAATACTGGTTTTGATCCTGGACTTTAAAATCATGCCTGAGTCTGAAAAAGGGTGAGCAACAACCCATTCCCAGAGCCAGCAATACAGTAGAACACTATAAAACAACTTTAAAATTACCCATACTTCAATAACATTTGAACTCCTATTATACCAAATCCATTGGCCAGAAAGCCCAGAGGTGAACCGGGAGCAGCTGGGAGCAGGAGGAGGAAACCTGCATCCAATAACTCCCAAAAAACATAAGTAATTAGGCATACATTCTAAATTAACTTTTGTTATAAGCCTGAAGTCAAATATTGCAGTAGATTAATGCAGATTTTAAACCATACTCAATGAGCAAATTATATAAATCCTTAGATAAGAGTTTACAACATAATCTGAAGACATTATTTTTGAGAGATGAGTGCAAAGAAATCAGAGATAAGAGATTTTTTTTTTAAGATCTGGGAAGTAGAGCCTTAGAGATAAGAGACTCTGTGAGCATAGCACAGAGCAAGGTTAGATATTTGGGAACCATTTGACTGTGGCTGTGACAATTTGGAAGTCCGGTGTGCCGGTTTCTAGTCCATTAAGGAAGAGGAGAGAACACTTGGTTTCCTGCAGACCAGCTGCGGGGCAGGAGTGGGGAAGTGGGGAAGTGGGTCCACATGGGCAGTCCAACAGTGAGAGCCGCATGGATGGACTGGACTCTAGATAGAATTTGGAATTCAAATTCACAGACAAATGATCCACACATGTCTCAGGAGTGGTCTTGAGAACGGTTGCTTGCAGTAGGACAGGTGTATGCGTGTGCATTGCAGTCCCTGTCCTCACCAGCTCTGACATGTTGTAACTTACAGACAAGCGGTTTAAGCAGCTTGGATGACAGGAGACAAAGAAACAGGGCTTGGAAAAAAGAGAAATAAGGAATCAGGAATTACTTTCCATTTCCTCAATCACTTTTAGTGCTCTTGAATAACATTAGAAATTTAATTAGAAAGGCAAATAAATTCAAAGCCCCTCACATTGGGTTTTGGGTGTGGAGGCTGAAAGTTTCCCAAAGGTGAGTGAGAAAATATGAAGACACTGTTGCTGCGGATGAGAAGAAGTAAATTGTCACTGTAGCCTGCAGTCCTGGCCATCCCCAGGGCTCAGGGAGGTCTGAATAGAAGGCAAGGCCATTAAGAGAGTCATCAAAACCCCTTAGCAGGTAGGGTGGGGGCAGGGCATGGGGGTGTCAAGCAGCTTAGCCTGGCTAAACTGGAAGAGATTGGGTCCAGGGCATGAGGAGATTGCCAGAAGGCAAGGAAGAAAACCAAGCTCTAGTAACAGGATCCCCATCTCCCGGAAGGGATTGAGAAACAGAGTTGCCAAAGCCACAGCCGCCCAGAGGAGCTGTGGATTTTCAGGCAGACCTGTAATGGAGGTGAAAGAGGAGCAGGAAGGGGAACAGGGGTGCGGTAGCCAAGCCTAAAAGAAACTGTTAGGGTTGCAACTCAGAGGATGGTGAGATGGAGACAGTTGAAACTTACCTAATTGTCAGTGGTGGATGGAATGGTGAGCAACTGGTGAGCCGGAAAGCAGATTTGTTGCAGGTGGCAGCAGGCTGGAAATAGGGTGGTAGTGTGTGCCTTAGGCCCACGAGAAGCATCAGGAGAGCCTACCATGGCGGGCCCCTACTGAGGTGTGTCCCCCTGAGGAATTATGCCACGCGGCAGGTCTCGTACAAGGAGGTTTATTTGGGGGAAGGGAAAGAGAAGTTAGGGCTTGGGGGGGGTGGGGGGGTAAAAGCAGATGAGCTGGCCACGAAGGCAGAGACTGGGGGTCGGAGGGTGTCGGGGCAGAGAGGAGCAGAGAGAGAAAGAAACAGAGAAAGACTGTAGGGACAGAGAGAGAAAACGTGTTGACCGAGAGAGGTTTTTGTAATTCTTTATTGACTTTTTAAATGTTTTTGTTGATATTATTTATGTTTTACATATACATTTATATTATTATACATATATAAAATAAATTACATAGAGCAAGAAGAACCACTAAATCATCAAGAATTATATTAATGTTACATTCATAGTGTTTTGGCTACTTGTATTTGGCAACCTTGAAGAAAACGTTTTCCTATCTTGGTGAGTCTAAAATTCTGAATGTAAATCAGCATCTATAATAGCTCATCTTTATCAACTTAAAATGTCTATCTAGACATAAAAACATCCTAAACCCTAAACAACTAAGCTTAATTGTGAAACTAATGTATTTGGTCTTCAACGTCATCAGAGACTTGAGAAGGAATAAAATTAATTACCTGAGTAAGCAGGAAGTGCAGGTTAGCAGCTTCCAATTTGAAAAATAAAATGACAGAGATAGTTTGCTGCCTGAACAATCATTTCCACCACTGACAGAATTCTGTCTAAAAATAGGCAAGCTTGGATGCAGGTAGAGTCAACGGCCAAACTCTGCCAAAAAAAGGGTAAGCAAGTCCTCAATAGTTCCTGCCTCAAAAATATTACTGGTTTTGTTTTGTTGTTGTTGTTGTTGTTGTTGTTGTTGTTGTTGTTGTTGTTGTTATTGTTGTTGTTGTGTTTTACACTTTCTGTGATGACAAGACTCTAGGCACTTAGAACATGTATACACAGGAGGATGGCAAGAGTGCTTGTAATTTTCCTGTCAGGGTCTGAATAAAATTACATGAAATTTCTCTCACAAGTGTTCCCTACCCCACAGAGAAGGAATCTCTAGTTTATGGAAAATCAAAACTACCCATCAATCCCATCTCTACCTCAGAACTTCCTGAACTTCCTTCCATGTCACCATTTTGTTTGTTAACCTTAGAGCCTGTGGTTCTTCTTGCTGTATGTAGTTTACTTTATGTAAATGTAATAATATAAATGTATATGTAAAAAATAAATAAAATAAATAAGTAAGGAAAACAAAGAATTCAGGGTTCTACAACCTACTAAGAGGAATAACAAAAGAGTTCAGAAAAGAGGGGGAAAAATTCTATTTGGTCCTGGAACGTTGCTTTATGTTTGGAGGAGAAAGGACAGAATGAGGAAGACGAAGCAAAGCCTTTAACTACTCCCAGCTCGTCTCTGAGAAGCTGGTTCACGTGGCCATTGGATCAACATCAGGGAAGCATGGCAGCTCCTCTGACTCCAATGCTTTTGACAGTAAGGAAGGATTCAGTCGAGACTGCCACTGTCCACTTCCCTAAAGGGAAAGAGTCATCCAAGTGCAGCACCTGAGGCCAGATGTTGACAAAGGCACCAACAGTGGATGACTCACAAAGGCTAGTTAGGACACGTGCCACCAGGCCAAGTCAGTGGGCAGCTTCTTATTCTCCATACTTGATACAACACATTAAGGATCATCCAGGGACATAGATGGCTTCTGGCATGACAAATTCCAAAAGGACCTACTGAGCTGGGATGCCGTATAAGACAGAGTCAGTTATGCCTGAGGTGGCTCTTCTGAATATAGCCCACTCAGAAGGGTTTAAAGGGTTGAAGGGAAATCATGGAAAAGGAAGAATTACATTAATTCTTAGGAGATTAATTAATTACATTAATTAATAGGAGATGGGAGGGCAGGGTGCATTAGAGCACATGGAGAGTGATGATTAACATTAAAGTCCATTTTTTAAAAAAGACATGGAAATCTACTTTTCTAAATGCTTACTAAAACATGTACATATATAAAACATTTTGGTAGAATTACCTGACAGCTCGAATTGGGGGCAGGAGGCATACTACCACAAGTAGACGCTGCATACTAGGAAACGTAAACCTCATTACCAGTTTGAGCTTTCCTCTTTTTAGTCAGCCAGTGGGGTCCCATTGATTGACCCTACTACTTACAGACTGTGGCCTATGATCCTGTCTACCTTCTAGAACTTCAGGGTACTACCCTACTGCTGTAGCCATCACATAAGTCAGAGAACATGGAGAGATCAGGCATGTACTCCTCTGGACACTTCATCCCTTCTGACCAGCCTTCATGATCCTGGAAGGTGCTCTTTACACAGCTGAAGAAAAGAAAAGAAAAAAAATCACCATTCCCACCTGGTTCTGAACCCTGAAGGCCACAGCAATGACCGCCTTGATGAGGTCTGCCCACTTGCACAGTGTAGCACAAATGCATCAGAGCAACTAACCATTTACTATTTGGATTGAAAGCTCTTATCCATGAGTCAAAGTACATACCTGGCACTGGTAAAGGGGAGGCAATCTATAACTAGATGGGGCAATCTATCAACAATCCAACCAACACTATTATTCTCATAATAAACAAGTCAATACAATATTCTCTAATGGTGTATTGCTATTAATAATATCAGTATATCTCATCCCTCATCAGAGAAGCTTCACCTATGCTAATGTAGATTATTAGCATAGAGACCCTCAACTGATCCATGGTGCAGAGACTAAGAGGCTTGCGTGTGCTTAGCATCGTCCTCATGGAAAAGGTGATAGAAAGTTTGAAGGAGCCAGAGGTAGAAATTATTTTCTTCACTCAACCAGATCTTTAAACATTTGAACTCATAACTATTGAGACAGCATGCATAAGTCATGTGAAATCCCAAGCCAGACAAAAACTTATCATGAGAGAGAAGGAAAACATGAGAGATCCCACCACTGAGGAGCTACTGACAGCTGATAGCTTCTGGGAGAAGTGGTGTCAGTCTTCTTCATTGATGTGATCCTTGGTGTGTGGAACACACACCATAATAGGCCCCACTATCTACTGTAGATGGACCACACAAACTGGAGTTGATGGACCCAGGGAGAAGCAAATAGGAAGGAACCCAACGTTGTGTGGGAAGGG
The DNA here is from genome assembly GCA_907169655.1 of Acomys percivali. NCBI lineage: Eukaryota > Metazoa > Chordata > Mammalia > Rodentia > Muridae > Acomys > Acomys percivali. The sequence goes on along the minus strand of OU015751.1, from coordinate 122,406,342 downwards.
AAGGAAAGGCATAGTGGGTGAATTAGGACGTTTGTTGGTAAACACCGGAGTGAATACGATAGAAATACATTGGATGAGATTCCCAAGGAATGAATAAAGATGGTATTTTAAAGGAAACACCATGTTAAAGCACATAAGCAATTCTACAGCTCTAAAGACAAGTATCATGTGTTTGCTCTCATATGTTGAATGAAGTGGTTTAGGGTGAATACACTTTATATGCATATAGTAAATATCATAATGAAATATATGCTAATCACATTGATTTTTAAAATACAAAGCATGTCTGTAATCCCAGCCCTCAGGGAGGCAAAGGCATGTGGATCTCTGTGAGTTCAAGGCCAGCCTGCTCTACAAAGTGAGCCCAGGACAGCCAAGGCTACACAGAGAAGCCCTGTCTTGAAAACAACAACAAATACAAGGTACAAATTCTCACAGCACTGGCACTGGAGTCACAGAAGCCTGAGTCTCTTTTCGGGTGGAGACACTGAAGTTAAAGTTCCTTACACCTGAGCTTCAGGAAGAGCTGCCACAGATGAACAAGGACGCACGGCACATTTTCTCCAAGTGTGAACCTTGAAGACCTGAGACATGCAACACCCGTGTACCCACACATGAGCACACACACAAGGATCCCTACTAGCCGTCATCCATCGTCACATTAAACATTTGATTCTCTTGGTTTTATGACCATTTAGATCAAATGGGACTGGATTCAGTCTGAATGTTTTTTATCATGATTTTCCAAGGAGTTTTAAAGAATCAAATGACTGGCCAGAACATGAAGTTTTAATATATTTCTATTTCTTCATTCAATGTCACATTTTACTATGATATCCTGTCTGACATTTTTAAAGTCCCTGAAAATAACCAAGTAATATTTGTTATGACCCAAAATTCAGTCAAAACCTGATTACTACAGAATGACCTGGGGTTCAAGGAATACAAATGCTCATGAAGGAACATGAGCATATCAAGAAAGTAATACAGTGAGTTTTATGTTAAAAAAAAAAAAAAAGAACACGTAAGTATCATCAACCAGTTTGTACTTTATTCAGGAAATGAAACACAGTGACCACAACCCAACCAAGGAGCCTGAAAGTTTTGGAAGACATCCTCTTGATGCACAGGATTGACAAGTGCTGCTCTTCCCTCTGAGCGTTTAGGATGCTGAACCATCGAGGGAGAAGCAGAACTGCCTCAAAGGAATGTTTTCCTTATCAGACGCCATGACAGGAACAAGGAGCATGAAGGGGGCAGAAGGTTCTCCTGTATCCACGACAGGCTTTGAAGGGAAGACAGGGTGTCGCTATGGAAGTAGTGGATGTGGATTCCCTTGGTCCTGATGAGTGCTGAAGCACTCACTTGCTCTTGGGTGGGCACTTCTGCTGGCATGGTGGAGGAGGCTGCACAGGAGGACATTTCTGCTGGCATGGCTGAGGAGGAAAAGGCTCAGGACACTTTGGGGGAAGACATGGCTCAGGACACTTTGGGGGAGGACAAGGCTCTGGGCACTTTGGGGGAGGACAAGGCTCTGGGCACTTTGTGGGTGGGCACACAGGAGGAGGCTGGCATGGCTGCTTGCACTGCTGCTGTTGGTAAGACATCATGCTGAAGTCTCAGGATCTGAAAGACATTGCATGGGAGTGTTCAGGTGTGATCAGTACAAAAAGGATAAATAGAGAATTGAAAAACCAGATTCATGTTTCTCTCCAGGCATATGTATTAATTCCCAACTACTGTTTCAGGACTTCCTGGATTATCTCTTTCCTGTCAGCAAACCTGTTGCAGTAGTCTTGGGAAATCCTGTTTTGTTTTATACCTTTTTCTAGGAGAAAATGTTTTATTCTAATGAAACAAATGAGGCAGGTTTTTTTTTTACATAGAAACACATTTAAGACAGGCAATCTCAAGTCCTGAACAATCTCAGAATCAATTTCTGGTAACATCCCATCAGGTTATCTGGGGTTGGACAGTAAAGGACAGCTCAGGAAAATATAAGGTTCTAATACCTGCTAAGTCATGGCTTGCCAAATGATGCCAAAGGATACATATGAGAGAGAAATATACCCTGTTCTGCTACCTACCAAATAAAAGGAAAAGCCACTTATCACAGTGGACTATTGTGTCTTTGCTAAATTTCTGACTGCTAAGTAAATACAATTCATCCCATGATGGAAACTGGCCTCAACACACTTACTCCCTCAGAATTGACTACAGCATGTAGAAAGACCATAAAGACAGACTAACTTAGGAAATAACACTCACCAGGTTCTCCAAAGTAGTCCAGGCCTTGAGTACCAGCAGTCTGCAGTCATACAGCCAAGGACCTCTTTATAGGACTGGCTGCCCAGCCTAGTGGGAATTAGAACTTCCCGATAGTGAGCAGGGCTAAAAATTCCCCATCCAAAATGCAAATCCGTGCATGACTGGCTTGACCGGGATTCTACAAAATGGGACATATCCTGTTCCTGGACATCACCACTGTTGAGTACTGTGACTCAGTGGGCCCTCCCTGCTTTTCCACTTCAGTAAGATCTCACAGGTTGCCTAAGCTCTCTTTTGTGTTGGAAGACAATATTTCTGTTCTCTGTTGTGTCCTAACTCATAGTGCTATTTGTCCTATTTCAGCTTATGAATATTCTGAGGTGCTTGGACCCATTTTTACCTTCCTGTTTTCTAGTTATAATTTGCCTATAGGCTGAAAAAAAGGGAAGTATTGAAGGGATGTTAGCTGTGGTTTCAGCTTTGTCTTTGATAAACCTGTGCACAGAGTCAGATCACATCTCCCACCTGGGATTAATTGTTTCCTGTGGATCACGGGACACAGCATAGGTCCTTCAGAGGGGAGGCTAACAGCCTTCTGCCTTATCTTCAGGACTTCATCTCAAAGGCCGTATTCAGGGTATATATTCTGTCTCACATTTGAAGATCACAAAACTGTTATGATGACAGTAGAGGAACTAAAATTGAGCCTGTTCTAAGCATATTATATTCTTCCTTAGATGGTTAGCATGAAGACTCACAATTTCTCACAGTTCACTTCTGTGACGACCTGTTGAGACCACCTGTGGTCCACAGCAACTTAGGTTTCTTTGTGCTTGAACTTCCAAAAGACACAGATGGATTCAATGAATCCATCACATATAACAGGTACACATACATACAGACAGACAGACACACACACACACACACACACACACACACACACAAATACAGAGAGAAACAGAGACAGAGACAGAGACAGAGACAGAGGCGGGAGGAAGGCCTAGGGAAGACACAGACACAGACAGACAGACAGACAGACAGACAGACAGACAGACAGACAGAGGCACATGCATAGAAAGACCATCAGTCTTACATTTTAACCTCCTACCTAACTACATATAGCACTTCCTGATTTTCTAAGACTTTGCTTGAAACATTGTCATAAAAAAACTGACAGGATGAATTAGAACTTTAGTGTCTTTGTAATTTTTTGATTGACTTTTATATACTACTGAAAAAGGCCATTTTTGGTGATACAAATTTTTGAAACAATATCAGATAATTATATGGCTTTAAAGACATTGTTGAAAATGTCTGAATTTTTATTCAACACCATCAAAATATTCAACTAGTAATTAAATGTATTGCAGCATGATAATTTTATTTTCTGGTATATTTCTAAAAGGATAAGAAATAAACACAATAATTTTCTAAAAATTTCTTCTGTTTTCTAGTCTCTATCCTAAATACTCTCCATGTCAAAGTCTATCTACAGATGAACTAGTTTTTAAAATATATATATAGTGAATTTGTATATCACTTAATACTGTAAGGTCATGTAAAAAAGAACTACTCTGTAATAACTATAGACAGAATAATGGCATATTAACAGAAGTTAGTCAGGAAGAGGAAAAGAAATACTGTGTGATTTCACTCAGATTTCAGCTCTAAGATCTTGAGCTCACAGATGCTTAAAGGATGATGCTGGTTTCAGTGGGAACTTCATGGGTGAGAGAGGGATATGGAAAGTTTTCTGAAAAGGCACTAAGCTACAATTGATGCAAACATAAGTTTAATGAGATATTTTATATTGTAAAATCATTCCACAAAGGAATTGTGTTTTCACCATAAAAGATGCTTAATGTTCTAGGTGTGGGACATACTGACCTCGGTTTGACCTTTCAGCCATATTCTAGGTGTGGGATATAC
>OU015751.1:122373874-122402135 GCA_907169655.1 Acomys percivali | reverse complement strand
CTCATTATACACACTATGATGACATTAAATTAAAAAATGGAAAGGAAATACCCAATTAACAGGTTCTAGCTGTCTATTGTGGCATTTTTAAAAAGACCCTTAAAATAATGATATACACAGATAGAAGTGAAAGAGTGAAAACGATACTCTAAACAAATGGAATCAGTAGGCGTCTTTGAGTTGGTGATCAACATCTGGAACAGAAACTTTAAAGCCAAACATAAAAGAGCTAAGGAGTGGCACTGCTTGTATAAAGCGAAAATCCACTGAGAAGGTAAAACTTTAAATATAGATGCTGAGTGTTGGTTCACACAGTTGTATTAAATAAGCAAACAGGTATGAAGAGAGAGATTCTTCAGAGAACCAAGAGTAAGTCTCTTCTATATGCCACACGCAGCCATAGATAATCTTCCAGAATAAAACCTGAAAGAAGCAACAATAACTTCAGATTTAAACTATGAAATAAGACTAATTTCTATAACAACAATAATCTACTTGATAACTATACAACAACTGTAAAATGCATGGCTTATCAGGGGACCATATAATTTCTCTAAGGTACATCATAGCTTAAGGTACAAATTAAATCTTTGTTTTTATTAATTAAACATTTTTTTAATTTTACATATATACTTATATTATTACACATATATATGATAAGCTTACCTATATCAAGAAGAACCATGACACAGTCAGGAATTATATAAATGTTACATTCTTAGTGTTTTGGCTATTTGTATTTGACAGCCTTGAAGAAAGCATCCTTCCTGTCTTGATGATTCTAAAATTCAAATTGTAAATCAATCTCCATCACATCTTGTCATTATCAACTTAAAACATCTATCTAGACCTGCAATCTTAGCCCCTAAACAACTAAGCTTCACAAAAGAATTGGACACTGACATTGGGTCAAACCTAACAGGAACCATTCCTCTCAGCATGCTGGACACTAACACCCTGTATCCTTCACGTTCCACTACCAAGTGTTTCCATTGCTGTTCCTCATCAGAACAAGAGAGCTTCCAGGACGCTTTCAAAGACGCTTTCAATTCCAATTGGTCCAGCATAATAATAAAGCCTGGAATTTCTCAACATTTAGAACGTGGACCACAAATACTATTCCTAGCTTGTTTAACCATTTCTCCTATTTTATTTGGGTCCGTACAAAGGTTTTATTTGTCCCAAGCAGCCAGAAGAAACCTTAACAGAATGATGTCCCCTTTACTTAAAGGGTAGTCAGGTAGGTTTTTTGGTTGCTTTCTTGGTCTATAGAGGGTTATTTTCAATGGGAGTTGGTTACAAGTTATTATTGGGCTTATTTACAAAGAAAACAGGGTTAGACTCTCCCTTTTCCTTTATTTCCCCATTCTTAGGTTTGGAGATAGGGGTTGAAAAGAAAGAAGAGAAATATAGAAATATATAGGTAAGATAGAACAGAAAGTAGATTAGTGAATCTACTCCTCAACTTAATGCCTCAATTGTCACTCACAAGGTTATTTTTAATTCACTGGTATAGAATTTTATATATAGATGCAAAATAAGTTTAATTCTAGATACAGTGGTATAGAATTCAAAGTAAATCTTAACAAAAATAAAAAAAATTTTTCTGTGTTTTAACAAATTAGAAGAAAAAAACCAACAGAAAGAGAAATATCTTAAAATTGTACAAACCTATGGATATTGAACAATTTCCTTTTAAATGATTAGAAAGTCAAAGTAATATATAAAATGCTAAGTTCCTGAAATTGAATCTACCAAAACAAAGGACATATAGAAAAGGGTCAGTTATAACAAGTTTATAAGTATAAATGCCTACAACACCCAATGAGAGATTAATGTCTAAAATACACAGAGAACTCTAAAGAAAAAGAGAAAGAGAAAAACTGATAGATAGAGGATAAAGAGAAGTGGTTTGACAGATGGTTCAATGGTTAAGAGTATGTAACTACTTTTAAAGGATCAAGTTCACTTCCCAACATGCACACCTTCCAGACCACAATTGCCCGTACCTCTATATCCAGGGAATCCGGCACCCTCTTCTGGAATACCAAGCATTGTACTCACATGCCAAAACCCATACACAGACAGAGAGGTACATATAATTAACAGAATAAAGAGGAAGTGACTCCAATGGAAGAAGTGGTAGGAAGGTCAATACAGAAACAGAAGGAGAAACAAGGGACAAATAACATTAAGGTGGTTTGATAAAGCTTCAAGGAATCACATTAATTTGCACTTATATATAATTTGCTAAATTTAGTTTACCATACATTAAGGACACAGGACTCTTAGGATTCCAGCTGGATTTGCACTGAACACTTTCTCCCTGCAGTCTGCCTTTCATGACAATTCAGCAGGCTCACACACCTGTACCACATAGGAACCATGGCTTCTTAGGCCACAAATAAGTTAACTGTAAGACCAGCTTGTGAAGTTCTCGGGGTAATTTTTCTAAGGAAAACAGATTGTGGGGACCCTAGACCAATGGATAAATACACACCCAACACCTATATCTATAACTCAGGAAGCATCTTTGAAAAGAGCCAGAATATCAGGAGGTGAACAGTCTCTCCTAGAAGTGGTTGTGTAAACAAGCCCTGAACAAAAGCAGTATCAAAGGCATATTAAGGAAGCAAGTTGGAAAGTCACATTGGGTTACACTTCTAGCAGAGAAGTATAGAAACTGATAATTGCTAGCAAAAGGACGATGGGCCTCTCCCATGAATGAGAAGGGTCTCTTAATGGTTGCTCAGTGTGAAGTGATCAGTCATAAAACTGTATATATGCCAACAAAAAATGGACTCAAGAAATATATATATATATATATATATATATATATATCTTTGTGCACAGGCACTTATGCATATTTTGTATATATGCACACACAAATTAACAATAAGAAAAAGAGACTGTCAGAGAATGAGGGGCACATGGGATGTGTTCAAGTGAACACAGCCAGAACTAGAAGGAATAAAGATGGGGTAAAGTTCTGCAATTTTGTCTCAATTAAAAACATAATTTAAAAATTAAAATTAAAATGCATTGGTGGTGGTGGTATTTGCCTTTAATCCCAGCACTTGGGAGGCAGAGGCAGGAGGATCTCTGAGTTCAATGCTAGCCTGGTCTACACAGCAAGTTTCAAGACAGTCAGGGCTACACAAAAGATCCTGTCTCCAAAAAAAAAGGTGTTTGTACAAGTTTGCAATCCCACTGGCAATTAATGAGTGTTCTGCTTTCTCCACAGCCTTGCCAGTGTGTGCTGTCACTTGAGATTTTTATCTTACCCATTCTTATATGTGTAAGATGGAATCTCAGAGTCGTTTTGATTTGAGTTTCTCTGATGACTAAGGACATTGAGCATTTCTTTAAGTGTTTCTCAGCCACTTGATATTCCTCTGTTGAGAATTCTTTGTTTAACTCTGTACCCCATTTTTAATTGGAATATTTGGTTTGTTGGTGTTTAATTTCTTGAGTTCTTTATATATTTTGGATATTAGCCCTTTGTGTGATGTAGGGTTGGTGAAAATCTTTTACCCAGTCTGTAAGCTGTAACTTTGTAGTGTTGACAGTCCTTTGCCTTACAGAAGCTTTTCAGTTTCATGAGGTTCCATTTATTAATTGTTGATCTTAGAGCCTGAGCTATTAGTGTGCTGTTCAGGACCTTGTCTCCCATGCCAATGAGTTCAAGGCTCTTACCCATTTGGATATCAATCTGTTATTTCTCAGAAAATTGGGAATAGTGTAGCACTCCTGGCACATACCCAAAAGGCACTCCACCATACAACAAGGATGTTTGTTCAACTATGTTCATAGCAGTTTTATTCATAGTAGACAGAATCTGGAAATAACTTAGATGTCCCTCAAGTGAGGAATAGATAAAGAAACTGTGGTACATTTACATTTACACAACGAAATGCTACTCTGCTATTACAAACAAGGAAATCTTCAAACTTGCAGGCAAATGGGTGGAACTAGAAATTATCATCCTGAATAAGGTAACCCAGACCCAGAAAGATAGGCATAGCATATATTCACTTATAAGTAGATATTAGACCAACATAGATGCCCTCTGAGAGACTCCACCCTGTGGGAGATTGGGACAGATGCTGGGGCTCACAGTCAGACACTGGGCTGAGTGCTGAGAGTTATATGGAAGAGTGTGGTCATGGAAGGACCCAGAGGGGCCAGGAACCCCACAAGGAGACCATCAAAGCTGGTGGATCTGGACACAGGGGGCCTGCACAAACTTTTGCACCAAACAAGGGTAATGCAAGCAGAGATCCTAGACCTCCTTTTCAGATATAGCCAATGAACATCTCATTCTCCGTGGTTGGCAGCAGGGAGTGGGGATTGCCTCTGATGTGAACTCTGGTGCCCAGATATGATCACTCCTCCTTGGCAGGGAGGCCCTGTGGACACATAGAGAAAGGGGATGCAGGCTATCCTGATGAGACCTGATGGGCTATGGTCAGATGGTGGGGGAGGGGGCCTACCCTGTCAGTGGTCTAGGAAAGGGGAAGAGGGAGGAAGAGGGAGGGAGGGTGTGAATGGGAAGATATGAGAGAGGGGATAATAATTGGGATGTAATGTGAATGAATTAGAATAAATTGAAAATGAAAAAAAATCTTTAAAATAAATCATTAAAAACAATCAATAAACAAAACAACCCAAACAAAAATTAGCTACAGCACTAATTTTTTATTGCATCATTTTGTTTAACTGATGATTTCTTTTTAAATTTTAATTTTTTGGCCTCCCCTTCTCTAAGAAGAAGGGCAAGATGGTGGGACTGGGAGGAGAGGAGGGAGGGTGGTGGGATCAGGCTGTAAAGTGATTAAATAATTAACTACAAGCACGAGCCAAGAATTTCCAAAGGACGAAATAGTAACAGCTGACAAGCACATCTGACAATGTTCAACATCATTACTCATAGGGGAAATGCAAATTTATATCTGAGATTCTGTCTCACTCTTGTCAGAATGGATACTATTAAGCAACCAAATGACAACAAATGTTAACGAACAAGAGGATAAAAATAATAAACACTTATTCACTGTTGGTAGGAGTAAAACATGCTCCAGTCACAATGGAAATCAGTGCGATGATTTCTCAAAAAAACTAGAAATAAAATTATTCTGACTCATCCATTTCACTGCAGGGCATATATCCCAAAGAAATTTATATTCTACTATTAAGATATTTGGTGGCTTTGTTCATAATTGCTATAGTATAGAATCAACCTGTTTTTCCATCATCTGATGAATTACACAATAGAATTTTATTCAGCTGTAAGCAAAATTGTAACTATGAAATTAGAAAATAAATTAATGAAACTAGAAAAAATGTAGTGAGAGAACCTAGCATGGGCATAGAAAAGCCAGTGCCTTGTGTATTCCCTTATACATGCACCTTGGTCTCCAATCTCTACTTGTATGAGCTTATCATAGAATTCCAGGAAAGGCTGGAAGCCTACAAATAGACTATTAGTAAGTGGTTGCACTAAAGGGTAAATTGGGGAACGCAAAAAAAAAATGTGAAAGGCAAGATGGGCAATACCAGGGATGGGTGAAAAGGTTTGAATAGCTGAAGACACCACACACTTTGTTTACTTAATATAAGAAATAAGGCTCGAGCTGTGTTGTTAACCTCCCACCTGTCCACTAGCTTTCACGGTGCTAGAAGATGCTATGTAGGCTGATGACTGAGAAAAGGCCTCAGTGGTTTTACCTATCTATGGACCCTACAAACTTTAGTGCCACCATAGTACTGGCAAGATATATTCACTTGTGCAATAGTATCACAAGTGTTGTGATACTTATCAATCACTTGACGATTAGATTTGGAACCCACTCTGCCATATATACACCACACTTGGTACTGCAAACACACTTAAAATCCCATGGTAGGAGAAGTCATAAGACCTAGGGGAACCTAATTAAATTATTATTTAATTTTTTTGTTTAGCTAAATTGACACAGTATGAGGCCAACTTCTGAATATGTGTTCTATTACTTGTTTTCCTGTTTTGTGATAAAATACAATGGCCAAAAGCAACTTTGAGGAGAAAAGGGTTATTTTGTCTTACAGGTCCAGGATAATGGTCCACCCTGGTGAGGAAGACACTGTAGAAAGGTGATGAGTGGACTTAGCAATCAGGAAGCCAAGAAATAACATTTCATCCAGACGACTGAACAGGAAGTTGGGACAAGCTCCAAAATCTCAAACTTGAATATTTGAGTACACAATATTTTCAATGACAAGAGCAGACATTTCCTAGAAAGATTTCTATGTAGAATGTACCATTCCTCGGTTTCTTTGTTATTTACATTCATTTTTGATTTTGCAGTATAATGGCATCATTTATTCATTTTCTTTATTCTATCCAATCCCTCCTGCCCGCCTTTTCTTGCTCTCTTTCAAATTCCTGGCCTATTTTTCATTAATTATTGTTACATGCATATATGTGTATATACACATTGATAGGGCCAAGTATAGCCTGCTCAGTAAGCATAATATTACTTGTATGTATATTTTCAGAGCTGGCCACTTTGCTATTGGATAACCTACTGGTGTGCCCTTCTTTGGACAAGATTCTTTCTGCCACTCTCAGTGTTCCTCTGCTCCTTGAAATTCTCTGTGTGGGAGGAGCAGCCAACAGTCCTAATCGGCTATGACTCTAATGAACCATAACTACACCTTGTAGGCTCAATTTTCTTAACCAATATATTTCGCTACAACTTATTACAATATATTTTATTACAAAACTTATTAATTGAGCATACATCACTTATAACCCAACTAACCAAAACAATAGGAAAAGAGGATTAAAGAACACAATAACAAAACCGTAAGGATATCAGTTCCAAGGAATGATTCTCCTTGTGTAATCAGGAGGATTTCTTCTACTGGGACCTGGAGTAACCAGGAACTGAAACCCCTCAGCGGGAACCGGAGCCCCGAAGCCTTCCCTCTAGCGGTTCTCTCTAGGAGCATCTCAACGTGGAGGATGAACAGCCAAAACTATCCCAAGTCTCCGAACAGCCCCGCCTCCAGTTCTGGGCTCATTTATATATCTCCTCCCAGAGTCTGTTCATTGGATCTTTTCAGCCGGCAACAATCAAACTCCCACGTGAGGTGGTTGGTCTTCGAGTGGATTAACCTCACCTGTTCTCTCACAAGACCGTTCTGATCCCGCACTTGGGATCATAAAAAACGGGTTTATCTCTCCTTCAACAACTAGCACGGCCCAGTAGCTATAAGGGGGCGTTGGGGACAAGCATTACTTTCACAGTAACCAGCAAGTCCTGAGTTCAACATAAGACCTGGCCAACAAGAGAGCAACAATGCCGCATACTGAGAATCTCGCCAGGTCCCCAGGAGAGGTGAAGTCATGGATATTGAAGAAGACCCTCCACACTACCTTACTAAACATGCATAATCTCGGCCTACAGTTTAAATATTTGTTCTTATGCCTACAGCTAAGGGCACCGTTTTGCCCCTTCTTCAAGGAAAATTCTCTTTGGAACAGACAGAATGAATACACCACCAGAAAAACAACCGATTGAAGTGCAAAATTGTGGATCACAGTCCCAGTGGATACATCTACAAAATAATCTCCCCTCATCTAAGGCTGACATAAATTGCAGAAAAAGAAGCCGAAAGAGTGTAAGAGCCAAAGGATCAGGCATTTTTTTTTTTCTGCTGCAAAACCGTTCTACTAGTAAAATGTCAGAAGCTACACACGTGAAGTTTCACGCGAGTGCCTAAACATGAGCCTGAACAAGGACGACAATGAAACACTTTAAGGAGTTACATTTTTGGCCTGTTTTTACACATGCATGCAGTATCTTCTGATTCCTGGGATGTCCCCAAATACTCTTATCTCCTTCCTACATCTACTACCATTCCCTACTCCCTACAAGTCCCTTTCCAGAATTTATGCCTTTGCCATTTTATTTTGAGGCCACTGAATTTAACCGTGGCCTCTTTTGTGGCCACAGTACGAACAGACACCATTATTCTGAAACCATGACTACCTTGGCTATGCCACAGCCACAGCCACAAAACACTGTTTCACACTCCTTCCCCCTACCTCTGGTTCTTATGTCCTTTCCTCCCTTTGTTTGACAGTGTCCCTCCACCTAAGGCCGGACGAGTGTCCTCTTTATAGTTGAACACTAAACTATGACTTATTCTCAGCATATTGAGAAATCATCTGTCTCTGGTATCTGCATTCATACCCATGAATTACTAAGACTTGTTGTCTACGAATATAATCACAAATATTTAAAAGACATGTTAATTTAAATAAACAACAGTACCAAGTTAACCTCTTTAGCTTATGACTTTGTCATCCATTGGTTTTTTGACTGAGTTTACACTACTAAGCCTGAATTCCTTAAAATCAACATTTACTTACTTACTTATTTACTTACTTACTTACTTACTTACTTACTTACTTACTAAAATTTGTTTTGTTGGACTTCAGTTAAATCCAAGGCCTCATGCAGACTAGGCAAATACAGATTAACCAAGCTTTATACCGACTATTTTATAATTTTAATTTTACAACACGACTAATTTGAACAAGTTGGAATTTGTTTCACTGTAGTCCATGCAGGCCTTGAACACCGTGTGAGTATTTCAAGCCTGCACCACCAGGCCTCCTTATTAGTGGTTTTTAAAGACTAATTTATTGTATTATGGTATTTACTTTATTCAGCTTCAAATTGTAGAAACACACACACACACACACACACACACTCACACACACACACATCCATACAGAAGCATTCTTCAGAAGGAACAATTCTTTGTTCTTCCAGAACAAAGAAAACCTCCCAATTTGAGCTTCCTAGAAGAGATGCCTCAAATTATTTTAGTTGATGATATATGACATTCAGTTGATGATATATGACAGTCCCTTAGAAGTGGCCTGTCTAGTTCCGCACTCACAGTTCTCACATAATGACGTGTACAAGTTACAAATGCTGGTATGAAAAACTAGCTAATTTCTGAGGGAAACGTGGACAGTATGCAGCATGATAAGTGTGGGATCTGCAATAACCGACTGTTTATGAGGTCATATATTACATCTGTCTTCTTGCACCATTGTCTTGTTTGGCTGATCTTTAGTAGCCTTTAGAAAGCCTGAATTGTGCACTAAACTAATAGCTTTTTAAATGGAGAAAGCACCAACTTAAATGTAACAGAAAATAATCCTTTGGACCTCAAGTCAAAAAGCATAAGTGCTGAAAAGACCAGCCAACCCAGAAAAGGATTCTAAGAGACCTGTGTTTTGTGCCCTGCACAGAAGTCTCCATCAGAATCCCTCAAAGAACATTATTGTGGCAGAGCAGGGCACAGTGCCACCTGCCTTCCCTGAGTCCTTGGCTCCCCTCAGCCCGTGTGAAGCAACAATGGGCAGAACCCATTCAACCTTTGTGCTGTGGAACAGATTACAGATGAGGACTTGAGAGAAAGCATTTCCGGTCTGTGTCCAGAGCATGCTGTTATCCAGGGCCCTGCAATTCACTGGCGTCAGCTCCAGGAGGATGCTCTGTAGACCAACCTCAAAGAGCCAGCATTTATTTCCCACAGCTCTGAAGGACATCTATGTGAGAATGAGGTTTAGATGTTTTCTTGTGCGGCGTGACCCAGGGATGGCCATCTGCCACCTGCACCTGTTTTGTGTGCCTCACCCTTCTCAGGAGGACACCAATCCACCAGGAGGAGGACTGGCCCACAGAACCTCAGGTTATATTAGTCTGCCCTCTGAAGATCATGTCTCTAAGTACAGATGCTTCCTAGGCTTCTGGGAATTAGAACCTCAGCACACAAATATTGGAGGCACATGTGTCATCCCACAAGAAATGCCCCTTCACTTCAGCTCCAACTTACAACACAAGGTATAGAGAGTCTAGAGTCCAGGGTCTGATGATATTTTTGCAAAGTACAGTGATTAACGATGCTGAGCCAAGCTGCTCTCAGCTTACCTTGGTGATAAAACAAACAAAAACAAACAAACAAAACTACAAGAGATGTATAAATTGAAATCCAACTTAAGCAACCTGTATTTATATTTGGGGACATTAGTACTGAAAAAGGCTCTTTCTTTACCCTTATAACCACATACATAATTATTTAACTTCAAGTCTTTGTAAAGATAAGTTTTGTTCCTAAAGCTCGCCGCCGGGTTCATGTCGGTGCCCGAAGCTCAGTTGGAGGTTCCTTTGTAATGAAACATGTGTCATTCATTGACTGCAGAACTTTGACCCATGGGTATTTCCTTGGGCATCCACAGTAACTTTCTAACTCCCCTATGTCTTCAGCTGCCCTTAAACCTTCTACTCTGTATAGCCTGGCTTCCAAAAGGTAATAATGAGGAAAGTGGTGACAATACAGAATTTTGTGAGATTGTCAGAGTAGCAAGGATGCATGTGGAGGAGGCAATTTGACCTCTCAAAAACCTCTTTCTCTCCATTTCTTCTACTAAGCCTGTTTTTAAGGACTGCTATCATTTTATGCAGGAGGTTTCATAAGTTCCACAAAGCTCCTTTTCTTCGGTATCACATGGAAAATGGACTAAAGGAGGGCAGTGGGAAAAGAATGATGTAGCCTTAAAATAACATTTGCTGAGCAGCTACGACAAAGCCACACAGTGGTACCGTCGCTGATGCTCGAGCAACCATGGAGCACTGCAGCATGCATGGGGGCCTGACACTCACTGCAAAATTGGTGGCAAGTTAATAATAGGTGGCAGATAAATAGGCAAGTGGTACACCTTGTACAAAAAAAAAAGATAGCATTTTAAGAAGTTAAATCAAATCTTAGTAAGGTCAAAAACATAAATTTGAAATAATATCCAGTTAGTTTTTGCTATGACTCCGTTATTGAACTAAATTTTAAATCTTCTCTACCAAATGATTTAAATAAGCCAAAATAGTAACACAACATAAATTGAGCAGTTTTGCAAGGGAAAAAAAAAGTATTTATTAGGCCATCACCAAAGAAGGTCTTTTTTGTTCCCAGAAGTGAAACAACAGTGACCACTGCGCTGACCAGGTGACAGGTAGACTGAGACGGCTCCTCTGAGAGCACTGGGTAGACACCTGCTGTGCTTCACTCTGAGCATCTGGGATACTAACACACTAAGGAAGGACCATTCTCAGCATCCCCATGAAAGGAGTAGAACAGCCTCAGGGCCGGGGGGGAGGTGCCTTGTCTTTCAGAAGTCACATGGAGAGTGAAGGGTGGAGAAGATTTGTCTGCATCCATGCCAGGCTTTGATGGGAAGATGGAGGTGTTGTTACGGAAGTAGGCGAGGCAGATTTCCTTCACTTCCCGTGGTCCTGGTGACTGCCAAGGCCCTCACTTGTTCTTCGGTGGGCACTTCTGCTGGCATGGTGGAGGATATTGCACAGGAGGACATGGCTGAGGGGGACATGGCTCCGGACATTTTGGAGGAGGACAAGGCTCAGGACACCTTGGGGGAGGACAAGGCTCTGGGCACTTTGGGGGAGGACAAGGCTCTGGACATTTCGGGGGTAAGCACACAGGAGGAGGCTGGCATGGCTGCTTGCACTGCTGCTGTTGGTAAGACATCGTGCTGAAGTCTCAGGACCTGAAAGATATCACATTACAGTTCTCACAAGAGGTGATCCTCATAGAGAAAGAAACTAGGCTCATAGGACTGCAGAATGTTTGCTTCTCTCCCCGTGAACCTCAGTGGGCACAGAAATCTCCCACTCTCGTTTTAGGAGGTCCCAGATTGCCTCTTCTACTTTGCAATTGTTTTTCATCAGCCTTACCCAGCCCTTCTTTCATCTCATGTCATTTTTCCTGGGAATATATTTCTGTTCCACAGCACTGGGTAATATTATTTATGTAAAGAGAATATCTTCACAACCTTAGCATTCTAATAAACAGCATTCATCTAGTAGTTCAAGTAGAATGACTGGGCAACACATATAGCCATTGAAAGACTAGGCAGATTTTCGCCTGCTCCCGACATCAGCCTTCGAAAGGGATTCCATCAAGATTGGGCTTTTTTTTTTTTTTTAAAGACACGTCTTGTTTTCATTCTCATCTCTAATCAAAGCTTCCTCGGTTATATTGCTTTTCCATTCCAAATTATAGTTTTTAAAAAAAAAGCAAAAGCAAAAGCAAGCTAGCACAGTAACTGATTGTCCTCCACTCCTGAAGTTGCATCCACTACGTCACATTCATCCCTTGATCAATTTGAACCCACCAAACCTACGTGTTGAGATTAAACTCAGATGAGAATACCGAGCAGGCAGGCCCTCTTAAGAACTCAAGAAGTCAGACTCACCAGGCTCTCCGGAGTAGACCAGTGCTAGAGTGACTTGGAATACTGCAGTCGGGCACTGAGACTCTTTATAGGACTGCCTGCCTGCCTCCACCCAGTGGGAAGTGGATCTGCCTGGAATGGGCAGGTCCAAGAATTTCCTAACATAAATGCAAATCCAAATGCTGGCTGTATGGGGACTCTACAAAATAGGAAATATCCTACCCTTGCCTATCATCACTGGGTTGAGACCTGTGACTCAGAGGCCTTTTCTTTCTTCTTGGTTCCAGTATCTGTGGCAGCTGGAGATGTTGGGGTATTCTCTAAGTGGCTCTTAAAGCTTTTCTTGACTGGGGACCATCCCCCTTGTGTGTTACAACCTCTCTTTGTCTTATACTCATGCCTTTGTGTCCTTTCGCCTTTACTTTGACATTAGTTCACTGCTAGTTTATGAGCCCATTTCTGATTTTCTTCTGGGTTTCCTTTTTTCTTTCCTTGGACATTTACAAGTGTGTTAGAGAGAAGAAGAGAAGGAAAAGAAACTTCATTCTGGCAGAAGTTCCCCCCGTTTAACAGACCCTGGGGTCAGGGTCTTCTATTTATTATGGATTGAATTTGTTTCTATAAACATAGAATACTAATGTCTGTCTCCCAGAGTAAGTGCTAAAAGTATTGGGCCCTCTGGGACCCTGCTCTATGTAAAACTTTCTCCTTCATCTATCTTTCCTCTGGAAAAATCTCAGATTTGACCTACATCCTCTGCCTTTTGGAAGCAGTCACCTTCCCACTGAGAATGGTCCTACTGTCTCTGGATAGGTTCTGGTGGCAGAGTGGTGTCATCTTGGTGCCTTTATCTTTGCTTGTATGCATGCCACAGCCTTTTTATTTTTATTTTTTAATAGAAACATACTCTTGATCACCTTGTAAAGGAAATAGGGAAAAGTGAACAAATATCCAAGAACTCATTCAAAATTTACATAGCAAGCTTCATCTGTGTGCTCATCATCAGTGCTTCCTCGGGTGCAGAGCAAGAAGGCTAGGCTCAGCCATCATATGTAAATGATTGACAGTAAGGTAGGAAGACTGATCAGAGAATTTAAAGTATGAAGTCTTGGTCAGAGTCATATGATGGATTTTATTTACTAGCTTTCCAAATTATTTACTAATTTCTAAAGGTTGAATGATGTTGGAAGACAGTATTTCAAAGCTCTTTCTGTACTGTTTGCTCTGTCTTTTATCTACAAGCTCTTCACCCAGTCCACCCCTCCACCGTCCTCGCCTCACCATCATCGTTTCACAGAGACGATGGCAACACTGTTCTCTCTTTAGACAAATGCTGACGTCCATCAGTCACAGAAGATGCTATCAATGTATTCATAGACTGTTCCCATCCCTGTCCCTTCACCTCTTCATACAATCTGTAGGGCTGGCTGTGTATTCAACATCCAAAAGCATCGTTGCTGGTGATTAGAAACTTCAAACTGACTAGAAACTTGAAAAAAACAATTAGGAAATTCAAAAAGCAGAGAAGGGAAAAAGAAAAGGATGACAACGGAAAGGAAAGAATTAAATTCTCTGAAGCAGCCACCAAGCTGTTCCACAAAAAAAAAAAAAAATTCAGGAGCACAGAGTCAAGCTCAGCCTCAGTTACTCAAAACTGTCAATGCTGCTGACAATAAGGAAGAGTTTAGGGATAAATGCCACTGTCCCTGCTGAGTCCCTACAGGGACACCTGTGACCGGGAATGACAAATGACATCGTCATGAGTGTTTTACATTAGCTACTACACATGCCACAGTAGTAGACCAAGGGCCTCTACGCGGTAGATCACATACGACTCTCCACAGTCTCACGTCACACCTACAGCATCACTCTAGGGAGATGCCTGGTTTCTATCATCCAAAACTAGAACGTGAGCTGGCCAGATGGGAGTAGAGTATCACATAAAACTCTGGTTACACCATGCATCTTTCTCCAGATATGCCACACCCAAAAAGGCATTAAAGTAAACCAGCCAGCCTCATAAAGAGGCATGTCATGTGATTTCACCCAGAATTAGACTCTGGGGTATGAAGAGAGCATTAAAGTCAAAGGGGTCTATTAACTGTGGAAGAGGAAGGGGTCTAAGAATGCTGAATGTGCTCAAATGTGGTTTATGCCTGAATGGATACATCATAAGAAAACCTCTCACTTTGTGTAACTAATACTCACTAATAAAGTTTACCGGGAGGCAGCTGATGGTAGTAGTACAGGCAGCAGAGTGAGAGCACTGCCGTTGCTTTCCAGACTGGGGCGGTTATATTGAACGAGCTCCTTACAGATCCGTTATAGTAGTGATTCTCAGCCTGTGGGTCACAATTCCTTTTGAGAGTCAAAGAACCCGTTCACAGGAGTTGTCTAAGACCATCTGCATATCTAATATTTACAGTATGATTCATAACAGTAGCAGAATTACCTTATAAAGCAGCAACAAAAAATAATTTTATGGTTGGGGGTCATCTTGCAGGATTAAGAAGGCTGAGAGCCATTGGCCTACAGGAAGAGCTGCCCCAGATGAAGAGTGAAATGCCACAAGCTTTCTCCAGATTTGACTCTCCAAAGACTGAGGCAGAAAACTTAGCATACTTCACACAGAGACACACACATGCATGCATGCATGCACATGCACACTCTCGCCCTAGTAGTTTCATACATCTCCCCACCATGTTTGATAGTATGTCTAATGAGCTATGTTTTATTACAGTTACGGGTCAAAAGTTCTGTGCTCAACCCCAGTGCTTCCGCTTCAATATTCCTAAAGAGATTTTATGGCTCTCTGGTACATGAGAAACAGCAGAGAAGAACAAGACTTTAATTTCTTTTTAATTATTGATAGCTTGTCCAAATTTTATTAATACACATATTATATATATATTACCCTTGTACAACTCAGGATTATGCAATCAATTATGAAATAAGTGTAAGAAATAGAAACTGTAGCAAAAATGTTCCTGACATCCCCAGGGAAATGGTAACTGCAGCCACCATTAGATTTCTGCCTTCTGCTCATTCACCCTCATCCTTTCATAATCCTGCCAAATCAGATAAATTGTATGAAATATATTGTAAAATCATTTCATATGTATTATTTTATATTGTTGCATTTATTTTGTTAGTTGGGTAGGAGAAGCACATGCCAAGGTGATATTTATCCCCTTAGAAGTTGAAACACCATGTGGGGGAGATTGGTTGTTAACCAGTTGAAAAACATCCTTGAACAAATTCTAAGAGGAGGTATAAATGTGAGTCCAAAAACAGGAGGCAGGGCCTGTTGGAGACTTGGGATAGTTTTGGGTGTTCATCGCTCCACTTCGAGACGCTTCTAGAGAGAACCACTCGAGGGAAGGCTTCGGGGCTCCGGGCTCCTGCTGAGGTTCCGGGTTCTGGTTACACCAGGTCTCAGCAGAAGAAATCCTGCTGATTACACCAGGAGAATCATTCCTCGAAACTGATATCCTTACAGTTTCATTATTGTATTCTTTAATCTTCTTTTCCTATTGTTTAGGTTAGTCGGGTTATAAGTGAGGTACTCTCGGTTAATAAGTTCATAATAAAATACATTTGTTAAGAAAACTGAGCTTACACCAAGGTGTTAGTATGGAAGTAGGAGGACAGCTGTGGTAGTCAGTTCTTGTTTCTGCCATGTGGGTTCTGGGGATCAAATTCAAGAGGTTGGACTTGGAGGCGAGCACCTTTATTGGTGGAGCTGTGGTGCAGGTGTTGTAGGCCCAGCAACCCTCCCTGAAGAACCACAGCGACATCGCAGCTTTCACAGGCGTATGGGCTTCAAGCCGTGGGAAACCCTCATGTGGTGAGCCATCGGTACAGAGCCCGCCTTGATCAGATTGTGAAACCTTTACTTTAAATCCTCAAAACTGTAAATCAAATGAGAAAAACAAAACAGAACAAAACAAATCAAAAAAAAAAAAAAAACCCGAAAGCACACAAACATACTGAGATTATGCCAGAAACACTGAGCAGGTACGTGATAGAAACAGGTTTTGTTTTTTTTTTAATAGAAAAAGAATAAAGAGAAACTGTACTCCCATCCAACCATGAAGCATGTTCTTTATTCATGATACTAAGAGGAAATACATTGCCAGGTAATGGAAACACCTGCCTGAGTCATAGAAGTCGCAGTTAGTTCGAGGTGTGTTGGAGCTCCTCCACCCGAGGCCCGAGGAAGCTTGGAATGGAAGGTGGTCCTTGTTTGTGGAAGAGTAGTTTAACCACTTCCAAAAAGAATGCTGCTGCATCGATTCTGGGAAGAACAGAAATGAACGGCAATAAGGATACGACGGGAGGGGAGACTATACTTGGGATGTATTGTATGAGAAAAGGGTAAATAAAATTAAATTAAATTTTAAAAAAAGACAGGATAGTGATTCAGAACCCATGACCTTGGAGAAACTAATTGTTCATATTTCATGGTTCTAAACATTGGTAGCACTCACTATGCTCTTGGGTGGTCTTTGCTTCTAGCAGTATGGCACCACAGATGTGGATGCCAAACAGCTAGCATTGCCAGGGGGTTCAGGGAGGACAGAGATGGTTCAGGATATGTGGGTGGGAGTACAAGAGATAGTTTGTGGATTTATGTAGTTTTGGGGGAAAAGTATGCAATCTAGACAGTTATGAGTCATTAAGATATCCAAACAGGAAATTTTAAAGTTCAAAGAGTTAATTTACACAGCTAATTAAATAAGCTTAAGTGTCTCTATCTATTGGATGCTCCTCTGCAGTCTTTCTCTTGTTTAAGAATGTTGCCTCTCCTGCAGCTTATGCAATCAATTAAGAGTTGTCATCCAAATGAATAGAACCAAAAAAAAAAAAAAAAAAAAAAAGTTGTCCTGAGTGAGGTGACCCAGACCACTGTGAGGTGACCCAGACTACTACTGTGAGGTAACCCAGACCCTGAAAGACAAACATGGTGTGTACTCACTTATAAGTGGATATTAGCTGTAAGTAGAAGGTAACCATGCCACAATCCACAGACCCAAAGAAGCTAAGAAACAAAGGGGGCCCAACTGGGGACATGTGACTCTCCCTGAGAAGAGGAAACAGAATAAACATTCAGGGGGCAGGAAGGATCAAATGAGGGAGGCTAGAGGGAGTGAGTACTTGGAGAGACAACCAGAAAGAGGGGGCATCTCAGGAAAGAGCTATAAACCTAGTGCAATGAAAACTCCCAGGATTCTATGAAAGTGAACCTAAGCTAAGACTCTTAGCAATGGGGGACACAGAACCCAAGCCTACCATCTCCTATAACTAGGAAAGACTTCCGGTGGAGGGATTGGGACACCAACCCAGCCACAAAAACCTTCAACCTACAATTTACCCTGCCTACAAAATGTGCTGCTGTAAAGGTGGCTCAGAAATTGTGGGAGCGGCCAACCAATGAATGGTCCAGCTTGAGACTCATGCCACAAGAGGGAGCCCACCCCTGGCACTTCCTGGAGGTCCAGGACCCAGAGGCTGGAGAGCCCACACACCTAGGATAGACCAAACATGATGAGAGAAGGGGACGAATGGTTTCTCGTGATACTCTGCTGTACTCATAGATTGGTGCCAAGCCCAACTGTCATCAGAGGAGCTTCACCTGACAACTGTGTAAACATATGCGGGACCCACAGCCAAATATTAGGCTGAGTTCAGGGAATCCTTTGGAAGAAGGGTAAGATGAATTATAGGAGCCAAAGGTGTCAAAGACAACACACACACACACACACACACACAGAATCTACTAACCTGCCTGACAGGAGCTCACAGAGACTGAACCTACAACCAAGGAGCCTACAAGGGCTTGCTCTTCTTGTGGGACTCCTAACAGTGGAAGCAGGAGCCATCTGACTCCTTTGCCTGCTTTTAGGCTCCTTTCCCTCATACTGGGCTGCCGTGTCCAGCCTTAGTACTAGGGAGGTGCCCAGTCCTTCTGCAACTTGATATGCGATGCGTGGTTGATATCCCTGGGAGGCCTGCCCTTTTCAGATGAGGAGAAGCGAAGAGAGGATGTGGGGAGTAGCGACTGGGCGGAGGAGAAGGGGGACTGGAAACTATAATTGGGGTGTAAAAATAATAATTTTTAAAAATAAAATTGAAAAAGTTGTGTTTATGTAGGTACGGTATACATACATACGTATATATATACATACATACATATATACATGCAATTATTTGAAAAGAGACCATGACTTTTAAAGGGAATAAGGCAAGTGCATGGGAGGGTGTGAAGAAAGAAAAGGGAGAGGGAAAACAATGTAATTATACTGTAATCTCAAAAATAAAAAAAAATATTAAAAGTTTTAAAAGTGTATCTCTACATACTCCTTAAATAATTGTAAGAGGATGGCCTTTTCATAGTTTTCTTCATATCTTATTAAGCATTTCCCTTGTGAATTTTAATATATTCCTCAGAAAAAAATGAGCCAAAATTACCTCTCATCATATGCCACTTCAACTGGCAAGGTGACATAAACAGATCAACACAGTTGGGCCTTGTAGAATAAACCAAACATTTTGTTAAAGCAAGTCGTAATGCCTCTTTACCCCACCAGTCTGACTCTACAGTCTATCCAAAGCCAATGTGAAGAGGGTGGCAGCAGCACTACAGAGCATCACAATGGAAATCAGAGAGTCCGCATCTTAGCAGCCCTGAGGAGTGGACACCGCAAATGCAGGTCACCTGATTTGACATGTGCCCCCTTTACTGGCCATGTCCCAGAGATCCTCTTACCTGAGGTGTCTGCTCAGTGAGTACCTTACCTTAACAGAGCCTTGCCTTGTCCCAATTTGAGAATTGGGGTGATCTTCCATTAGCAACCAGTGAGTTACCTATAAGAATAAGGCCTTTCCATATCCCTCACGTTTTCTGCATCTTAGTCCTGGTCACATTCTTTGATTCTACAACCAGATACCTGGGCCCCACGAGACAGAAATTCTTTCCAGCTCTACTCCCCTTGGTCTTGATTCTCCTGATGATCACTAATGACATTTTGTGATGCTGAGAACATTTTCCTTAGACATTTTTTTACAATTATTGACATAGGACTATCCCTAAGAATCATGACCACAGCCTCACAGGCATTTGCTTTGCTCCTTAAAATGGAGCACAGGCAGCTCCAAGCTTGGCTTTGTCATCTTCACGTCCCTCTGTGACTACTCAGGGTTACAGGACTGCAAGCCTTCTGTCCTTCAAGTCTTTGTGTCCGAACCTCCTGGTTAATTCTCAATTGCCTAGTATAGTATATTGTGTCCCACAGAATACTTCCAAATGCCTGCTTCCAGTCCATTCAGCTTCTGAAGGAATGCATATACCCTGTGACCTCCTCCCACCCTGCCTCATTTCAATGTCACAGAAAGCCATTAGTGATCACTGAATACACCTAGGCTAGGGGGAGAAGGCTGGGAAGGAATGTTGTAAGTGTCTCAGCGGGCACGGGTATCCAGTTACACAGTCAAAGGACACGGCTAGCACCTTGATGAAAATAATATGGAGGGGATGTGAAATTGCCTCTTTACTCAGTCAAAGGAATAACTTTTTTTTAAATTATATTAGCCAATGCATTCAAATAATCATTACAATCATAATGCCAGGAATGACACAGCTCAAACTCCCAGTGCCTCCCAGGTCATCTGTCTTGACTGATTTACCACAGCAGCTACACTGCATGCTCCTATCAAGGAGCCATACCCACGCTCCTCTCTGGTGGTCCCTCTCTCCCCAAGACCGGCTCCTTACCATCTTCCTTTGTTCCACTCATACATTCCTGATGATTAATTGAAGCCTTCCCTCTTTAATAATTTAAATACTTTCATACTGTCTATGCTTACTTTAAAGGATCCTTTAATTGCATTAATGCCTGTAAGGGTATAAATATGTCCTTTTGTAAGAAGCGTAATACGCTTTCCACCGGCTACAGGATAGCCACAGGGAGAAGGCAACCGCATGGGATTCTTGGTACGGTCCTTCAGGGTACCTAAGAGATAGTAGCTAGACATCTACACATCTGCTTCCTTTCCACTGGCTCCAATAGCTACGGCTGTCTTCTGAATTTTCCCCAATTCTCCCAGCACAGCTCAGTCTTGAGATGTAGTCAGAGAAGAGCTGTAATTAGAGAAGGCCAGCCCTTCTGACTCCCTCTCAGTGCAAACTTGAAATGAGCACTCCCCAGCCTCCCATTTCTATCCCACACTGAATGGGTCACCTTAGGAAAGCACACGAAAGGAACAAAGGGGAAATGGGATGCTCTGTGTCAGCAGTGCTCTTTTGGTGAACACTAATCCAGCTCGTTCCCCAATGTGGCAACCGAGTAACTAATTACAGACAACCTCATATATTTTAAGCTTTATCTATCATAACCTGCATTTGAATTTCAAAATTGTTATACCATGTATAATGCCAGCTGGAACCTATGAAAGTTTCAGAGCTACTGTTTTGAAAGAAATCCCAATGAAAACTAGTGAGTGTGTCATGGTGTTGACAAAACACACATGCAGGCTCAGTGGTGATGGAATTATTTGGGGATCGGGATACATTTCTAATATATCCCACGTCCTTCTACAAGATTCAATTCTCAATAACACAGAAAGTTAGACATCATTAAAAGATGTTATCCTGCCATACACTCCCCAGCTTTCCCCATGATGTGCTCCCCTGTGCTCTCCAGACTCTGAGGCCGTTCCACTTTCACAGGCACCAGACTATGGAAGTATAGAAAGTCCTGCTTGGAGTCCTGACTCTCAGACATGTTCTAGAGACATCGCCTCTGCACCCTAACGTCCAAGAAGAAAGACAGAATTCAACCCGAAGAAAATGTAAGCTCAATTTTAAGTCCCTACGTCTGGTTTTAAAGGGAGGACGGGTATATGAAAATTCATGAATCCTGACTTTTAGCAAGGCTGGTAGGTTTCCTTTATAGCCACTTAGACTCTGATCCCTCAAGGCAAGGTGTTTCATGTTCATCTGTTGTTTATATGAGTCTTCGATCCATAGCTCTTCATTGGCAGTACAAACAGACACAGATGTGCCTTTCTTACATTAATCCATCTGTAAATTAGAGAGTCTGGAAAATAGTTGATATTGAATAAAGCTTTATTTGATTAACTCACAAATTATGTAACTTATTTTCCTTTCCTCAAACATACTATAAGCGACTGCATTTCAAAACTCAATTGATTTCATAAGATCCTCAAAACTCTTCCCAGAATACACACTTCCAAAAAGAGAAGAAATGTGAGCAGGGTGAGACATAGCCCACACCCTCCTGAGCCTTTGCCTTTTAGCTGAGCTCTAAGCAAGGTGGAAACACTGACATGTGATACCATCCATTGCCAGGAACCAGGGAGTTTTAGGTGAGGTCAGTGTTATTCACAACCTCTTATTAACAAATAGCTGCAAAGCATATCATTACCAATAAGCCGACAACTGGCACAGAGCCTGTTGCACACACCAAGGGACTTCCCCTGGGAGAAAGCAATTCCTCATGTACTCCAGATACCTTCATGACATAATTTTTTAAAAGAACACTCGACTTCCACAATCTAATATTAAAAATTATAGTTAGTTACCTGCATCTGGAACCCCTTCACAAGAACCTCAGTTTTCTGAACGCACACACACACACACACACACACCACAGCCCCCCCCCCACACACACACACACTCCCAAGTGTCTTCTGTCCATGACAATGAAAACACTGGTGCTACTTTGGGTATAGTGAACGCATGAATGTCTCAAAGGAAAAGTATATACTACAGGCTGGATCTTCAGGATCAACAGTCTTCTCTTCAGGCATGGAGTCCACCCAGGGGCAACTGTCATCAGGTGAAAAATCCTGTTGCTGGTCACCAAATCAGTGTTTGGATGCCTTTCAAATGAACGTTGCTTACAAACATCACAGATAGTCATTTGAATTTAGCTAACCTTCATCTAAAATATTTGCCTCTGTGAAATATCCTCAGTCCTCTAGGCATCACAACATGCTCCTTAGCTCTTCAACATAATCTTAGATTGTACCCTGTGTTTAGATAAACATGTTTTAATTATCTGTACCTGCTTCTGTTTTTGCATGTAATGAGTGTTTTGTCTGCATCTTTGTATGTGCACCGCGTGTGTACAGTGCCTGTGAAGGCTAGAAGAGGATGTCAGACCTGAAACTGGAATTATAGGTAGTTGTTAGCTCCCCAACGTGGGTACCGGGAACTGAGCCCTGGTCCTGTACGAGAACAGCAAGTGCTCTTAACCACTAAGCCATCTCTGCAGCCCCAAGGCAAACATATGATACAATTGCAAAAACCTAAACGGCAGAGTTGGTTTTATTCAATTGTATAATTAACTAAAAGTTCGTCTTCTGGGTGGCGTGATACTTAATACATAAGAATAAGGGGTAGGGATTCTAATAAACAAGAAGCAGGATGATTTTCAGTTATAATTGTGAATTTGAGTTGGCCCCGCACCTCTGGTTAGTGTGCAATATTTCAGTCTTAGACATTAACTGAGAAGGCAAAATTAAAACAAAGCCAAAGATTGCAGCCTCTACCTACCAAATATTCTGTATTGAGCTCAATCGGGAGTTTCTTGGTCTCTTATTGTCTTACCCAAAGGAATTAAAGCCCTAGCTAAGTAAGCTTCCATCTGCGGTTTAACAATGGAGAGGGAGTTAAGCCCATTTCTTTTGTTATGCTCTCCTCATGGCTGTAGAGGCTCTTTATTGCCCAACGTTTGTTAACAGAAATGTTTATCCAATGTACTGATGGCTAGAAGTGCTTTTCTTATTTTTTTGTGTGTGTGTGTGTGGTTTTTGTTTTTGTTTTTTTTTTTTTTTTTTTGGTTTTTTGTTGTTGTTGTTTCATTTTGTTTTGTTTTTTGAGACACTCTCTCACTATGCAGCCTTGATTGATCTGAAATTTGCTTTGTCGACAAAGCTGGCCTCAAAATCGCAAAGATCCACCTACCTCTGCTTCTTCTGTTAAAGGTATGTGCCTCCATGACTGGCTAACAATCTTTATGACATGACTGGTCTGAATAAGATGGAATTCTATCATATTCCCTGCTGAGTACATGTCTTTAGACTACAACAGACAATTCTTAGACACTTGCCCCTTGGAGAACAACTTTGCAGTGAAAGGACCATATGGGCATCAGAGGAGCTTAACAGATACAGCTGAAGGGACAAAGACAACAATCACCACCCCAGCGTCCTCCACAGGAATGTTCAAAGGAAGTTTGTCCTGCTAAGAGGAGTGTGGTGCAAGGCCAACATGATCAGGCCAATCTATCTATGGTTTATGACTTCCCCAAACAGCCCACTTATAGGGAACTTGTAGGGAATGGAGGAAGTCCTAAGCAAGTGGCGTTCCTAGTATTGTGTATTGTTCCCCTGGACACAGCCTAATTGAGGACTTCAAGCCCTCAGAACTGCATGGGCCAAGATGGAGAAGGGTGGCAAAGCTCTCCTCAGGGGAGCTCACAGACGAGTATTTATGAATGATTGGTCAGTGTGTCCAAAGACGGGCAAGTACAACTTCTTCCTACCTGATGTTTCTGTCCTGAGGCTATTCACATACAGAGACCTTCCACCAAGACTAACTGATAGCCATCCCATCCCCAACACACACACACAATGACGTACCTAATTAACAAACCGAGGTTCTAGGTTGTGGTTTTAGTGGTAGAAGCCACACCTGATGTTACTGTACATGTGTCTGTATGTCTGAACTTACTTCTTTCCTTTACTGAGCCCCACTCAGAGTTCCAGGAATCAAGCCGCTTGGGGGTTACTGAACACATATTTTACTTTTGCTCTGAACAGAAAAATCCCTACACATTTTCTTATGGCATCATCCTCAGCCTCCTGTAACTACACCATCAGTGAAGAGAATGGTTATAGAATTTGGTGCTTAATCTTCACACGACTGCCAGATACTGGAGCCTGTGCTTAACAGCGTAAGGATCACTATTTCTGAGGAACCAAACTCCTTCATCCTTAAGCATTTATACTCAGTGGGAAAATTCCAGCCTGTCGTAGGAATAAATGCAGCATAAGAATAAAAATGCTGGAGGAAAGATAGCATCTTCAGTAAATGGTGCTGGGAAGACTGGATGTCCACACGCAGAAGAATAAAACTAGATCTGTATCTATCAGCTTGCACAAAACACTACCTCTAAGTGGACCAAAGACCTAAATGCTAAACGCAGAAACACTGTGACTGCTGGAAGATTACAGTGGGGAGTGCCTTATGAGATACAGATGTAGGACAGTTCTTTCTGACTTCATTTGCCCCAAAATTAAGGTCAACCATTGATAAGTGGGACTTCATAAAACTAAAAAGCTTCTGCACAGCTAAAGAAACAATCAACCAGGTAAGGAGGAAGCCCACAGAATTGGAGAGAATCTTCGCCAGGTATACATCTGGCAGAGTATTCATATCCAGAACATATAAAGAACTCAAAAACAAAGATACTATAAATGAAATAAACCATCCAAAAACAGGTGTGTGATATGAACAGAGAATTCTCAAATGAGGGAGAGAAAAAAGCTAGAAAATATCTTTTTAAATTCTTTTTTAAATGTTTATTTGTTTACTTGTATGTGTGTGAGCCTGTGTGACTTTGGGGTCCCATATGTGTGTTCCCAATATCTTCTTTTTTTCATTTTTTACATATACATTTATATTATTACACATATATACAATAAACTGTCTACAGCAAGAACCACGAAACAACCAGGAATTATATAAATGTTATATTCATAGTGTTTTAGCTATTTGTGTTTGGCAGCCTTGAGGAAAACATCTTCCCTATCTTGGTATGTCTAAAATTCTGAATGTAGAATAATGTCTATCATATCTCATCATTATCCATTTATTCTATAGAAAGATAAGGTAAAATAGTTAGATAAGGTCTTCAAAAACCTCAGAGACCTACAGAATATGGCATTTAAAGGTGTTTTTATTGTTTTAAAGATTCACTGACAATGAGACAGGTTAACTCCTGGCAACACCCAGCCTACCTCAAAGAAGATGATGAGCATCAAAGAACCTCCTTATGGAAATGGCTTCAAATGTGGCAAACTAGCCACTGGGAAAAATGTCTTCATTTCTACCACAGACAGAATTCTACCTTTAAAAAAACAAAATGATAAGCTTTGATGCAGCCAAACTCTGCCAAGACAGGGTAAGCAAGTCCTCAACAGTTCCTGCCTCACAAATATGTCTGTTAAATATATTGGGCCAGAAGGCTGAAGATGATGCTCCAACGTTATAGAGAGTTTTGGGTGACTGTTCAAGCAGCAAACTGTCTCTGTCATCTTCTCATTTGGGAAGCTGCTAACCTGCACTCCCTGTATACTCAGGTAATTAATTTTATTCCTTCTCAAGTCCCTGATGGGGTTGAAGACCAGATAGTATAGTTTAAAATTAAGCTTAGCTGTTTAGAGGTTAAGATGGTTTTAGGCCTAGAGAGATGTTTAAAGAAATATATTTTCCTAAAGTGTTCACCATCTCTAGAAGTTAATGAAATGAAACTCAAAACAACTTTGAGAACTCAATTTACTCTGATCAGAATTACAAT
The DNA here is from genome assembly GCA_907169655.1 of Acomys percivali. Classification (NCBI taxonomy): domain Eukaryota; kingdom Metazoa; phylum Chordata; class Mammalia; order Rodentia; family Muridae; genus Acomys; species Acomys percivali. The sequence continues at coordinate 122,376,218 of OU015751.1, read as the reverse complement.
TTGCAAACAAACAAACAAATGTTGGAGGAGGTGTGGGAAAGGGAACCCTAATTCACTGTTGGTGGTGTCCCAAACTGCTGCAACTACTCTGGAAATTAGTGTGGAGAATTATCAAAGAGCTAAAAATAAATCTACCATATGATACAGCTTTACCACAGCTTAGCATACGTCCAACGGACTAGACATCCTACTCCATTAATACTTGCTCAACCATATTTGTTCCTGCTCCAATCACAACAGCCAGGAAGTGGAAACAATCTACATGTCTGTGAGTTGGCAAATGTATACTGAAAATGTGGTGCATATACCCTACAGTACTATTTGGCTTTGGAGAAAAACTTTTCAGTTAAATGGATGGAACTAGAAAAGATGGTGTTGAATGAGGTAACCCAAATCCAGAGGAACAAATGTCTCGTGTTGTCTTTCACCTGAGTCTCCTAGCTCCAGATCTTCAGGTGTAAATACATATAGCCTGGAATAACTGTTAAACTTAACCAGGAAAGCAAAGTGGGACCACTTCAGTAGGGTGAGAGGAGCAATTGAGAGAGTACTAGCAGTTTACAAGTGATATAAAGAGAAAAATGGGGTGGGGGCTTTAAATAAGGAAGGGGGAGAAAAATACAGAAAGAAGGAGGGTAAAGTTACAGTAAGTGTGTCTGGAAAAGTCATAAAGAGCCATCCTATTAACTATATTCCTAAAAATAACTATGCTACATGTAAGTCTAAAAATACATAATTTATAGTGTACCTCTCAAGACTCATAGCTTAACAAAAACTCCAATCCTAGATTTGAAGAACTCTTTTTGGAGTTGTTTTTTGGGGTTGATCGAAGGACAATACATGCAGTAAACCTCAAACCCCTACTCAGATCTAGCCAATGGACAGGACATTCTCCACCATTGAGTGCAGAGTGGGGACTGAGTTTCACATGAACTCTGGTGCCCCATATTTGACCACGTCCCCTGGATGGAGAGACCTGGTGACACTCAGAGGAAGGATAGCAGGGCTACCAAGAAGAGACTTGATACCCTATGAGCATATACATGTGCTCTTCAATCACAGTCATGGGGGGGGGGAGTAAGGGAAAAGTGGGAGGGAAGGAGGGTGGGTTAGGTCATGGGACAGAAAGCTCCCATTCAGACAGGAAACAAGATGTGGAAGCTTTGGCTCCTCCTCTTTACCAGTCTTCACATTCTTTTGAGGATGGAGAATATGGAAGGTTCTCTGTTAAGCCTCTTCTGTATCTGTACAAGTTGATGTTCTGCATTGGGGGGAGAGGCAGGGGCAGAGGGTTGGTTAGTTCCTAGGGAAGGGGACCTTGAGGCATACCTAACCTTTGTTCTTCCTATCTCAACTGTGTTTCTTAAACCTGGAGTTGATGATCCTCAGGGAGACAGGGGGAGGGGAGAATAAACATGAAATATGATCCTGTTCCATATAAAATACTTAGGGATTTCAAACAAGCCGTCTCCTCTTACAAAGCAACATCTCAGCATACTATGGGTTTGTGGAGAAGGATAACTGAAAGGTGCCTAACACCCCCATGACTGGACAAGCTGGCCAGGACTTATGTAATTGCTTCTATTCAGAATTTGGTAGCATGATGGTGCTGTTTCAATCTACTCTCAGAGTGGTGTTATTAAAAAATATTAACCTTTGAGAACGCCAGCAGAGGATAGCAGTGGGCTCTATGTCCAGTTTGAGGAGCTGGCTCTGGAGATGGGATTTGGCTGGCCCACTTTAGAACCAAGCCTGTTTGTCTCAAATTTTCCTTCAAGGCCCCTGTCTGGGTCACGTTTGTCCCCTGGCTCTGTGACAGAGAAAAAGAGATTGACAAAACAGCCTAAAGGGGGCATTATGTGCTTAAGAATAGCCAATGGGTAAATTATTTCCAATGCTGACTTCTATTGTTTATCTTGTGGTACAAAAGTATCTATGGTAAAGTCAGCTCATATATTAAAAGCATAAAAGGGACCTTTTGTGTAAAAGTCTCCCAATGAAACCTCAGGCTGTGTCTGCTTAAAATAACCACAGCTCTGCTAGCTACATGTTAACATACCTTCAAAAGAAAGAAGAGATGAATCTAGTCATTGGACCTTCACTTGAGTATTCCAGTCACACCACCTAGCTACTTGTATACAATTAGACCTTAATTGTATGAGAACTTAAGAACCTAAGATGTACAAGCTAAAAACTCAGAACAGACTGTAGTTACCTGTTTATTCATGGTAATAAAATCTAACTTAAGATGTATAACCAAGGTAATTGTTTACGACCTTGATGACTTTGTTAAGTTTTAATCATTTGGAAAAACTAAGTCATAGCAAAACTATGGCAAAGGCCA
>OU015751.1:122320449-122340599 GCA_907169655.1 Acomys percivali | reverse complement strand
GCATCATCTGTCCACCAGGTTCTTCTGCATCATCTGTCCACCAGGTTTGTGTATCAGGCCCAGGTGTGGGTAAATTCTCAGGTGGTATGTCTGAATATTGACTCAACATGTCTGCCTCAATTATTATAGGAATTGAATATGCTATATTCAGAAAAAAAATCATTCTCTTTTATAAACCAAAAAAAAAAAACTTGTCAAGACAAGATATTCTTTCTCCAGAGTCTAAAATATCTCCTTATCTTAAGTATGCCTGTATTTATCAGCTCCCCCTATATAGCACCAATACCATTTTGCAGGAACATTAAATAATGTTGATAATAATATTGGCCATATTAAGAAAGACATTTTATAATTCACTTGCTATAGTTCAATGTTTTATTCCAAGTTCATTAGAAGCTTAACCCTAAAAGCAATAGCTGACAGGTGGAACCTTTAAACAGTGATTCTGTCATGAGGGCTTTAGCCTTGTTGTTAATGCCCAGCTGGTGCTCTGGAGAGGTCCAGGGTCAGGTCTCCGGGGCTGGATGCGGAGGATGCCCTTCCAGTTCGCTTCATCTCTTGGGTGGCCAGAGCTGATGCCTCAGGTAACTGATCAGGACTGAAAGAGAAAGGAGGGAAGGGGAAAAAGAGCCCAAGGTTTCTTCTCTAGGGACTGGCTGTGCTGCAGCTGAGGAGGAAAATTTAAACTGATGGCAAATTTCCTATGGCTGAGGCTGTAAAAGCAGCTTCTGGCTAGAAACTGCACGGGGTTCATAAAAGGAGGGTCTTTGATGTGCAGACAGACCTCCTTGCAGAGATCTCCAGTCAACTAGTGTATACTTAGGCTGAGTGAAAAGCCCTGGATTGGCTAACTTATTTATGAATCCACAGAGAAGTAAGAAATAAGAGAGAGATAGAAAATAAACCACTCACACATACATTCAAGAAAAAGGGTGGATGAAATTGGGCATCTCAACCTCAACTGAAATCAAGCTTCCCAATTTTTCTAGCACATGCATTGAAGAGAAAAGGATGAAGAGAAGAGGTGGATGAAGTCAGGCATCTTAACTTCAATTGAAGTTAAGCTGCTCAATTCTCCCAGCCCCGTTTACTGTAGAAGACCGTACTTATACTTCTGAGAAAAAGGATTTACCTCATAGTCAAAAGAGTACAATTAATCACAAAAACAGATGACTTCTAAAATATAACAGGTTACATGTTTTAAATCTAAACATTTCTTATCTATGTGTCCATTACATAAGTTCATAGTGAGTTCAGAATGAAGGTTGGCAGGGTCTAAGGTTAACAGGTTCTGAAACTTATAAGAGTATACAACTTATCAATTAGGGCGGACCTGACTATACATTATCCAGCTATCTCTTAGTTTGTTATGAGCCCAGGACAATAATTTTTATCTGTCTTTCATTCTAAGAAACAGAGTAAATTCAGACATATCTAGGCAGCTTCATTCCACTTAGGTCATGAGAAGTTTAAACAAACTTTCCCACATTTATGGTGAAAATACCGGGATTCATGGTGCCATCTGCAGTGGAGGCTTATCTGAAACCACAAATCTGCTGGTAGGCTATCTTTAGTGAGGCATCTGGAGGTCCACAAAGGTATTTATTGCAGCCATAAACTAACTTTAACTTTTAAAGCTATTTGAATCAAATCAGGAATTTCATAATCAGGGATTAATTCGTCTGAATAGCAAACAGTACAACAGTACATCTTCAATAAGATCCTGTAGGAAGTTTGCTCAATCAGAGCTGGTCAGTGCCCAGAAAATAACAATTCACACCAATGCCAGATGTATTTACTTTTGGTTTTTGAGACAGGGTTTCTCTGTGTAATCTTGGCTATCCTGGACTCGCTTTGTAGACCAGGCTAGCCATGAATGTAGTCCTGGCTGTCCTGGATTCGCTTTGTAGACCAAGCTGGCCTTAGACTCACAGTGATCCACCTGCCTCTGCCTCCCTGGATGCTGGGATTAAAGACATGTGCCACCATGCTCTGCTCTAATGCCAGATTTTAGAGAGATGCAGCAAAGCACAATTGACAGGGTAGTCAGAGGTTGGAAGCAATTCTGGGGTGCATCACAATACAGACCTTGCAAATACCGGATCACCTCCGGAGATCTCTCATGCCTATTGAACTTCCCCAAATCAATGGCTCCTGACAGCATGTCAGAGGCTGGAAGCAGTTTGGGGATGCATAAGACCTTGCAGACACCAGATCACCTCCTAGACAGCCCACATGCCTGGTGAGCTCCCTTAACAGGGCAGCTCTTAGCACCTTGTAAAGGAAGTATTGTTATCATAATGGACTATAGTTTGTTTGTTTTAAAATCAGAGTCCTTAAGTAAAAAAGCAGCACAACCCACCAAACGATGCCTTCTGCTATGTCATGATAATGTAATAACGGTCTCTCAGATGCACTTCCTCCATCTTGGACTTTCCAGTCTTCAGCAGCATGAGCTAAACAGACTTCTGCCATCCCTAAAGTGTGTGTTCCAATGACTTTTTTATATAACACAAAACAGACTGAGACGAACGTTAGCAGCCAAAGTTCAGTCCCTCCTTATTCGATTCATCTTACATTCCAAGTTGTGAAACATCTTAGGTGTTAGCCTGTGTTTTTTCAATTAACAGTCACATCAGAGACATACAGAGTATGGCATTTTAAAATGTTTTTATTATTTTAAAGATTCACTGACAATGAGACAAGTTAACTCCCGGCAACATCCAGCCTACCTCAAAGAAGATGATGAGCATCAAAGAACCTCCTTATGGCAAACTAGCCACTGGGCAAAATGTGCTTATTTCTACCACAGACAGAATTCTGCCTAAAAAGTGGCAAGCTTAGATGCAGGCAGAGTCAACAGACAAACTCTGCCAAGACAGGGTAAGCAAGTCCTCCCTAGTTCCTGCCTCCCAAATATGTCTGTCAGATATATTGGGCCAGAAGGCTGAAGATGATGCTCCAATGTTATAGAGAGTTTTGGGTGACTATTCGGGTAGCAAACTGTCTGTGTCATCTTCTCATTTGGGAAGGTGCTAACCTGCACTCCCAATATACTCAGGTAATCAATTTTATTCCTTCTCAAGTCTCTGATGGGGTTGAAGACCAGATAGTTTAGTTTCATAATTAAGCTTTGTTGTTTAGGGGTTAAGATTTTTTAGGTCTAGATAGATGTTTTAAGTTGATAATGATGAGATATGATATATGTTGATTTACATTCAGAATTTTAGATGCACCAAGATAGGAAAGATGTTTTCTTTAAGGCTGCCAAATACAAATAGCCTAAACACTAAGAATGTAACATCAATATAATTCTTGATTTTTGTCATGGTTCGTCTTGCTATAGGTAGTTTATTGTATATATGTGAAATAACATAAGTGTAAAAAATGTAAAATGTTTACAAATATAAAAAATAAAAATGTTTAATAAAAAGTGCAAAAATGGTCAAATGTGAGGCACCAGAGTACGTGAGAAAGTCATATCCCACTCTCCACTCAAGTGTGGAGACTGTTCTGACCATTGGCTAGATCTGGGTAGGGGTTTAAAGTTTGCCGCCTGTATTGTCCTTGGCTGGTGCCTTAGTTTGAGTGGGACCCCTGGGCCCAAATCTGGCTAACATAATGTTCTACTTGTAGGTTTCTAGGACCCTCTGGATCCTTCTACTTTGCTATTCTCCCATGCTGCTCTCATCTAGAGTCCTAATAGGATGACCTCCCCTCTGTCCTATGAGCATATACAGGGGGATGTAATCCCCCTCAGGAACAGTCATAGGGGAAGGGAATAAGGGGAAACTGGGAGGGAGGGAAGAATGGGAGGATACAAGGGATGGGATAACCATTGAGATGTAACAAGAATAAATTAATTTTTTAAAAAAAGCCAAAAAACCCAAACCAAAACAAAAAGCATTAATTCTGGCAATGAAAATCAAGTCCCAGCAGGTGACATGCTTTACCAAGGAAACTGTCTCCCAATCCCCTATTTTCATTTTGTGGAACAGTTTTTCTCAGGAATAAATCTGTCCAAATTCTAAAAAAAAAAAAAAAAAGTGCAAAAATGATATTAAAATAATGAAATATGTTATCTGACACACAAAACATGATACATAAAATCATCCACAGCCCACAGGACTGGTCCATGTCCTCAGGCATGGGGAGTTCAGGTACTGACCAGCCATGATTGCTATGCTACACCAGGAGAAGGGGAAGATTATCTTCAGCTGTACAGCAAGCCTCGGGCCCTAGCTGGGTTATATGAGATCATGTCTCAAAAATAAAAATAAAAAAATTACTCTTGAGTATTTTTTTGTCTCCACAAACCTACTTGATCTAAGATAAAAAATTTTAAAAAAAAGTCATCTTGACCTTCTGAGGACCAAGCATCCTTGAAAAAGCTGATGAGAGTTGGTTCTGTCTGACAAGAGACCAAGCAGAGTTCTGTACTTCTTGCTGGAATGTTTGTTTTCTTCTTTTCTAAGACCCTGAGTCTCCATTGTTTTTATTCTGCCTCTGAGTGTGTCTATTTTCGTGTGGAGTTTGCCTCCCCTGTGGCTGTGCGGGTACGACAGCACAGACACTGACCTCTTTTCCACTCGCCCTCCTTCCTTCCAGATGATTCACGCTGCAGCTTTCCTCACAGAAATAATTAAATTGTAATTATGAGTCCTAACCTAACACTTCTGTCGCCTGTCTTTCCGGCTCAACCTGCAGTTATTTCCCTGACTGCACGGGCTCGCTGGCCAGGCCTCTGCCTGGACCTGCCAGTTCTGCCTCTGCCCAGCCTCTTCCAGCCCTCTTATCTTTCAATGTACAACTGAAAAGGATAATGGATGACAACACGGGGTGAAGCATTATTGCGTATGCACACGGAAGCACATCCTCATTCATGTCTCAGCATTTGTAACAACCTGATTTTGATTATTGTAGGTTTTTGTTATAATAGGAATACCCTAATAGTTTTCAATTAGTAATTGTTTGTTCTTTGTTGAGCACTATAACAAATGGCTTTGCTTTATATTGTCTCATCTAAAAATTTTAGTCTTCAAAAAACTTGAAGGATGATATAAAGCATATTAATGATACTATAAAGCGACTCTGATATGTTGTGAGGGCTAGGAAAATGACTACTGATATACACTAAAAGATCCAAATAAGCTAAAACAAAACAAAATAAAACAACTGAGTAGTGAATGGACTAACGTAGGACCCAGGAGGGATGGTTCCGATTTTAATAATGAAGAGTACCTAGTTAATAACGCAGTTTGAATGAGAAGGGCATAAGTTGTAAAAAGCACCACATTGAGATGTCAATCCCTGATGGCATGGTGGTTATGTACCTGGGGATCAGCCATTGAAGAAACTAGATCCTGTAGTGTGTGTTAAACTGTGCAACTGACTGACTTATTTACATTTGTGATTTTAAGTTTCAATGTGTAAGGAATTTGGCTTGGCTGCTGAACAATATTAAAAGTATTTCAGAAACATGACAATCAAAAAAATGTATAAATTTTCTTCAGTGTGTTTGAATTTGTGTTTGCCAGAGGGCCAAAGCACTTAACAACTGTATTAACTTCTAATTTCAGTTTAAGTCAGTTACCAGAATTTAATTAATATGAGTTGCTATAGACACCAATCATTCCTCCAAAAAGGAAATTCCTCCCTTAGAGGAAAAAGTTTAGGTTTCTAAAATTTTCCTTGAATTAATAACATTAGTTGCATGAGCTTATAGTTCACAAAGCAGTGTACCCAATCCCAGTCTACTCCAAGGGTTGGGACTCTCTTGTCTACAGTTTTACATAAATTTCCACAGGGTAATAAACCTCCCAGAATATTAGCAGGTAAACGGCATCCTTCCCTAACTGAAATACAGTGTGTCTGACTATGCACAAATACTGAAATGCAAAAATGGAGCCAATATCTGCTATGGGCAACTTATAAACTGATCAACTGCTCGCAAGTATTGAGGATTCCTGGCTTACAGGAGCCTTAGAACCACTCGTCAACACGTGAAATGACTAACGAACGGACGGCCACTGCCCTGTGAGATAAGGCAGAGTCTGATTTTACCTTTCATCTGCCATTAAGAATCTTGATAAAACTGTGCTGGCATCGTAGCACTCATGGTCAGACACCGTGCTGTACCTCTCGGTCTGTCTAACTAAGCTTCGTCTAGTCATCACTTATTTTCAAGTCCGAGGCTCCTCTTGAAGTGGAGCTGCACTTCCAACGTTTTTGTTTGTTTGTTTGTTTGTTTGTTTAAGATTTATATATTTATTATGTACACAACTTTCTGTCTGCCAGAAGAGGACACCAATCTCACTATAGATGGCTGTGAGCCACCATGTGGTTGCTGGGAATTGAACTCAGGACCTTTGGAAGAACAGCCAGTGCTCTTAACCTCTGAGCCACCTCTCCAGGCCCCTCGAAGGTTTTACTATTACTGATTAGAGTGTAAGATGTCTCCCACCACTAGTCTATCACTTACCGTGCCCCACATGTGTTCACCCACACAAAAGTCCCTACCTCTTCTGGAAAAATCATGACACTTGGCTAATCACGCTAGAGGCAAGGCAGGGATGGGCTCTGTGCCCCATTCCTCCCAGTCTGACCTTCCTAAGGCAGAAACCTTGCTAATCCCCAAGTACCTGCCACACTGCGTATTTCCAAACAAGCAGAGCTGAACACGCCATTTCAGAACCTAGAGGGAAAGAGGAAACAAGAAAGAGGAAACCCCCTGAACTTCTGGCAAGCCTGGCCTTGACCACACTTAGAATAATCAAGATATCAGATCAAGGACCTCGTTTTACCACTTTATGCTCTGAACAGGAAGCAGAAAGAAAGACAATGACCGTGGCACTTTGGCAGTTAGGCAGAGCTCCCTTCGCTCTGAGGCCAGCTCCCCTCCAGCCAGGAGAAGGTAGGAGGTTGAATCAAGAAAGGACGTCTTTCCGGGATAGAGAGCTGCTTCTATGGGTAAAATCACCTGCTGCCAAACCTGAGACCTCAGCTCAGTCCCTGATACCTTCATGGTGGAAGGAAAGAATGCACTCTCAAAAATTGTTTCTCCTTTTCTCCCACTTTCTCTGTATCTGTCTCCCTCTGTGTCTCTGTCTGTGTTTCTGTCTGTCTGTCTGTCTGTCTCTCTCTCTCTCCCTCTCTCCCTCCCTCCCTCCCTCCCTCCCTCCCTCCCTCCATTTCCTTACCCTCTCTCTGTCCCTCTCTCTCTCCTCACATACAAACTAACTAGTTCTAATAAACTAGCTAGGCTTTTTTTTTTTTTTTTGAGAATTGTATACAATGTATTTTGATTATATTTACTTGTCTCACCCAATTCCTCCCAGATTCACCTCAAATTCCTACCTGCCCAACTTCATGGCATTTTTGTTCTAAACATAAGTCTAGCTTGTGTTGCCCATATATTTCTTAGTTGTAGCCTTACACTGGAGTATAGTTTATCTGCAGGAAGCCACAGCCTTGGAGAAAAGCGACTCTCCCTCTCCCATCAACTAACAATTGCCAGTAGCTCCTTAGCCAGGGGTAGGACTTCTCGCCCTCCTCCCCTCCTCATGCTGTGATTTGGTCTAGCTTCAACGTGCACAGGTCTTGTGCATGTGTCAACAAACATGTGGAAGTTTCAGTCTTTTTAAGACTTGCGTGTAGGTGTGCCTGTTTATATGAAAAATTTATATATTCTCTTTGTACACATGTATATTCTTTGTATGTATTCTTTTTGTATACATGTATGCTCCTTGTATGTAATACTCTTTGAGTATATGTGTATTATGCCCATGCAGATGCCCACAGAGGTCAGAATATGGCATCAGATCTCCTGGAACTGGAGCCACAGATGTTTATGAGCTGTTCATTGTGGGTGCTGGAAAGTAAACCCAGATCTTCTGTAAGAGCAGTAAGCACTGTTGGCCTCTCAGCTGTCTCTCCAGCCCCCCGCGGTGAGGCTGTAGAGGGTTAGTTACTTAGGTATACAAAAAGAAAGGACATTAAGACAGACACAGCACAATTCTAAGATTAGCCTTGGAAATCTCAGCTCGTTAGTATTAAGTGATAGAGATGCTGTGAGGCTAGACCTAGGTTGTTCAATAACCAGATCGCCACTTTCACAGCTCCTTCTCTCTCTGTACCGGGAGGGTTTGTTTCACCTGAACCAGATTTCAAAGACTACGATGAACAGTCTGTGAGTGAAGACTTGAGACCCACTATGAAAAGCATTTCCGGGACTTCCTGGTTGTCATGCTTTGTTCTGCCTAGATCGTCTGTCGGAGCATACTCTTTGGACAATGAGGTGGCAGAGGGAGTCTGCATATTATCAATTCGAAAGAGTAAGTATGCGGAAGCTGGCCTATAGAGAGAGAACAACACAAGAAAAATAGTAAGACCCTAACAGGAAATCTGAAGGGGGCGCATCCAATAAGAGCAGTCACAGCGCTCTTCCTGTTTCCCATCACGGCGCAAGATCAAGGTGAAAAGGAGAGCCCCACGCGGGAACTTCGCATCCAGAAGCTCTACCTCAGCATCTGTGGGGGGGGGAGCAGAGACAGACTTACCCCGCAACCAAGGTGTTGGAGCAGCTCACGGGCCAGACACCTGTATTTTCCAAAGCCAGGTACACTGTCAGGTCCCTCGGCATCAGGGGAAATGAAAAGATCGCTGTTCACACATGGCCCGTGGAACGGAGGCGGAAGAAATCCAGGAGAAAGGCCTGAAGGTGCGGGAGTATGAGTTACAGGAAAATAACTTCTCGGACACTTGAAACTTAGGTTTGGGGATTCAAGAACACATTGATCAAATACGATCCAAGCATTGGCATCTTTGGACTTCTATGAGGTGCTAGGTAGGCCAGGTTTCAGCATCCCAGACAAGAAGTGCAGGACAGGCTGCTTTGGGGCCAAGTACAGAATCAGCAAAGAGGAGGTCATGAGCTAGTCCCAGGAGAAGTGCGATGGGATCATCCTTCCTGGAAACAAATAAATTGTTTCCAAAAGGCCAATAAAAATTTCTCAGAAATGCAAAAAATAAAAAAATTAAAAAGTCACAGGATCAGGAGCACCCTTTTTTCCATTGATTTCTTTACTTATGCACTTTACAGACTGATCAAAGCCCCCCTCCCTCCTGTCCTCCCAGTCACACCATCGCACACCATGCCCTCATCCGCCCTCTGCTTCTCTGAGAAGGCGAGTCCTACCATGGCTACAAACCTGCCATGGCACATCAAGTCACAGCAGGACTAAGTGCTTCCTCTCCAATGGAGGCCATGTGAGGCAGCCCAGCCAGAAGAAAGGAATCAAAAGGCAGAAAACAGAGTCAGAGAAGGGAACAGAGCTGGGGATCAGATGCGGGGGGGGGGGGGGGAGGGGGGGGGGGCACAGGGGGGGGGGGCGAAGGGGGGGGGGGAGGGAAGGGAAATCGGTGGGGGGGCATCTCTGGGATGGGGGATGCTCATGGGAGTCAGTGGGGGGTGGTGACACTAGCAGAAGCAGTTTTCAAACAGATGTCTGCCTTAAAATACCTTCTGAGAAGCAATTTTTCAGCCTCTTTCCATGTCTGCCAGCAATGGAAAACTTCAAGCATGCATGATAGGCAAGCAATGGCATCATTGACAAATTTACTTAGAAATGTCTCTTTTGATTAGAACAAATCACACCTTCCAGAGGCTTCTATTATAAAACCCTATTCCAAAAGAGTTATTTACATATATCTCTCATATATGCTCAAGTTTTCTACCCGTCCCCCAAGTTAGACATCTACCTTAGGCCCTCTAGGTTATACCAATAGCACACACACACACACACACACACACACACACACACACACACAGGAAACTCCCAGTCCACAGTAGTTGAACAACAAATATCACAACTTCTGGAGAACATACTCAGCTGCAAGGGCCACTTTTGACCCAGAATCACTGCTCCCTTGAGAGTAGGGGCAGAACGGAACACCAGAACTCAAAACAATCCAGACACAAGTCAAGCAAAGTTACTCCCTCAGTTGATCAGCCTAAGAAGTGCTCTTTCCTGATAAGCCTCCCAGGTAGCTCTTGCGGGGCTAAGAATTGACACTCAGTGCAGAAACCCAGGCAGTGTGCAATAACCAAGAGCCCAGGGTTCTGGGTCAATTCCATCTCAGTTTTGCTCGCCACCAGTGATGACAACGTCCCGTCCTTGTTTTCATTACCTACCAAGTGGAGGCAGTGGTTGTCTCATCGCACAGTAGGTCTGGATAGCCCCACCATTGTACCCACCTCCTGAGCAGGCACTGGGCATGCTACGTCCTACTCAGACGAGCTGTGGATCAAGGCAGTTTTTTGCAATTATAGCAAACCATTAAGGGGGGGGGGAGAGAAAAAAAACAAGTAACTGGAAAAAAAACAAATAATTTACTCAAGGGGAATCTGGGAAGGATAGCTTTTTTAAAAATATTTATCTCCTTTATTGAATAAGTATGTGTTTATCTCCAAATTGTATGGACCAGGTATTCAGACAAATGTTGACTGAGAAATTCTGCTGGAGATAATACGGACTGGAACCATTCTGTGCTCTTCACATGGCTGCTGTCTGATATGAAAAGTTCAAGATGGATCTGCTCATGGGCCTGACACAAGCACAACTGAGAAACCGAGCCCAGCCATGTTTGTCCTTTCTCTGGGAAGTAAGTAGAGTCCAACCACAGCAGCCACATGTCTTACACAGCAGCCTGAGATGCCAGTAGAAAGTGAGAGCCAGCCTTATATCACATTTGCCATAGTGCGGCATCCAGAGATTTCCTCAGGTTGAAGAGTACAGGACATAGACCTCACACACATACACACACACACACACACACACACACACACACACACACACACACACCTCTCAGTGAATAAATTCAAATAATATTTGACCATCTTTATAGTCTCAAACTCCCACTGCACAATGCCAAACTTGGCCGTCTTCACACCACTGTGATCTCGCTCCCCATATAGTTACTTCCTCACACACTCAGTGCTAACCCCACAAAACCCGAAACAGAACTCTGCCATCTATACACTGCCATGTCTTCTCTGCTCCACACCTCAGAATTCTGCTCCCAACATAATGAAAACGCGAACCAAATCAATCTGGCTGGGAGCATACTACCTTCGTGATAACTGCCACTGTTTCTGTGGCTGCACTTGTCTGAGGGACCACATGGTGTAAATAGTACAGTCTACCTGACCCCAACTCGGTCAATACTCAGTCCATTGCAGAAATCTGTGTAGGAACTTGGGGCCACAGAGGTCCTTATGTTGGAGAAGAGACAATTTTGAGGAGAAAATGATACCCAAACGCCTTGCAAGAAGGTTCACAGATCCTTATAAAGAGGTCATATTGAATTCGGTAGAGTGTATAGAAATTAAAAGAGTCAGATTTCATCTTGATAAAAGACAGAAATTATTACCAAACAGATCTTCTTTGGGGCAGCATGCTGAAAACAGCCATGACCTTGACCCAGTGGGCGTTGTAACCAAGACCGAAATCACATACTCGGAAATGTTCCAGAGGCTGTTTAGGCTTGGGATGGCTAGACCGAAACCTTTCCTTATTATTGATAATCATTTTTCCTTGGTTATTCCCAGAGTGGCCAGCCACTCAGGGATCCCTCAGGATATTTGAGATGGTTTGGTCCTCATCCTGAGGTTCAGGATGGTTCAGGAAAGATGTGCTCAGTGGGCAAGAGGCAGAATTTTCCTTTTAACTGTTAAATTTAAATTTTTATAAATGGACTCGGAAATCAACCTCTGAGAAGCCCCAAGGAAACAGACTCTTCAGACAGTAAAAGGTTGTTAACGTCTTCTACTTGGTAATGAATGCTTGATGTACCTGATATAAAAGCCAAGGTGAACAAAGGCTTTAATCAGATATAATTTTCCTCTTCACTCTCCACCTGAAGGTTAATAAATTGCAACCTGAGGTTATTCCATAACAGCTAATGTAGGATCACTTGAAAGTAGACTCTGGTTGATAAAGAAATGGGCTTATCAAAGGTCTTTAGGGGGATCATGGAACTTCTAGAAGGCCTAAAGAACAGAGCCTGAGTCTAAGCATCAGGGAACACTGTCCATGACCAAACCACAGAATTGACCCAGCATCCCTGCTCTGTCACTTTGGCATCCTTGAACAGAGGATGCACCTTTTCATCTTCAGCCAGGGGCAAAAAGAAGTTACCACCTTGCCAAGAAAACACACCCTCCAGGAAGATTCTCACAACTGTTCCTCTCTGAGAGACCTAAGCCAAGTGCTTTGTCCTGGCTCTGGTGGGTACTTTGGGACTTGTACTCTGGGTTCTTTGATGAGATATGGAAGTCTCTAAGATAGTCTGTAAGTGGTGAAATGTCCAAAGGATAATGAAAAAAAAAAGGAAAAAGCTCATTCCCATGAGCACAATTTATCATTGATTTTTACCACTAATTAAGTTGAAGCAAAGCCTGTTAGGAGGAGGAGGAGGAGGAGGAAGAAGAGGAGGAGGAGGAGGAAGAAAGATGACCATCTCAGGCAGCAGACTGCACTCTAGGGCCTGAAAGCTCTAACTATGCTTATTAAGTGTGCCATGGTTTTGACTGCTGTTTTAGACACAGGGAGTTAGTAAAATTATGAGAACTAACACTGTGAAATAAACGGTTCTAATACTTTGCTGTCCCCTCTGTCTTCCACTAACTGTGTTCCGTTTCACTCATGCTACTATCATTCAGGTACCATCATTTCTTATCTGATCACACACATAAACACACACACACACACACACTCACACACATACACACAAACACACACACACACACACTCGCACATATACACACATGCTCATACACACAAACACCCACATGCACACACACGCACACATATACACACATGCTCATACACTCACTCTCTCTCTCACACACACACATACGTACACACACACACACACACACACACACACACACACACACAAACACTTTTTAAAGTCACTAAGATTTGCTTAAAATCTAATGTTCTTGCTGGATATAGTCCCAAGAATTACTCGACACTGGACTTGCTCACTATCACACATTCCCCGGGACATGCAGGGCCCTCTGTAAATGTGCTACATTTCCATGTACAATGTAGTCAGCAGGAGAGGAGGTCCACACAGCCGGACAATCAGAAGTTGGCTGTGTGGCCCTTGGTAGGCTTCCCGAGGCCTCTCTAGTCTTTCATCCATGGTTGCAGCGTTAATATTCCCTCTCACTGCGACTTCTCCCAAGTCTCTGTTAGTATCCCTGCTCCCTCTGTTTTCTAGAAGAGATTATTTGTCACCAAAATTATGTCTTAAGAGTTTAATGTGATTCACCAGTTAAGCCATTTGGACCTGGGTCCTTCCCATGTGGAGAAGCTTTGAACTATGAGCTAAATCCTCCTAGTAGGTGTAGGGATTGTTTTAGCCTGGGTTCAAGAGCAGAACAGAGCCAGTAGGAAAAGTGCAGAGAGTTACTGCAAAGACATGATTTATTGGGGCTGTGGGGTGCAGTGGGCAAATCTGAACTCCATAAGAAGAGAGAGCAGGAATGTAGGCTGGAATGTGAGGCAAAGCTACAATCCACACACAGAATTTCTTCTCCAAAGAAGCTTCACTTCTGCTCTTAAAGTCTGTCAACTGGCTGACTTGGACCAACCCAGATTTTTCCAGATTTTCTCCATTACTTCAAATAAATTTATTGCATACTTTAATCACATTTGCCTGCCCAAAAACATGTAAATTAATGTTAAGACAATAGGGGAACGTTGCCAGTGGACATAGGAAAAGAGCAGCTCATGGCTATCTAGGCTTATGTCTCTTTACATGTTCATTTTTGCTAATTGTGTTTTCAAGGATTTTTCACTCTATCAATTGTTATGAAGTTGCCTATAGCTACTCATTATTCTTTCATGTAGTAATGACATTTATAATTTATATTTTATCTCTACTGTTAATATATAAAATAACTTCTCCATGTATATGGAAGTACTACTCAGTCTGCAAATCAAATAATGAGTTTTCTCCATTTTCTTTTTTTTTTTTTTTCTTGAGACAGGGTCTCTCTGTGTAGCCTTGACTGTCCTGGACTATCTTTGTAGACCAAGCTGGCCTCGAACTCACAGTGATCCATCTGCCTTTGCCTCCCAAGTGCTGAGTTTCATACATTGATATTGTGATTTTACCCCATCCACTTCCCACTGTCACCATCTTAGTGTGTCTTCCTCCTGTGTTCACATCTTCCTTTTGTGTGTGGCCCACTAAACTTGGGAGTGGGAAGGAAGTTATTGAGTGGGAGGGAGCAACCATTAACTACAAATGGTTTTCTGCTGCCTGTTCCAGGAACGGCAATCATGCCTCAGTTTCAAAACAGTTCTTTATAACCATCTTGCAACCCTACCTTTGTTTTCAGAAGGTTGTTATGGCTACCTTGTTATGACTCCCAACCCCATGCTTTGTTTCAAGAGGTCATTTAGGCCTACCTTCTTATCTTTATATTCTGCTCCTGTAACCACGACTATTTTGCCCACCCCTAAATTATAAATTTATATATATATGTTATAAAAGCCTTGTGTTTTTCACATCCAGAGCTGATCTCTCAAACCCCACCTTATGGGAAGGCATATACATGAATAAAAAAGCTTGCTTTGATTGCTTGCTTGTTTTAACAAATTTGGCTGTGATTTGGATCAATGGTCTTTCTTTTCCCATTTTTGGGGTTAACAGTAGTAGCCCAAGCCCTTTTGCTCTGAACTCAGACAAACTAGAAAATACTGAACATTCTCTGAGCTTCCAACGGTCCGGTTCTTCTGAACACAAACAAATGTCAAGCTTGCTCTTTGCATGGAAAATTCTAGTGTGGTCACACTGGTGAAGGACTAGTGTTTCTCAGGCTTTCTAGAGAGAGAACAAAGACAAGGAAACACAGCCCGTGGTTCTGAAGGGAGTTGCTGCTGCCCTTGAACCACCAGGTGCCACTGGGCACAGGGAAAGCAAATGCGTGCCCCTAGCACAGAGGCAGGGCCTGCTGCCAGGTGTAGGCGGTTGAAGGTAATTACATTTCCTGGACTTTTAATCCCTTTTCCCATTTCACCTTGTACATCCTGCCAGCAACTCCAAACCTAGCTCAGAGAGAATTAGAAGCACCTGAAGAAAGAATAAATGCATAAATACATAAATACATAACTACATAAATGCAGAACACTCTTGGGTGAGAGCGATGAAAGAGTGTGTTTCTGCAGTTCTTCTCCTTAGTGATGCTGGGTTCTATCACATCCTTTCTTAGCTCACAACATCTCCCAGGCCTCTTGGATCCATTCTCAGAGTATCAGCAGTTTGTGGGGACACGGCTCATTAACTGGGGATGCGTGGAGTAATTTCTCTGGGGATTCTAGGCATGTCAGGGCACACAAGAGGCGGCACTCCCTTTCTTTCCCTGACACTTTGACTCTCTTCTTTTACCCTTAAGTCTCCCTCAGATTTTCCTTGTTTTTAAGATAATAATCCTTACTGCATTTCGTTGTTACTGTTGTTAGAAAATTGGTCTTTGCTAAAATTCGGGGTTAGGTTCCTTGAGTATTTAGGGTCTAAACGATGAACTCCTTGCCCTGCCTGCTACAGACTTATCCTAGGAAATTCTACCAGGTAAGAAGAGACAGAGTCCAGGACTCCACAAGCAGAGGGCTGGGTGGGGGATGGAACCCTAAGGACAAAAGAGACTTGATGGGGACAATAACAAGTCAGTGGCCAAAGAGAAGGCCTTCCTCTTCCTGCTTAGATGCACAGAATAGTGTGTGAGATCTTTTGTGTCAAACGATCTTGAGGAAGGTAAAAGCGGTGCAGTGCTAGTCTGTCGGCTGAAGTTAAGATCCCAGCGGTGTGGAGCTGATGGAGGGTTAACTCGGGTCTGGAGATCAGGAGGGCTCCTGATGGGCCCATAGACCATCCTCCTGAGGAGAGCCTTCTTCGCTCATCCTCCCAGTTGCCAAGCACTAGTATGCTAATCGGTGCCTGCTTGGCACGGTATTTTCCGCTCTGCAAGTCACATCTGTCTTTTTTTTTTCAAATCATGGACTTTCTTTGAGTCTGGATAAGGTCTCAGACTGTCCAATCTTAAAAGGGGTTCTCAATGCTCTCTGGGTAAACAATCCTAATTTCGTTAGACTCCGTACACCGATGCTAGAGGCTCTGCGTGCGGTGCCTACTTTATGTAAAGTGTGATGAAGACGACACCTGCTCAGAATATGAAGCAGCCTTATAAGCAGCAGGAAAAGCTACAATTCCGGAAGCCCTGCCCAGAAACTTCTGTCTTTTCATAGCCACTGAACGATCCAGGCACACGTGAAGGAAATTCAGTGATCTTACAGCCCTCTGCTCCATCCATCATCTGTACCACATGATCATCTCACAAAAAAAGTGAATGTTGCAATCCTCCATAAAGCATGTAAAGCCGGCGTGTCTGGCAAAGGGAAAATTTGACGAGTATTTTCAAGAACTGGGGAGTCATAGGGAAACCCCCTTGGCTTCCCAAACAGGCTAAGCCCAGGAGAAAAGGACCTGTGGTCCACAGTAGCTAGTATTTCCAGTTGCTGCTTCCTTGACCACACTGCCTCCCTGTGGTTATTTGAAGTCACTACAAGATCCACCTTTTTGACAAGCGCCTGCACTTTTCTGACAAGGACTCGCCACATGAGGGAGGTGGGGAGTTGGGGCTGCAGGAGTGGATGGACATAAAAAGCAGGCCCTGCAAGTCCGTACAAGGCCACACCGCGCCATGCTGAGAGCAGAGCCTTGGGCATGGAGCCAGTTCTGACAGGAAGGGTGGTTACTGCAGCAGCTCTCTGACTATTTGGTCTAAGAAGTGCTTTACACTCCTTCTGTCACAGACCTAAGGGAGAGGAATAGGGTGAAAGAGGGAGGGAGGGGGAACGGGAAGATACAAGTGAGGGGATAACAATTGAGATGTAATCCGAATACATTACTTACGTAAAAAAAAAAAAAAAAAAAAGTGATTTGTAGGCTCAATTTTCTTAACCAATATATTTTATTACAACTTATTAACTGAGCATACGTCACTTATAACCCAACTAATCAAACCAATAGGAGAAGAGGATTAAGGAAGACAATAACAAAACTGTAAGGATATCATTTCTGAGGAGCAATTCTCCTGACATAATCAGCAGGATTTCTTCTGCTGGAACCTGGAGTAACCAGAACCTGGAACCTCAGCAGGAGCTGGAGTCCTGATGCTGTCCCTTGAGGGGTTCTCTCTAGGAGAGAACCCAAGTGGAGCGATGAACAGCCAAATCCATCCCAAGTCTCCAAAAGCCCCGCCTCCAGTTTTTGGCTCATTTACATATCTCCTCCCAGAGTCTCCCAGAGTTCATGGGATCTTTTCAGCTGGCAACAATCAAGCACCCCCATGAGGTGGTTTGTCTTCTAGTGGATTAACCTCACCTGTTCTCTCACAAAACCAATCCAATCCCGCACTTGGGATCATAAAAAACAGGTTTATCTCTCCTTCAGTGCTTTACACTGCTAAAACTATTGAGGGCTTCCACAAGATTTTATTCTGTGGGTTATATCTATTGCCGTTTCTTCCATTAAAATTTCAAGCTAAAAAAATCTTTTGTCACATTAGAAACATGCAGACAGAGCTTTAGCTGTCAGTCATGGTTTCACTTTGTACAGCTTAAAAAGACCCTGCTGTGCCACTCCAGAGCATAAACCTGAAAGACACTCCACCATAACTGTGTTCATAGCAGCTTTATTCGTAATAGCCAGAATCTGGAAACAACCCAGATGTCCCTTGCCTGAAGAATGGATAAAGAAACTATGGTACATTTACACAATTGAATACTATTCAGCTATTAAAAACAAGGAGATCTTGGAATCTGCAGGCAAATGGATGGAACTAGCGACCATCATCCTGAGTGAGGTAACCCAGACCCAGAAAGACATGTGTGGTATATACTCACTTATAAGTGGATATTAACCCAACATAGATGTCCTCTGAGAGACTTTACATCCCAATGTAAAGCAGGGGATCATCAGGACAGACACTGGGAATAGCAGCCCAGTCTGGGCAAAGAGCTGTTAGTTGTATGGAGGAGAGAAAGAAGGGGATGGGGTTGGAGTTTCAGGAGCCCCACAAGGAGAAGGATGCACCAAACAAGGACGGTGCAAACAGAGAACATAGACCCGCGCCCGCGCCCCCCACCCCCGTTCAGATGGAGCCGATGGACAGCTCATTGTCCACGTGGGGAAGAGGGAAGCAGCGGGGGGGGGGGCAGGGGGGGCGCCTGCCTCTGGAGTAAACTCTGGTGCTGGTGATTTGATCACTGCTCCCTCGGCATAGAGGCTCCGTGGCAACACAGAAGGGGATGCAGGCTATCCAGATGAGACCTGATAGGCTGTGGTCAGAGGGTGGGGGAGGAGGACCCCACCTGTCAGAGATCTAGGGGAGGAGAATAGGGCGGAAGAGTGAGTGAGGGTGGGAACGGGAAGATAAGAGCAAGGAGATTACAATTGGGATGTAATGTATGTGTGTGTGTGTGTGTATGTGTGTGTGTGTGTGTGTGTATATATATATATATTAAGACAAGCTAAAAAACGAACAGTAGGTAAGCAGGAGCCCTATCCATGAGCAGGTCTGTTCTCAGAGATACTTCTAGCACCATCAGCTGGCGACTGGTGGTATGGCATGATCAGAGCCCTCTGAGCTGTCCAACAAAGAGCGCAAGACTGAAGACTGCTAGAGAAGAAACGTTTGCATGAACTTACATGGTCTAGACATAGGAAATCCTGAAACAATGTAAAATCCCCTCTACCACATCTCTGCAGACCGCAGTTCCTTAGATTTTTTTCCCCCGTGACCCAGCCATTTCCAAGTTGATCAAACATGTTATATTTCAACTCTACCTAAACATCAATAACCACCTCTAAACCCACCTCCACTGTCCTGGGCAAGGAGTCTAGTCCCTAGTACATGTTCGGTGACTTTAAATGAACTCCATTTGATCCTAAAGATCATATCTGGTGTGTTAACATTGATAGTGATTTCGTCATGTGCACCGGAAGTGGATGAAAGATCCAGGCACTCAGACAGTTTACTGGTGATGGACAACCAACCATCTCAGCAAGTCCCTCAGACAGCAGAGCCAGGAGTACCTGCCCGTCTACCCACCCTCTCTTCCTGCCCTCCCACTTCTCCAGAGGAAGTGTTCATAGGCAACCGCAAAGTTTAGAGTCCTTCCCAGAGTATGCTGCAACCTCTCTATGAGTCTGAAGGCACCCCAAGCCTGCTAGACCCCCTCTCCCCTGCCTGGGCACTGTGCTCTGACACACTGGATAGGTATTGGAGATAGGAAAACCAAAGGCCTGGATCACAGCATGAGCCTGTTTGCCTTCGCTTGGAGGCTATGAGGTACTAAGTGTAATTTCTGGTGTTTAAACCTGACACTTAGCCAGCTCAAAATAGCATTCGTTAACCCCCAGAAGAAACATCTTAGATCTTAAAATAACCTGGGAATAGGATAAATGAAGAAATTTGTCAATGTATCTAGAGGAAAAGATAAATTGTCTACATAATCAAAAGGTGAAAATTCAGATTTTTTTGTGTGCGTGTGACTACCTAAAGCCACGTTGTTGTTGTTGTTGTTGTTGTTGTTGTTGTTGTTGTTGTTGTTGTTATGTTTTCTCCACCTAAAAAAAGCTTAGAAAGATCGGTTGGCTTTTCCCTGAATACTGTTGAGCCAGGAAGTTTGTAAGCAGGAAGTGCTACTAAAATGGAGGAGAAGTCCTTGGGGGAGGGGGGACCCCTTTGTTCTGCCCATGCATCCCGTTGCAGCTTTCTGGATCACTTGAGACCACATCATCATAAGAATAAGCAGCAGCACTGAGTTATGTAGTCACACGATTCCTCCCTTCAGACTTCCACTGCTTGGCCCTACAAGTGCAGGCATTCCCCGAGCTCCTTACTCAGTCTCTGACTTTTTGCAGTGTGTGCATGATCTTCTTAGGAACAGGAATCCCAAAGGAGGGCCAGACGTCTGTGGACAGACATGGGCCACCTTGGTCCAGCCCCATGGGCCACCTTGGTCCAACCCCATGGGCCACCTTGGTCCAGCCCCATGGGCCACCTTGGTCCA
>OU015751.1:122274175-122312496 GCA_907169655.1 Acomys percivali | reverse complement strand
GGGGGAGGACAGTGGGAGGGAGGAACTGGGAAGAGAGGAGGGAGGGGCTACAATCTGGATGTAAAGTGAATACATAAATTAAACTTAAAATTAAAAAATAAAATAAGTTCAGAGCCTACGGCAGGATGTCAGGTGTCCATCTTCATCCTTTACGTCTTGAAGCAGGGTCTCCCACTGAACCAAAAACTCACCACTTTCCCTGGAAGGGGCTACTCAACAAAATCTCAGGATCCACCCACCTCTCTCCTCCCAGGGTTATGGGAACAGCCTAGGGATTTGGCCTCCCATCTTCCTACTTTGTACTATGGAGGAAATACTGCGACATCTCTCCCAGCCATCTTAGCCTCCGTGCCTAAACTACTACTGTTTATTAGTGACATTTATATGAACTGTCCCTTGCTCAAAACAGAAATTATGTTCTTAACATTAACATGGAAACATTTACTCTTGCTGGGAACATCACCAGGCTAGTTAGCTGGCAGAGAGAGAACGGTAACATGGAGAGAACATGGGGACCCGCAGAGCTGAAAAGGGGCACCAAGGTCAGAGACGAGAAACAGAAACGGAGGCAGGGGACTGGGGAGACAGCTCAGCTGATAGACAGAGTGCTTGTTTCACACGCCTGAGGAGAACTTGAACTTGGTACTCAGAATCAATTTATTTAAAAAAAAAAAAATCTGGGCATGGTGGCACAGTGACACATTGGTAACCCCATTGCTAAGAAGAGTGAGACTGACGGATGCCTGGGGGTGGGGGTCATTGGCCAGTGAGACATCTTGTCTCAAATGAAAGAAAGGAAGAGAGGGAGGGCAGGGAAAGGTAGCAAAAGGGAAGAGGATGGGGGGAGGGGAGAGGATAGGAAGGAAGATGGTGCCTATGCCTGAGGAATGACAGCAAATATCCCAGACCCCTATAGACACACACATGCACACAAACCTGAACACATCGGTGCACATCCACAAAATATGGGACACACATAGAAAGTATGGGAAAGAGGGAGTGGCAGCAAGGGGGAGGGAGGGGAGAGAAAGAGAGAGAAAAGAAAGGAGACACAGGGAAAGATCAAGAAAGCCAAGAAATGTAGACTCCAGGGCAGCACAGTGGCAGCAAATGCAGAGAACGCCAACTGACTGCTCTTGAATGTCTCTCCCTCTCTCATCCTTACAACCGTGAGAGCAGTGCGGCCGTGCGATGGTGAGAGTGTAGGCTTTACACTTGGCCATGAGTCTGGCACTAGAGGTAAGTTACATGTCATCCTACGCGAGTCCTACTGTTATATCATCTTGTACGTGATAGAATTGAGACAGACCGGGCATGTAAATTACCAGGGGGACATTAGGGAACTAAAGGATGAAAGCAGGATTTGAACCTAGGAATCTTGACACCAAGGCCCTATCTACTCTTAACTACTGATCTCGGCTAGACTGTGGCACTCTTACTCATCACCCCTTGTAGCCTGTCTCCCGAGACTCAGTCACCTAAGAAGCACCCTATGTGTCATCTTATTAGTAGCTGCTGCCAAGCCAGTTGCCCACAAAACTGAATCCCACTGTGAGGCTGGGGAAAAAAAAAAATTCAACACCAATGGAAATGCTGAGCTTTAGAAAGGGAGGAAGATGTCAAGGCCTGAGAAGGGTAGACTCTGTGCCATGTTTTAGGTTCACTGGATAGTATTCTTGAGCAACAGTAAAGGGAGGAAAGGACAAAAGAGGAAGATGACAGTAGAGAGTAAAAATCACCACCACTTTGGCACCGCCTTTGAAAATGACTTGCCTTCTCCGTCTCCAGTGCCTAGAACTGAACAGCAGGTGGAGCTTGCCCCCCCACCCAAGTGGATGTGGAAGCAGCTTTGGAAAAAAAAAATAGTTCATGACAAATTATAGAGGAAAGAAAGCGATGGTCTACGGCAAGATTGTGTCTCCAATACAAATTATCCCAAGCTCTTAAATGCCCCCCTCCCTCTTCTCACTAGTCATGTTTGGATCAATTGCTTATGGCCCTAAGCACTCTGTCAATCCTTGTGAGTTATGATTCCTTCCTCTCCCCATCCATTTTCTTTCCCATCCCTCAATCCTGTCTCTGGACCAAGTTATGTGCACCCACTCAATAAAGAGTGTTGGATGAAAATAAATTCAAGGTCTCAGGTCAGCCCAGTGGTCCAAGCCAAAGCCAGGTGTCCAATGTTCGTGGAAGACGAATTCCTGAACACTGAGCATTCTCAGACTCAAACACCAATCCCTCCGGCACAAGTACATGCTGCTTTGGTTCCCACAAGTGCTAGTACTCTCATCTTGAACCCTCAGTCATCCCTACTTCCTTCTTAATTTCTCCACAAAAAAAATATTTGATCTCTGTGGTGATGTTTCTCTCGTTGGCACTCACCAGCTGCCACCACCGCTGCCTTCTTCAGACGTGTGCATCCTTAACAGCTTTTTCAAGTACACTGGTCTCCCACAACCCCACTTACCAATCCATCCCACCTCTGTTGTCAGGGTTTCAACACCTGAGGTATGATCATGCCAAAGTTTTAATGAAGAATCATTCGTGGCACTTGAGAGATGGCTCAGCTGTGAAGAGCACTGGTTGCTCTTGCAGAAAATCTGGGTTCAGTTCCCGGCATCCACATGGTGGCTCACCACCTACCTCTTCCTCACATTCCAGGTGTTCTGACGCCCTCTCTGGCCTCTGTGGACACTAGTTACACATGCAGTGTACATAGGCACATCAATGCACAACACTCAGGCACATAAAAAATATTTTTAAAAAATTAAAACTAAAAAGAGCCACTTGTGATACCTCAGTGACTGGCTGGCAAGGTAAACCTCCTCCTGGGCCTGAGTTTAAGCCCTGTCTCTGATGAACTCCATTTACTACTTTTCCTATCAGCATGCTATTGCTGCTCAGACGTATCTTAGTTCCAGCTATAAACCTCCCTGTCCAGGCCTATGACAAAGCCAGAAAGAACCTATGAAAGGCCTTTCCATTCAGCAGGATCTGGGGTTAACTAGATTGGTCAAGAGTCATCATTAATGTTAGATTCATTTCTTACAATGAAGAGCATTAGCCTTGGACTTCAAGAGGTGACTACTCCCTGGATGCAGAAAAGAAATCACTCAACTCCCACCAGTAACACACACACACGCGCACACACTCCACACACACACACACACACGGGGTGGGGGGGGGGACACGGGAAATTTATGCAGAGACATTGGGAAAATCTGCTAAAATAATCTTTGAACTTGGGCTAGAAAGTATAATAAAAAGAGATCTCAGAATCTCATATTAATAAAATCAAGGGAAAAAAAAAAAAAAAAAAAAAAAGAGAGAGTGGAAGTGACTGATCCAGTGAACTTTCCAGAAAGGTAAAAGGAAAACAACTTTGAGAGTCTAGGGAGGAAACAGACCACAGACGAGCAGCTAGGCAGCTTTTCCACTCCTTGCAGCCACACGCCTTCTGCCCTTCAAGCTCATGAGCCTCCACAGTAGGCTGACTCCCCCAGCATCAATTTTTGAGGGAGCAGAAAAGAGACGATTAGGCTGAGTATTGAGTAGCCATAGCTAAGATTCCAGTGTCCAGGACTTGAGTTAGAAGTCCTGGAATCACCCAACATTCACTCCCCATGATGCAGCAGTGATGTCATAGATGGAACTAGCCCTCAACCCGCGCCCCCTCCAGCTTCCTCGGAGCTCAGCAGAGGAGCCAGGGGGAAAGTCCACCTTCCCAAGCACAGCCTTACCATCCACTTCACTCGGCTGCTTGTCAGTTTCACTACCAACAGAAAGGGGTGAGTCGCATACGGACAACATGGAAGGCTGTTCTTGTGCATCTTCTACCCTAAGAGTGGCCACATCACCTCCAGCTCCAAGCAGGGCTGGGAGGGTTTTGTTCTGCGGACATTTCTTGTTATTTTCAATAGCAAAGGCTAGAGTTCAATGCTGTCCATTTTAGAGTTCCATTTAAAGAGACACCTCCCTAGAGAGTCATACCAATTTTTAAACTACATTTCATGTAATTTTACTTTGTATTATTAAATAAAATCAAAGGCATACCAACTAAGGCCAACTTTGAGGGTTGTTAAAAAAAATGAAAAACACTGCCCCAAATCCAGAAGTCAAACCTTCCATAAAGAAAGACCTACCTCAGGGCAAAACACAACAGAAAAGGAACTCCATCCTGGAAACCGTATTTCATGATTCTAACATTCATAAATCCAAGAAATTAGAATCTCCACTTAATCTCTTCTCTCCCACTTTCCTCCCTTTCCCCAGACGGTTTGCCAGAACTGATGGTTCCCTGTGTGGAAGGGGGGTGGCCGGGTGGGGGGGCCACTCCAGAATGGTTCTTGGCACTGAGAATAACCTCATTTGTCTTCCCTGTCACGGTGCACCAGAGAAGAAAGCACTTTTTGAGGGTCACAGATATACCTGCAATTGCACGGCCTACTCGCAAACCTGTCTCCAGAGGGAAGGGAAGTGGCCTGTCAGGGTACTGCCGAACCATAGATGCTCTTGGCAATGTAATCAGAATTACGAACTCCTTTAAATAATGGTTTACATGGACTATATTAAACACGTGGGGTAACATACAAAAGAAAAATACCAACAACACTGAATTTACAGGTTTTGTGGTTGTTTGGGACATCCTGGGACCCTAAGAACGCATCTGCATGAAGTCTAGAATGGAGGAAACAGGGTAAGAGAAAATCAGAGCACAGACGCCCAAACGTATCCCAAGTCCACAGACGAGGACAGCTCTCAGGGAGATGACCTAGAGCTTGAACACACTGAAAGATGCTGGAGGAGAGAACTGGGATGTCAGGAGGGAGCTCAGTGTATTGTCCTTCACTGACACCCTGTCTCTCATTTCTCCTCAGGCCTACATTTCCGCGGAAGAGATGTCAAGTGATAATAAGAATAAGCCCTGTGATCCCAAATGCGAACAAAAGTGCGAGACCAAATGCCAGCCCAGCTGTCTAAAGAAGCTGCTGCAACGCTGCTCCGAAAAGTGTTTACAGGAAAAATGCCCACCACCGCCAAAGTGTCCCCCATGCCCCCCGTGTCCCCCACCATGTCCCTGGACATGTCCCATGACATGTCCCCTGCCGTGTCCCGCAGCATGCCCCCCGCCGTGCCCCCTGCCGTGCCCCCCGCCGTGCCCCCCGCCGTGCCCCCTGCCGTGCCCCCTGCCATGCCCCACACCGTGCCCCCCACCATGCCCCTACAAGGTATGTGTTAAGCCCTGCCCTCCCAAGTGCCCCTCTCCATGCCCACCCCCAGAGTGAGGCACCGTGGGCTGCGACACCAACCCTACGACCACTGGACTCCGTTACCACCTACAACTTTGTGGGGCCAGAAGTGAAACCATGGACTGACAAGTAAACACGTTCCTCTGCTGTGCAACACTCCTGCTGCCTTTGGAGGGTTTGCTTTATTTTGTGGTGGTGGCTCACACAGCACTATGCCAGGAAGCAAGGTCTTGGAGGACCCATAGGCTCTGCCTGTGACGTAGAGGAAACTGCCTTTCCTGAGAATGCCAAGAGAGCAATGAGTGATTCTCAACTGGGCTTGTGACCAGTAAAGTATGTAACCCAGAAAACAAGGCGGGGGAGTTGGGGGGGCGGGTGGCAGGGAGCAGGATATTGGTCAAACGTCCAGGAAAAAAATTCAAGGAGGAACATACTACCAACCTGCTATTAGTCCAACTGGTTATCACTTATGCAGAGGGGTTCTGACAGACTGCCTGGCTTTAAACTCGAGCTCAGTGGTTCTTCACTGCGGCTCCCCCCACCCTTTTGAGGGAATGCATATCAGATATCCTGCATATCAGATATTTACGTTATGACTTAGAACAGTAGCAAAATTACAATTACGAGGTAGCAAAAAGATAACTTGATGATTGGGGGGAGGGGCGGGGCGGTCACCACGACGTAAGGACTGTGTTGAAGGACCAAAGCATTAAGAAGCTTGAGAACCACTGATCTAGCTCCACCCACTGACAACACTGCAACTTTGCATTAGGTATTTAACTTACTATTAAGTAACTAACTTCACTATTTCAGAGGGAAGATGGCACAAACAGTACCACTGTCACAGCACTATTTTCAGACTTGAGATAGGCATAGGCACACATCAGGTGCTTAATGTACTGGGACACAGTAGCCCAGTGGCTCTCCGCCTGCAGATCACAGCCCCTTTGGTGCTGAACACTCTTTTCGCAGGGGTCACGTGTCAGCTCTCCCGCATGTCAGTTGTTTACAGTATGATGCAGAACAGCATCAAAATTACAGTTATGAAGCAGCAATGAAATGGTCTTGTGGAGGAACTGTGTCAAAGGGTTCCTAGCATCAGAAAGGTTGCAAGCCACTCCAGTGGACAGCAGGTGAGGAGGCAGTACGTTGCTCCCACCAGAGCCCCGCTGCTCAGTACTTCTCCTGTTCCCAGGCATCCCTGGCAGACACAGAGGTAGACATTATTAAAATAAGGGGGTGTGGGTGGCCTCATCTACCTTGCTTTGGTAATTAAAATTCAATAATGTCACTATCTCAAGAACCTCAATAAAGAATACACAGGTCACCTGTTTTTTTGCAAATGTATGTAAATCTATATTTGAAAATTAAAACCGAAGTACAGAAACTTGATGGGCTTGTGGGAGGACCGCAGTTAGGGAAGGCGTTCATACCTGATATTTTGGTAAGGATTTTACAAGGAGCTAGAGAGTCTGGAGCAAAGTGGATAAATTCACTGGAAGGAATGTAATGGCTCCTACTGCTGAGGTGGATCCTGGAGTGGGATATAGAATTAAAGAGCACTGTACCACCCAACAGCAGAGCCTGTGTGTGCAGCCTCACCCGCGGCTGTCAGTTTCTCTCCTCAGCACACATCCCACTCTCTCTGTGAAGTCTTGTGAGCACATCTGGTCCACACATCTGGTTTGTGAATGGTCAGGGTGCTCTCCTCTTATCTCCAGGCAAGCACATGTTTTCCTAGAAGGTCATGAGCTTACTCCTGTAGCCAGGCGCCTGACTGCTTTGTCACACAGGTCAAACCATCTGAGCATTATAGTGGCCTACAACGCTTAAAGGGAAATATCCTTGGGATGCTCTGCAGTAGCAATAAGAGTTCTTGGGAGAGGCTGGCCCAAGGATGGTTCTCCATGGACTCGCAGCATGCCAACAGCTCCCAGTCCCTCCAAAGGCATTTAGAAAAGGGTTCAGAACAGTGAAAGGCAGACACAGACAGTGCAAACAGTGCCTGGAAAATGGCAACAGAACAACTTCTGACTGAACCCACGCACTTACTATTTAGGAGGCAAAACAAGGCAAGGACTTCAGGGAACTGTCTTCTCAGTCTCCGGATGTGGAAACTGCCCCTTTCTCTGACCTGAAAAAGGCGTCAGTCCAGAGTCTCCTGGCAGGGATGGGAGATTTGCCCCAAAAATTCCCACATTCTAACACCACAAAGGTGTCTGGTGGACAACAACAGAAACTTCTGGAAACCCTTGTTAGGTTACAAGGGGGGCGCTGAGGTCAACTGATGATAACACCAGGAAAAACATCTCACTTCAGAGGCAATCAAAACAAAGAGAAGAGGGAGGGAAGGAAGACAGAGGCTAGAGTGAGGTGTATCTAAATTGTCACTAAAAGATTCGATCCTTGGACCCCAGTGTTAAAACAAAGCAGACGTGTTGATCTTCCTGTCTAGGAGACAAATTAGCAAACGTGGTACGTCAAGAGTGAAATGCCAAACGGGAGGGAGGGAGGAAAGGGAGGATACAAGGGATGGGATAACAATTGAGATGTAATATGAATAAATTAATAAAATACATTTTTTAAAAAAGAGTGAAATGCCTCAACAATTTGTCCCTGTAGATTCGATTCAGAGAAATTAGACAAAGAAAAGCAGCTATGAAGGTGGAAGTGGAAGCTATGTAAGCAAAGGCGCTGTGTAACTTAGAAAAGCGGTAAGTAGTCATCAAGATTGGATTCAATTTAGACTTGTTACTTGATGGGTCACTCCTCAGCCATTAAGTCTATACTGGCAAGAGCAGGAGCTATGAATCAGTGGTACTTCAACATATCCAAAGCCCTGGATCTGCTGGCCAACATGAAAAGCAAGAATTAAAGAAAATAATAATAATAAGGTCTCGGCTTGCTTCATGAAGCAAGAATTTTCAGCACAAAACCACTCTGAATAATAATAATGGAAGAAAATTTGTTCGTGTCCTCACTGTTTTAGTACAAGGGGTTATAAAAAAAATATTGGTTTCTAAATTTATTCACTGTGTAACAGAATAAAAATAAATAATCATGAAATAATTGTCAGCGTTTCAAGGACTGCCAGAGTCTCTGACAGTCCTTGGAAGGGCACGTGCACAGTCCAGAAGGAACCTTGACCTTGAATGCATGGCCTTCCAAGTGGTAACATTGAAAAATAGGCCAAGAACTGTAGCCTCAGTGTTTCTAGAACCCCATGTATGGTCTAGGAGAAGGCCAGGCCTGAGAATGTGAAAACGTCTGTTGCCAGCTTTTTACTTGTCCATTCCATGTACATGAAACTGAAGATAGACATCGTAATGGTTACCTTCACAACAAAGAGCTACATCAAAGGCAGTTCTGGGGAAGAAGACCGGGATGGGATGAGGATGCTAGCTGTCCACAGAATGCTGTAATTACTCCCCAGATCCCACAGCGGTCATGAAGACTCTGCCGTAAATGGTAAAGGGTTGTACAAATAAGCAACGCCCTAAGAGTGAGATCACCAGAACCTGGGCAGTGCCGGACAGATGGCTTCCAGAAAATGAAGTGGGCAGGGCCAGGAACTCTCTCTCCCCAGAAAAGCAGTCCGAAGGGTCTCTTCAGAGAGTCACAGAGCAGATGCCACCAAAGATCTCTTGCACTGGGTGATTTTGAAACTCCAGCCCAGCTAGGATGCCCACGGCGCTAGAGGAAAGGCTCTGGGCTGGTTGTCATCTGCGAGATGAACTAAAGCAATGGGAAGGCAGAGAGGAGGAAAAGAAAAATACCTATGAAGGCAACACAGTTAGCACCCTCACCTTTACCCTTTTCCTAACTGGGCCTCACAGAGGAACCCAAGGAGGCTTTCAGAGCACTGTCTGAGATGGAAGTGGCATTTTTGGGTGAGGAACAATTGTACCAAAAACTGTTGTGAGTTATTTGTCAGATTTCTTACCCTGATGTAGGGCCCCAGGGGGCAGGACTGAGGAGACTCAAAAGTGAGAAAGGTGAAAGACCAACAGTAAAGCTAAGCATTTTGAGGACGTCATTTGTCCCCACGTCTGTCTGTGTCTCTTGTCCTGGGGGTTCCTGCCCCCTCGAAGGTGAAGGCACATGCATTTGAATATCTTCTCATACACAGCAAGCTGGTGAGAGCCACAGGCTGGCACGGATGCATGCTATCTTTCTTGAAACTCATCCACAATTCTCCAATACAATAGTCTGTTCTTCCATGTCCATTGAGAAAGGCATGAACTCCTCCTATGACCTTGAACAAGGTCCGGATGGTTTTACGCCTCCATCTAGTCGTTTAACAATCATGGTTGATAGGTAGGTCCCGGTTGCCAGTTAAAAAAATCACATGCTGGGGCTAAAACAAGGAAGTAGGATCAGGTGCTCTCCTACGAACCCCTGGCCTGGAGGGCCTGCGATCCACACCTTCTGCCTGTCTGAGTCAGACTCTATGTAGGTGACGCAAGGAGAAGGCAGAAGAAGAACACTGCTCTCTCCACAAGGAATTCACAAGCTCAGTAAACTCCAGAGGCATCTGCTCACCAGGAAACAGGATGAGCCACATTCTATACTTTTCAGTGTTATCAGACCCTTTGCCCTGTAATATGCAGGTGAATGAATCAAAGGAGTCTGGGAACTCTTATGATCTACACAAAGGAGATTGTTATTTGATGGGAATGCAGGGAAAACAATGTTCTGCATACACCTCAGTCTCTTCTGTCTAATTACGTCCTGGCTCCCAATAATAACAGCTCCAGAAGTCTAGATTCTCAGATACCCTTAAAATCAGATTAGCACTAGTCTTACTAGAAGACTGAACTTAACCAGGGAAATTAGTCATCTTAAGATGTGGAGTGGGACAGTCTCCCCAAAGATATCCAAGCCTTGTCACCAACTATCTGGTCCACTAAGGTTGGTTTTTGAAAGACTCCGGATCCCCAAACCTCCCACTTTTCAACAAGGAAATGCTAGATCACCTAAGGTACCTTTCACAGCCTCTGCTACGTGCAAAAGACAAAAGACTGGAGAAAGGACCACGCACACATGAGCAAACCCTTAGAAAGACACAGAAGTACTCAAGTTTACTCTTCGTTCTCACATTTATAGTGTCACGGAATGTGAAAGCTGGAATGGGCCAGGGAGGGTCAAGTGAGGGGGTCAGACCCTGTTAGGAACAGAGCCAGTATCACAAGGCCCTGTGGAATATATTGTCTATTCATCACAGTGAAAAGAAAAGTAAGCTCAAAGGCCAAATGGTAGAGAATCCGAGTAAAGGTCATAGAACAAAGGACTGGAAAAAAAATCAAGGAAGGATCCATGAAAAAAGTTATTTCTGTGCCAATACAGGACCTCATGGGTAGTACAAGGGTATTAAACATTACTGTATACTCTAACTTACTCTCACAAAAATTTGTGAACTGCTATTTTTACCTTCACATAAAAAGAGAAATTGCATCTCTAAGGGAGTTGGCCAATAATCCAACACTGCACATGTTCTATGTGATAGAGTCAATCCTGAACCCTGACTTCAGTTGTTCCA
Source organism: Acomys percivali (assembly GCA_907169655.1). Taxonomy (NCBI): domain Eukaryota; kingdom Metazoa; phylum Chordata; class Mammalia; order Rodentia; family Muridae; genus Acomys; species Acomys percivali. The sequence continues at coordinate 122,301,708 of OU015751.1, read as the reverse complement.
TGAGTGTTTACTCATTCTTTACCAAAGTGAGGTCTTGATTGAATGTGTTGATATGATAAGTAAAGGGATCTTCTTTTTTTTTTTTATTAATTTATTCTTGTTACATCTCTATGGTTATCCCATCCCTTGTATCCTCCCATTCTCCCCTCCCTCCCATTTTCCCCTTATTCCCCTCCCCTATGACTGTTCCTCAGAGGGATTACCTCCCCCTGTATATGCTCATAGGGTAGCAAGTCTCTTCTTGGTGACCTGCTGTCCTTCCTCTGAGTGCCACCAGGTCTCCTCCACCAGGGGACATAGTCAAATGTCTTCTTAAACCAAGGAATGGGGAGATTCCATCGCTTCATCTGAGACCTTAGTCTTTCAAAGGTCCCAAGAGTTTCCTATATTGAGAGGCGTTATTGTTGTTGTGGTTGTGGTTGTGGTTGTTGTGGTTGTTGGTGTTTAGCATGTATAACACAAATTACCACAAATTTAGTGGAACAAAATGTCATAGTTGCATTGCAGTTCTCCAAGTCAGAGGTCATGGACGTGTCTTAGTTACTTTTCTCCTGCTGCAATAAAACACCATGACCAAAACCAGCTTTGAAAGGAAAGAGTTTATTTCAGCACACACTCCCAGCCAGTCCGTCACTGAGGAAGGACCATAGCTCAAGTCAGGAACCTGGAGGTAGGAATCGATGCCGAGGCCATGCGGGAAGCACTCCTTACTCACTTGTTCCTCGTGGCTTGTTCAGCTTGCTTTCTTATACAACTTAGGACCACCTGCCCAGGGGTGAGGCCACCCACATCAGTCAATCATCAAGAAAATACCTGATAGACTAGCCCATAGGCTAATCTTATGGGAGCACTTTGTCAATTAACAGTCCTCTTCCCAGATAGCTCTAGTTTGTGTCAAGCTGACAAACAAACAAACAAAAAGGACAGGTGGTCTCAGTGGACCAAAATCAGTGACAGCCTACATTTCTTTATGGAGTCTCCTGGAGGCCAATATCTTGGCTTTTCTAGCTGCTGTCACTTCTGCGTGTTCTTCCATCTTCTGTGTCAGCAATGGTCAGTGTAGTCTTTCGCAGTAGACAATAATGTTTCTTCTTCTTCTGATCTTTCTAGAATCCTTGTGTTTATGTTACACCCTTCCCTTGGATAACCCAAGACAATCTCTCTGTTTCCAAGTCAACTGATGGGCAACTTGGGTCCCACCTTCTATCTTCATTCTCTCTTGCCTTATAACCAAACACAGCCACAAATCCTACTGAGATTGTAGAGAAGTAGAATGTCGTTGGCAAATCATTTTCTGACCTCCTCAGGAGGACTCTGCCACCAGTTTCAAGAATGGTCATGAATTAATTAAATGACAGGTGGCGGGGGTGGGGGGATGGGGGGTGGGGGTTGGCCTTTGCAGAAACCAAACTCAGAGCTCTGTCTAAATGGGCTATGCACTACAGTGAGAGTATGGCCTTGCCTCTCCATGTTCTTCACATGGCTGTGTAGCTTCTGAGCTTATCCAAAACCAGAGAAATACCTGTGGCATCAACAAGGCCATCTCATCCACCATGTTTAAAGAACCTTCCAGAAACAGATGTTCTCCCCTTTTGTTTCACCTGTGCCTAGCCTAAGCTGCCTCTAGAGGCTCCTTTCACCCAAACTAGATCTCTGTGCCTCAAAACCCTTCTAACTATGACTCTGTCCTCAAACCTACCTGAAAGTGCCCCCCTCTTCTTCCCGATGCCTCCCAAGATCAACAAAAGGGAATTCTGGGATGTGACCGCCAACCTCTGTGCATCTCCTTTAATGTGAGTCCCCAAAAGAGCAGGTTGATGCCTAGCTCAAAGAATAAATAGTCAATGCAGCAGTAGCTAATTCCTTACTTCCTACAATGCAATAGAGTTTTCACAGGAAAGACAAAAGAGATAAAGGAGGGGGTGGGGTGGGGGGTTGGGGGTGGGGGTGGGAACAGAAAGAGGAGATTGAAATGAAGAGGAGTGGAACGGAAATGAGCAGCAGAGCCTTCCCATCCCATCCCACAGCTAACCACCCAGTTCCCAGATTCCCACAGATGACCTTAGCTTTTCTGATACATTCATCAATATTCCAAACCCCCCACCTCCACCATGGCTCCCACCACCATGCCAGAGCTGTGCTGGAGCTACATCAATCCTTTAAGCAGCAGTCACAAAGCCCAATATCCCCACCTGTATTGCCCTCCCAACCTCACTTCTTCAAAACCATTTGATGGCACTGGGGAGCTGGCTGAGTGTGGGAACATCTTTGCCATGCAAGCAAGGGGACCTAAGTTTGAATTCTCAACACTCACATAAAAAGCCCAGCATGGCTGTGAGTACCTGTAGCTCCAACATTGGAAGACAGAGTCAAATGGATCCCCAGAGTTCAGTAGCCAGCCGGCCTACCTGAAATGGGAAACTTCCAAAAAGAAGGCTGAGCGAAATAGAGGACACGTTGCATCTGCCTCTGGTTTCCACATGGGTGCGCACACCAGCATATTGATGTGCATGCTCTACACAACACAAACAATAGGAAGAAAAACTTTTGACATATCAAGTACCCCAAACCTTATGTTAACATTTAGAGACATTCCTGATTTCTGCTGATTACTTCTCAGAAAACGAACTACATCTACTTCTTTTAATCTCAGCCCCAAATTAAAGGGAGCATTCTGAAAATTATTTTTATATTGTGGGTATCTGCTTTCACATGAATATATGTATGTATGCTACATGAGTGTAGTGCCTGAGGAGGCCAGCAAAGGGCGCGGGATCCTCTGGAACTGGAGTTATGGACAGGGGTGAACCGCTATTTGGGTTCTGGGATAAAACCTCAGTCAGTCGGCTGCAAGAGCAGCCAGTGCTCTAGCCACTGAACCCTCACTCCAGCCCATGACATCATCATTCTTTAAGTTGCTGAAATTTAGTCAACATTAACAGGTAAAATAAGCTCATCACTTTAGGGACTCTAGAAACTCCTCTCATGAGTGTTTTTTCCATTAAATATTAATATTTAGTTGAATAAATTAATATCGTCTATTTTCTATTAACAGTCTTTACCTTACTGGGCTGTACTGTCCACACTCTTCATTAAGTTTTGTTAGCATTTGGGTAAGCCTGCCCCCCTCGCCCCCGTCCCCGCCCCCATCTCTCTGCTGCTGCCTCTTCGGGAGGCCTGTTCTGCTTCTATACTTTCTATCTTTTTTTTTTAAAGCAAATTGCTATTTTTCATGCCACTTTAAGAATCCTACATATGCTGTCTTGGGTGTGTTACATGAGTTTTCAAGTGGATTATTTTAACAGAAGAGGATGAAAAAAACTATCTATGATGGGGCTGTGGCTTTTGAGTACACCCACCTTGTATTCCTTCATTGATACATGTACCTTATCAACCATCACTTATCTTCTCTTGTCTTCCAGTTATTATAGATGCGATTTTGTCCTAAGTTAGAACTTACAACTGAGAATAATAGCATCATTAAATGTCAGATATATTGCAAACATAACTATTATGGGATTTCATTTTTAAAACAAGTGAATTCCTTCCTAGTTTACAATTACCAGGGAAGACTTGAAAGATGGTAGACTTGGGTAGAACTTCAAGATTGCTGAGTCCGGTGACGAGACACAGTGGAAAGGTGTATATTGCTTTGGAACTTTTTTCCCCTACCCCCACCCCTACCCCACCCAGTTTTCATTGATCTAACTCTGACAAGGTTTTCCTGAGGCTAAGAGACAGGCTCACCTTGCTCCAAATTTTTTTTTTTTTTTTTTTTTTTTTTTTTTTTGAGACAGAGGTTCTCTGTGTAGCCTTGGCTGTCCTGGATTCACTTTGTAAACCAGGCTGGCCTCAAACTCACAGTGATCTGCCTGCCTCTGCCTCCTGAGTGCTGGGATTAAAGGCACACACCACCACGCCTGGCTCCTTAAAACTCTACTTTTCAAAGGGCACCAGAACTCCAAGTTGAGAAAATGACGATGGCCTTTTCTATTTCTCCTTTCGCCATATTACATGACTCAAGAACAAGAAATTACTATAATTTTCCTCAGGACTTTTATACAGGATCCTCAGCTTAGACTCCCAAGACAAACCATTGACCCTGGGTCTGGCTTCCATGTCTACCTCCAAGGCAACATCAGTGTAGAACTTTGATGTGTAGAGCCATTGAGTTAGCCCAGACAAAATGTGCGGAGGGATCTTGTGTTTCATGTAGGAACATGCAGTGGGAATGTTTAAAAAAAAAAAAAAACAAAACATACAAGTCCTTAACTCACACAGACCCCAGGCCTTAGGTGTGGATTTTTTTTTCCTACTGGCAAAGACAAGATGAGCAAGGTTGATCTTATCTCTCACCATATCCTGAGCCAGTGTGAGCAGACAAGGGACCTCAGTCCCGGCTTAACAGACAGATAACATTTTATGGACATTCTTTTCCTGCTGCCTCTAATGAAAGAGTTCTGAGCGGAGCCCCTCCCTGTTGAGGTCTGGTGAGAACCCAGAGGCCAAAATGCAGGCTGATTAACAGGCATCACAAGCAGTGACTCAAACCATTCGTGATGAAGCTTGTTACCAAGACTCCACAATTAGGACGTTAGCCCACGTGGCCCTACAGGCGGTCAGGAGGCCATACCAAGCACTGTATAAAAGTCCCCCACCATCCTACAGGCCACAATCTACAGCCTTCACTGAATCTTACTGGAGATCAGGTAAGCATGCTCCTCTCTCTCTCTCTCTCTCTCTCTCTCTCTCTCTCTCTCTCTCTCTCACACACACACACACACACACACACACACACACACACACACTCCTACCCTAGACTATACTTTCTACTACCATTGTTAAACAACTTGTTTTTACTATCTCATGCATTCTATTTAGTGTATTGTACCTGATTTCTTTAAAAATGATTAGTTAAATTCTGTAATAGGATTGGGCCTTTCAGCTTGTGACTATCCAGGAAAAAAGCCCAGGAGGATACTTTCACCTTGGAAGCAAGTGTCAGAGGGAGGTGATATAAGGACACAAAAGAAAGGAATGAAGACCATCAGTCTTTGAGCTGACTATCTTCCCCTCCCCATCCCTCTCTCCATCATCCACACACACTCATGCCTTCTTAGCTCCCAGCCTGGTGCTTTCAATGCAACACGTCTCAAATCTTGTGTGCTTTCAGGCTCCTCAAATCACCCGAGATGTCTTTCAGCGATCAACAGTGCAAGCAACCATGCGTGCCACCTCCTTGTCTTCAAAAGACCCAAGAAAAGTGCCAGGCACAAGCTGAGGAGGTGTGTGTCCCCGCCTGTCAGGACCCCTGCCAAGATAAATGTCCGCAACAAGCTCAAGAGGCATGCGTCCCTCAGAGCCAGGAGTTAAGTCAAGAAAGTTGCCCCCAGCAAGGCCAAGATCCATGCCTGCCTCCAAGCCAAGACCAGTGCCTGCCTCAGTGTGTGGAGCCATGCCAGGATTTGGCCCAAACAAAATGCGTGGAGGAGTTCCCCCAGAAGATCCAGGAGAAGTGTCCATCTCAGGGCAAGGGAAAGTAGCTGCTCAAATGCCATCCGGAGCGGAGAAGAACAGAACAACCAAGTCCGGTCCTTACTCCGGTGACTTCTCCTGTGGGTATCTCTGTATAATATTCTTTCTTGTCTCCTGACTCCCTCCGTATTTCAGGACTTGGTCTGTGCCCCTGAAGATAGTTCTCTGTATTTTTATCAAGCTCTGTGAGTCAGTGTTCCTCTCGGCAGCTGGCGGACAGTATCTGGTAGAGGAGTGGCGTGGTTATCAAGGCAGACCGCCAAAGCTTAACACAGGTCTCCTGTGGTAAAAGCTTACCGAGCCCTGGGTACATGATCACACACCAAGGATGCCTTTGCTCGTTTTTCAGAGGGCAAGGCTCTCTTTCAAGCTTCAGAACAGTCTGAATTTAATGCCTTTGTGCTGAGCATCGCCAATAAAATGGGTGTTAAGAAGAGGATGGTGGTGCTACAAAAATGAAAAAAAAATGGTATAATTTTGTCTCTGCACCCTAACCCCCCCCCAAAAAAAATGGTTGGATGTTGTCATGTTGTCTGTGTGCTTTGTGAAATTGAAACAAAACACTCTTTAAAGATTGTATTCAAACAGCCAATAAGGACACACACGTTGGCATCCTTGCGTCCTTACCAGTCTTTGTGCTGTGTACGTGGTCTGCTTTGGACCATCCGGTCGGAGGGGGCATCGGACTCCATGTGTGGCCTTTCGCTTATGTCTCTGAAACAGGAGCTGGCCCGTCTGCAGCTCCCTTGCCTTTTTCTCTTTGGTGGAAGTAAAATATATAATAAAGCTGTTCCTAAGGCTGACTTATGATGTGACATGTCTTTCTTTACCTCTGCTGTCTCTGTGGGAAGTATAGTCCCCTTTTGGAAGGGAGTCTGGGAGGTGGGGGTGGGGGAGATGAAAACACATCTCACAGATGTGCAAAACAGCAGCAGAGCACTCTTCTTTAGAGCATGGAGACCAGCCCACTCACAGCCACTGTAGGCTTGTCTGCACACACACACACTCCACACATTAGAAAATCCAGTAAACAGCTGAGGCCTTCCCTTGCTGAAAACCTCAAGCCCTGGTTCTTCCCACAACAACCTATTTGCTCTTTGGCCTGGTTCCCAGAGAGAAGAACTGAAATGGAGGGAGAGAAACTGTGTGGAAGAGGTACCCCCAAACCCCCAAATAAACCCACGGACAGTTGCAAATATCAGAAAATCATAAAGATGCCTTTGAGATGAACACAAACTGCAAAGCCAAAATTGTTTGTCCTACCACTTGGCCAGATTTCAGTAAAGCTAATCTAGGTGGCCTGGTTGTGTCCTGGTGTTCCCCCACGTAAGGATAAAACGCAGCTGTGATCGTGTGTATAAAAAGGCCAGTGAAGCACTGGGTGTCCATGGAAGAGCCAAAGGCTGTTTCTTTCTGAGTGCCCTGACATGGCCTGTGTGGAAGACGTGCCAAGGCTTGGCCTCAGAACAGAACAGGAGCTCTTGACTCATCTTCTACCTCCTCCCCACTCAGTCTCAAGGGAAAGAGATAGAAAGTCACGTGGAGTCCATGGACCACTTATTTAACACAAGTGAAGACCTCCTGGCACATGGACCATACTGGTCTCTCCAACATTAGAGATTTCCTAGGACCAGACACAAATATGACAGGATTTGAGGGAAGGTTTCAAGAGGCTATGTGGAATCCTGTGCTATTTACATGTGTTTCTGTAGGGCCAAGCCCTGAGCTTTGTGTGCCTTCTCACAAGAGCTTCAGGGAGGCCAGCTGCCCTCTGCGAAGGAGCATGCTTGACCTCACGCGGAGTCCTGTGATTCAGGATGCTATCCTGGGTCACTCTGACTCCTGAACACAGCCCTTATTGCATGTGACACTCAAGGGAGGTTTTTGGAAGCTGTCTTTTCAATGATCTTTCATCCTCATAAACAGTAGCAGGTCATTTTCCAAATGTGAGGCACTCTGCCAGGTACTGGATAGATGATGAGTCAAGAGTCAGTATCCCTATGCAGAGCCAACAGCTATCTTCTCTGCCAGCCACTCTTACCAACAGGCTTTTCCCAAACTCCCCTGGACCTCTGAACCATCTCGAGATTCCTGAAATATAATTCGATGGCTAATTGAATGGGTTTTTTTTCTCACTCATTTTCCACACTGAAAATGCATCCATTGACCTCTAGGGCCTATCTGGTTCCCAGGGGAATCCTCCAAAAGGGTCCCCAAAAGCCTATCATTGGCACTCCTACTGAGCTGACAAGTCTCACTGCTGTGTCTCTAGCTTGGCTCAAGTATAGCAAAGACCTTTGTTCACTAACACGAAAGGTGCACATTGGAGTCCAAGATCAGATGCCCAGATCTTAAGAGGAAGTGCAAGGCTAATGAACAGGCATGGTCCAACCACATCAGATAGAGGAAGAGCCGGGTGATTACAGGGAGGCCTCGGTGGATGGGAAGGGCACCAGGCTGCAGATTGCAGATAGGAGAACAGAGGCCAAGCATCTGGCAGAGCCTTCATCTAGCTGCCATGGGAACCTACACACAATCTTGTGCTCACAAAACTCTGACCCAGGCCTCACAGTCCATGCTTACAAAGCTCAGAGGCCATGAGGACAGGACCAACCATACGACAGCCAGATTGCCCCCAGCCAACTGCATGTGCACTAAAGCCTTTCAGAGGAGGAGGTTTCCAATATTGGGACTTGTAGGTGATTATTAGCTGAGTATGTAGCAGTAGTGGGCCTGTGCGAAAAATACAAACTGATCTAAGTTCAAGGGAGGGTGGTGTGGACTCACCAATTATTCAAAAGAGCTATGGAGAGCCCCATCACCACCAATAATGTATCAAACCTAGCTCCAAAGAGCCACAATGCCATGCAAAAGAAATGTAGCTAGAACAATTGGGAAGACAATCAGAAACTTGTCATATATTCCTGAAATATAGTTCTCTTGTGTAGAAGAAGGTTAACTCAAAGCATGGCTGTTCTGCCAAAAAGATCATATCCAAAGATCGTCTAGGTCTATGTGATCTGGCTTGCAAGAGATCACATCCAAAGAGGAGATGGAGGCAAACAGATCTGAGTTCAAGGCCAGCCTGGTATAGAGCAAGTATCAGGTAAAGAAAAGGTTAGCTCCAGGCATGGTGGTACATACCTTTAATCCCAAGCAAAGGTAAAGTTAGTTTGTAGAAGGAAGCACCCATATTTGAAAGTGATGTCTAATTGAGTGGCAGAAAAGGTGATGAATCAGAGAAGATTTGACAGACTAGGATATGCCCAACTCTCATGAAAAGAGAGAGGAAAGGGAAGCTATATAAGAGGTAGTTTTACAGAGAGAAGAGACAGTTTTTACCAGAATAATAATAGAGACATGGGTTGCAAAGAGAACTCAGGTGAATACAGAACAGGCTAGAAAATGAGAAGAAGCCAGAAGATTAGAGCAGATTGCTGAGTTAGTTTGAGGTCAAGCAGAGCAATCCCAGGCTAAGAGAGGAGCCAGATTAAATAAATCAGCTGGGAGAGGAGTTTGAGCCAGAACAGCTGAGTTGAACCAGCCAGCCTAGAGCTCAGTAAGAACAAGTAAGGGTGAGCTTATTAAGCAGTAAGTCTCAGAGGCTAAAACATTCTAGGCCTAGAGTCAATTGTACGGAGGCTAGAAGCTTCCAGGACTAGGCCTAGGTTAGCAGAAGGAGGCAGTAAGCCTCCCAGACAACAATTGAGCCAGGAGAATAAAATTACACTCTTGCTCCAATGACTAGTTGAATTGTTTTGTTTTGTTTTGTTTTGTTTTGTTTTTTCACCCATTTTCCACACTGAAAGTATGTCCATTGATTCCTGGGGTTGGGGGGGTTAAGAAAAGAAAAGATAAAAAGATACAGGAGGCAGGACAGTTGCTCTAAAATATTTTAAGTGTTTTTAACAGACAAGGATGAGATTTCTATGAAGTATGAAAGGACAACGTTGATTCCCATAGGCAGAAGCTAGGAACTGTGGATCTGTTTTTAAGACTTTCTTATAACAGGAGCTACCTAGGATGCTGTAGATGTATTATACACCCAAGAATTAGAGGTATGCAAGAAAGCAGGTGACAGCCAAGCCTTCCCAGTGTCCCTGCTCTCAGCTTCACCCAGTTGTCTGGGCAGAACTGGGACCAGGGTAAGGGATCTTCCTGGAAATAAGAAATCCCACAGCCCTGGCCCTGAGCTGAAAAGGCAGGCAGGTGCTGGCCTCTGAAACACTCTGTGATGGCTTTCTGAGGCTCTAGGCTTCTGGGGACCAACAGCACCTGTGACTCCACACTTAAAGTAAAAAATAAGGACAAGTAAATGGTAGCAAGTAGCTCACACGTAATTGGAGGTCTCCTATATGTTCTGGGAGCCAAGAAGATGTCATTCGTACACACACTGTAGCAGTTCCTCACCGCTTCTCCAAATCTCACCCCTCAGCTCATCTGTTTTCCCCATTCCCTCCTCTTATATGCTTATGTTTTTGCTATCCAGACGCCTTTCCTCATATGTGCCCATGTGGCTCACCTGTTTTTCTACCTGACAAGCCTTCACAGTCTCATATCTGCCTGCATGTTTCTTTCTCTGATGTAGATTCCCCACTGTTGTACCTGCCAGTCTATGAGATTCCTCCCTGACGCCCCTTTGAGGCACACAAGGGAGGTCACCACCTTTCCTCTTGAACTCCATGTGGCTATGTTGGTCCCCGGGATCCCCAGGGCTATGCAGCTGCCTGTGTGTGAATAATATGTATCTTGGCAGCCCAAGGTCCCCACATGTCTCCTAGAGCTGCCACACTCTTTACCTGACTTCATACAGCCAGGAAACTGAGGTCCAAGATATTCTCATAGCTGGCCAGCCATAGCTGACCTCTGAGCCAAAGGCCAAGAGATCACCAGCCTTTGGGATTCCCTTTTCCCTTACTGGTGAAGTGATCCGCTCATCTTGGGTTAGCTAGAAATTTCCAAATCTTCACCCTGAAAATCCTGAGAACCCACCCAGTTCTGGACAAGCTAAAGCACTGTTATCCCTCAGTGTATCTACATACAAAGACACGATGTTTCCTGTTATAGATGCACAGAAAGAAAGCAAATAAGGTTGTCCATACTGGAGCAATTTACAGTCCAGGAGACTTTTCCAAAACACTGAAAAGTTCATGGCAAATACCTGCCCCCTTCATAAACCCAGTCATGGTGGTTGGGTGGGGAGCTACATCAGCAAGCAGGTGCCCAGGTTATCTCTATAGAAACATCAATTGACCATGACAGCTGGTGTATTGGGGTATATGGCCTGTCCCTCCAATCCCATTGCTATCTGGTCTAGAGTTTTTTTTGGTTTTTGGTTTTGGTTTTGGTTTACTAATGCTCTTATTTCTTTCCCACAAGCACCTGCCTTACACACAGAGCTGTCTGCAGGATGATGCAGGCTGGCTGCCAGGGCCTCCTCAACTAAAGCTTCCATATCTCCCCCCTCCCTGGCCTGCATCATAGCTCACCTGTTTTCCTTGGCAAGCTTCCCAGAGGCCTTTTCTCCTTTCCCAACAGCACCACCTAATGACCATAGATAAACTCAGCTTTCTCCTTACACCTGGCATGATGTAGTGACTGCCTCACAGACTGGCTCACAGCCAAAAGCCACCCCAGTCATGTGGGAATAGAGAGCAAATGTTGCTGCCAAGAAAACAGAAGCTGCAAAGATTCCTGCAGGACGCACGCCTCGGCAGGGCCTGTTCCAGATGCTGTGTTTGATGGTTGCCTCTGATCAACTTTTTTTTTTTTTAATCTTGATTTTTTTTTTATTAATTTATTCTTGTTACATCTCAATGGTTACCCCATCCCTTGTATCCTCCCATTTTTCCCTCCCTCCCATTTTCCCCTTACTCCCCTCCCCTATGACTGTGACTGAGGGGGACTTCCTCCCCCTTTATATGCTCATAGGGTATCAAGTCTTTTCTTGGTAGCCTGCTGTCCTTCCTCTGAGTGCCACTAGGTCTCCCCCTCCAGGGGACATGCTCTGACCAACTTTTTACTCTTTCAAATAAATGAGATCCAAAGTGTGAGGTCTCTGGACACACTGTCCTGTGAAGCAGGTTTGAAAAATCCTCCAGACAAGTGGCCTGGGCTGTCATGTTTTCACATTGCTGAAAATATGCAAACAGAAGATAAATGTCTGTCTGAAAAGGTTTAGGAGTTTGGGGCTAAAGTTGTTTTCAGTATTTCAGTTGTCATATACATTTGCATTTGAATTGCTTACTGGTTGCTGGGGGGGGGATGTTGTTTCTCTCTGAATGGAGCAGACTAGCTTTGGCTGGTAAGTCACTAAGTGGATGACCACATGTAGAAACAGTCCAAGCAGGCGCTGGCCAAGCGATAAAGTGGGCACCGTTGTTCACAGATTGTGTCCACTCTCTTACCCATCTCGCAGCATGGAAGACAGGACTCTTTACAGTACTCTGAAAAAAAAGGTGCCCTAAGTGGTCAGTGAAATGACTTTACTCTTCCAGTGTCTCCGGGTTTCTATGTTACAACCCTAGCAATACAAATATTTCGGTATGACCAATAAGCATAGGAAAATGCTGCTTAGCCCACTGTCCATTGGAGAAATGCAAATTTTTAAAAAACCACAGTGGAACATAGCACGCTGACTGGCATGCCTAAAATTAAAAGGCAGGATGCCAGTGTTGATGAGACTGTGAAAGTGCAAACTGAAGCAATAATTTTGGAACATTCTACACAAGTAATGGCTGAAGCCAAATATATGCATTGCCAAAGACTGCAGAGAACTCTCCTGTCCGCGGGCCCTGGATGGGGTCACCTAAAGCTTACGCAGGATATTCAGTCTAGGTGATTTATAGTAGCTAAAGTTCAGAAACAACACAAACTTTCACCAGTGAATAAATACATAAACTGATGGAAATGAGCATCTACTGCACAAAGCATTCTGGGTGAATCCCACAAGCATAAATTAAATTCTCTAGAAAATAAGATTCAGGCCTAGGGAGATAGCTCAGTCATTAAGAGCAATGACTGCTCTTCTAGAAGACCCTGGTTCAGGTCCCAGCACCCACATGGCAGCTCTGTAAACTCCTATTCCGGGGCATCTGACACCTTCACAGACATACATGGAGGCAAAATACCAACGTACATTAAATAAAAATAATTAATTTTTTAAAAAATAAGATTCATTTTAGAAAGTGTTGGTATGAACCATTAAAAAAATGCCATCTATGAAAGGCAAAGCTGTCTATATTTACCCAGAAAATCTATCTTGATACTTTACCCATTAGGAGGAGATTTTAAACTATTTTAAGCACAGCACAGACTCAGGAATCAGATTTCCTGAATTTAAAATTCAGCTTTCCCAGTATCTTTGTGATTTTAAATAAGTCTTTAATTATTTGAGCCTTGTATTCTTGTCTATAAAATAACCATAGCAATATGACCTGCCTCTTCTGTTTAATATAAATAAGTTAATATTTATAAAATGATTAGAGAACATGCATTTGCCTTCACTATCATATTTTAGCACCTTCCACACTCCAAGCTCTCTCCTTGGAGCTAGGAGTTCAGTGGTGAGCAGACAGTGGTGAGTAGACAGTGGTGAGCAGACAGTGGTGAGCAGGCAGATGCAATCCTACACCTAAATACAAGCTCCAGTAGAAAAATAAATCAGTATAGAATGCGTTGAAGTAAACACATAATTCTAAGTTTTGTTACACTAGAAATGGAGAAGAATCCCTTGGTATATAAAGCAAGGAATTAAGAAATTGTCCAAATGAAGAGAAGATTAAAAAAAAATTCCTGAGTAGACAAACCAAAGTATTTGGAGGGAAATCACACACTCACACACACACACACACACACACAAACATACACACGTATTATTATAATAGGAAGGTTGTATATACAGATTCAGCTCCCACAAGACTTTGTCCTAAAAAAAAAAAAAATACAAATGGTTAATGATTTTTAAGGCAGACTATTATTTATATTTACATATTTAAAATATTAAATAGTTAAAAGTGCGAGAACAGATTATAAGGGCAAAAAAGCTAATAGAACAAGAGCTACTATTGCTTTACCCAAAGTTTCTAGAACAATCACTACATAGCAGGAGCCACCATCTGTTGAACTGGGGCAGACGGAGCAATGGGTTTGATGGTGACCAGGAAAAGAAGACAACAAGGAACTCAATTTTCAGTGTGTTCGCGTTGAGATGCTAACAACACGCAAGCGAACAGGGACCACATTCAGAGTCAGGAGTTGGGGGTGGGGCACAGGACCTAAGGAATCTACACTGGGGACCTGTGCTTACATGGGCAATATGCAGATTTTAAGGTGGTCAGGTCACCTTCAGCAGACTATGGATCAAGAAGAAGACCAAAGACTGGCCCCTGGAAACCCCCAACATTTGGGGGCCAAGGAGAAGAGGAGACCTTAGGAAAATGGTAGAGAAGAAACCGTGAGCGGCTTAAGAAAAAACTCAGGAGGGACAGAGTGTGCAACACTTCTGATGCTGTGAAGGATCAGGAAGCCACAGATACTACAACGGAACAGCAGTACTGAGGTGGGGTAGCATCCCAGGGCAGCCACCCGGTAATGCCTCAACCACAAGTACTCTGTACGCCTAAGACAAATCATCTGCCACAGCCCCACCACTCATCAGGTCCCGGTAGACAGGAACGGGCGAATAAACGGAGGGCCAGAAAGTTTTAATAAACTGAACAAGATTATCCAGCTAGCTTCTCTGCTTCCTCCTGTTGTTTAAAATGTCAGCTCTCAGCCTGCTGCTCCCATCACCAGCCTGACCGTTACCGTACTTCCCTGTTATTGTAGTGACAGACGTTCTCGCTTATCCTCGTGGAACTACAAGTCCAAATAAACCTTCCCTTCTATTAAAAAAAATTATCCAGCCAGTAAACATCAGCACTGGAACCCAGACCATCTGACTCCAAGGCCTGTATTCTTGATCTAAAACCACACCCCTTAACCAGGAAAAAGACCTCTGGTGACACACTCTCACTAAGACTTAATGTGGCATTTTTGAAGATGTTTTTAATTCAAGCATCTGTATTAGGAGGGATAGGTACTTCTCCAGAGCACCTAACCAGGATATAATGCACCTTGGGGTAACTCCTTTTGCCCAAGGAAATGTATGTTTTGTGTTAGAGCTGAGATCTTGTCTCAGTGAGGCAAAGTGTGAGGTTGACACCTCATAATGTAAATACCAACCAGTTCAGAGGGGAACTTAGCTTTGGAACTGTGAATCTGGGGTCACATTGGAATGCAGTCAGGGTCAAGGTAACAGAGATGATGGGTACATGTGGTGGTGATTGTGGTGGTGGTGGTGGTGGTGGTGGTGGTGGTGGTGGTGGTGGTGATGTTGGTGGTGGTGGTGGTGATGGTGGTGGTGGTGATGTTGGAGGTGGTGGTGATGGTGATGTTGGTGGTTGTGGTGGTGGTAGTGATGATGGTGGTGGTAGAGGTAGTGATGGTGGTGGTTGTGGTGGTTGTAGTAGTGATGGTGGTGGTGGTGGTGATGATGGTGGTAGTGATGGTGGTGGTGATGGTGGTAATGTTGGTGGTGGTAGTGATGGTGACGGTGGTGATGGTGGTGATTGTGGTGGTGGTGATGGTGATGGTGGTGAGGTGGTGGTGGTTGTGGTAGTTGTGGTGGTGGTAGTGACAGTGGCGGTGGTGGTGGTGATGGTGGTGGTGGCAGTGGCAGTGGCAGTGGCAGTGGCAGCAGGGGTGGTGGTGGTGGTGATGATGTAATGACATTGGAGGTGTGCTATTTGACTGAGAATGTCCTCCATAGCCACATGTATTTGAACACCAGGTCCTCAGTTTAGAGAGGTTTAGATATAGCGTTGCTGGTAGAAGTGCATCACTGGAAGTGGACTTTGAGAGTTTAAAGACTCAAACCATTCCCAGGTGCTCTCTCTGATTTCTGCTTGCTATTCAAAATATGAGCTCTCATCTTGTTGATCCTGCTGCCAGGTCTCCTTGCCATAATGGTCATAGACTTTTATCCTTCTGGGATCATCAGTCCATGTACATCCTTCCTTCTGTCAGTTGCCATAGTCATGGTCTTTTACTGCAGAAACAGAAAGGTAACTAATACAAGAGATTAGAATGAATATTCTCAGACATGAATCTGCCAATAGAACTTCACTTATCACATCACTTTTCATTAATAACAGCAAAGGAACATACATATCTATAGCTTAATTATTTTGTTGTGTTGTTTAGTCATCCTTTCATGATGTAAATGAAGATAAGAAATAGAAATCTCCAAGGTTCTAGCTTGGACTACTAGATGACTTCTAGAGCACTTTCAGAAAGATGAATACCAAGTACTCAGAGATACATAGCCAGAAATATATGTGTATACATTCCCGTGAGTTGCTATCACACAGAAGACATTAAAGATAAAAGAGAGGCTAAGTCAAGGAAAAGAGGGTCCCAATAAGTCCAGGATATTGCAGGATCTCAGAGTTGAATAACAACAGAGTGGAAAGCTTTAAGAATCAGGAAGTAAAGAAAGCTAAGAGGATAGGGAGAGAAGATGGGAGTCCAAAAAGGAAGGAGGGTCAATAGACTCAAGCAACTCTAATGGGATAGTAAATGCAGCATGGCCAGAACACTTTCAGTGGTAGGTCAGAAGAAAGAGTGGAACAGAAGAGGCTGAGGATCTATAGAGAGGGACCAGGGGAACTGTTGGATTCACCACTACTGGTTTGCTATTAAGAGACAGCCTGGACCAGCCCTACCCAAGGACATAAAAGGCCGTAGTGAAGGATGTCTGCGTGTTGGAACGCTGGTGGGGAGAAAGTGCGGTTGAGCACATGCTTCCCAGCACCAGCAAAGAAGCTGATGCTAAAGCCCAGGCGTCCATTTATAAGGCTTACCATGGGTGGACCTCGACTACTCATATGAACAGCATGCCCCAGTTACAAAAGTAGCCACACCTGAGCCTTTAATACCACGGAAGCTGAAGCAAGTCCAAATGTTTGAATCGGGTCCAAATGGCAAATGCTCTAAAGGTCAGGTAGGATTCCATATGTGGCTACTCCCCACAGTGCCCTGAGCCCATATCAGCCTCTGTGTTCTTTTCGGAGGAAAGCGACTCTTCCGTATTACTCTACAGAATCTTTCACACGTGGTGTCTGCACACCATGTGCCACAGGCATGTGCATGTGAACTCAGAGGCAGTGCAATGGCTCTGGATAATGAGACCAAGTCTCCCTCGTCCTCCACGAACCAGGCCAAACGAGCAGAGCATGCTGGCCACAGATTTTATCTATGTTGAATCAAGCCCCTATCTGGTGATTGAGTGATTACCATCAGGGAACTCTCTCCAAAGCGGAAATGGGGCAGAGCTAACCTCAGGAAGGCTCCAAGATGAAGAAAAACTGACCCTAAAGTTCCATTTGAGGAGCAAGAGAAAACTCGAGCCCAGAAGACCTCCCAACTGCTAATATCCACACAAGACTTGACAGCATCTATCTGACTCATACCCAACGTCACTCATTTCAAACTTTATTTTTTTAATTGTATAAAATATCAACATGAAAAAAAAACCTGGCTCACCAACCCAGACTTACATTAAGAGTTCAGTCCTCGCAGGCCATGGTGGTACATATCTTAAATCCTAGCACTCAGGAGGCAAAGGCAGGCAGATTGCTGAGTTCGAGGCCAGCCTGGTCTTCAAAGCAACTCCAGGACTGCCAGGGCCAAAACAAAGAAACTCTGTCCCCAAGAAAAAACAAGAAAGAGTTCAGTCTTCTAATGCCCAATGTTTTAGGTATGTATTGACTACTCAGCTGGAGCTAAAATAGAGTCAAAACATTGACTCTAGACTCTAGTACTTATGTAACCTCAGCTTAATGTATCTATAGCCAAAAATTATCACCCAAATTTATCTTGACCCAGTTTCCAATGCAGAAATTTTGGGCTCAGTGGTAAAGCAGAGGGAAAAACACAACACTAGGACAGTCCTGCACTCTGGAACGGGGGCCCTGGAAAATACCTACCCCTGAGCTCTCCAGAACCCAGGTAGCACACCTGAGACAGCGCTCAATGGAGCTGCCTCATGGGAAGAGTTGAAAGAAGAGGGGGCCTTCACAGAGTGCTTTTAGCAGGTTGTAAGAAAGGGTCACCATGAGGCCACAAGGAGAACTGGCTGACAATACCTCTGCCAGACCCTCCAGCTGAAAATACCTCTCAGTGTGCACATCCCCAGATGTCGCTAAAGACAAAGTTAGGTGCGTATTAGTAACTACTCTGTCCACAGCTTCAAGTTATGTTAACGATCACTCTCCACCAAGGTGCTGTGAAATCTGATGTGACAATCTTCTGATTGTCAACTGTGTGTCAACTTCAAGGTAGGTGTAAGAGCTGGGGATTAAAGACCACTGAATCCCTTGTCTGTAAAGTATGGGGTTAGAGTACGTATCTTTTTTTTATTAATTTATTCATATTACATCTCAATGGTTATCCCCTCCCTTGTATCCTCCCCTCCCTCCCATTTTCCCCTTACTCCCCTCCCCTATGACTGTGACTGAGGGGGATTTCCTCCCACTGTATATGCTCATAGGGTATCAAGTCTGTTCTTGGTAGCCTGCTATCCTTCCTCTGAGTGCCACCAGGTCTCCCCATTCAGGGGACGTGGTCAAATATGAGGCACCAGAATACTGGTGCCTCATAGAGTATGTATCTTTAAGTCCATTCTATTTTTGACATCCAGTGGCTTTAAAAAGAAGTAGCAGGGACTCTAGGGTGTGAAACCACCATTTACATATATGAAACAGCAATGGAGACTACCCTACGCATTCAAAGGAAGAGGGATCTGGTCTCCAGATCCGCACTGCTGAACAGTGGCAAGCCTTTGGAACATACAAAGTGTTGGCAGCTAGTTACAAAGTTGATTACTCACCAAACTGGCTGACGGGTTTTACCATCTGTTCACTCACTCAACAAGCATGGAATGGAATCCTTGGCTTGGAATGCAGCCAGGTCCTAGAAGTTCAGAAAATGATGCCACAATCTTGCTGTCCCTGCAGCACTAAAGCTCACTGGGAGATGTTCAGAAACAGAAAAAAAGTAACCACAACATGCTCAAAGAAATGAATGTTGGAACAATGTTTACTGATTAAAAGGCAACATCGGTTTAGCCTGTGATTCACGGCAATATAAGTTTTGTGTTCTGGTTCTTCACTTAAAAAAAATAAAAACTTGATTTTCAAGTTTAAAAAGTAGAAATGCTGAAGTGTGAACTCCTAAATATTTTCTGAGTTATACAATTTATAACATCAAAAAGTCAGAGAAATTACTCCAAGCCCAAAAGCGTAACTTCAGTCATTTACCTAGTAGAACTGAACGAAATGTTTGGAAACATGGCCGTGTTTTCCCAGGAAGTGAATCTTTGTCTGATTGACAGAATTGAAAGGTAAATGATGTCGTTTCATGCAGGATTCAGGTACGGTCCCAAGAAAGTAAGTCCGACCCTTCATTGATCATTCATACAAGTATTTATCTTTGGAAAAATCTGCCTGGAAATTCAGTTAGCTCAACTCCAAGTTGCATTGTTTTTACAAAGAGGCTGCTGGTGGGCGTGATACCCAAGGAGACCGGTTGCATCTCATTCAGAGCAAATGGGTGCTGAGACACAGCAGCCAGGAGCCCTGCAGAAGGCTTTTTTTGTTTTTGTTTTGTTGTTTGGGGGTTTTGGTTGGTTGGTTTCATTTTTTTTGTTTTTGTTGTTTTGTTTTGTAACTAAGCAACCTTTGAGGGGTTGTTCGCTTGTTTTTGCTTTGGTTTTGCTTTGTAGGGCAGAAGACTCCTTTCCTAGGGAAAACCCAGCCTTCTCTGTGGGTGGCCCCAAAGCCTAGTGCATTCA
Organism: Acomys percivali; assembly: GCA_907169655.1. Taxonomy (NCBI): domain Eukaryota; kingdom Metazoa; phylum Chordata; class Mammalia; order Rodentia; family Muridae; genus Acomys; species Acomys percivali. The sequence continues at coordinate 122,282,279 of OU015751.1, read as the reverse complement.
CAGTCAGATAGTCTTCCACCCTGATTAGAGCACTGGTTGGACTTCATTTTCTTTTTTTGTTTTTGTTTTTGTTTTTTTTTTTGTTTTTTTTTTGTTTGTTTGTTTGTTTTTTTGGTTTTTCGAGACAGGGTCTCTCTGTGTAGCCTTGGCTGTCCTGGACTCACTTTGTAGACCAGGCTGGCCTCGAACTCACAGCGATCCGCCTGCCTCTGCCTCCCGAGTGCTGGGATTAAAGGCGTGCGCCACCACGCCCGGCTTTGGACTTCATTTTCATGTTTTATTATCAAACATGATACCAGCTAGGCATATTGCCACAGTAAGTGAATGCAGTCAACAGTGTTCCCAGTACGTGTCTTAGAGGGCAGCTTCTTACCCACAGAGGCTACTTTTGTGTGTTTGTGGTGTGGCCTCTCATCCAAGCCACACAACTGCTGTTTGTTGGTTTTTTTTGTTTTGTTTTTTAACCAAAATGTCACATACATTTATTTAAGATGTTAATATCAGTGTTAAAATTGAAAGTTTAAGTTTTAACTGCACCAAATAAAGGTAGTCATTTAAATAGTTTTAAAGAGATATCCCCTTCAAAAACCGACGGAGCTTTTCCATACTTACATGCCACATACCGCACACCGCACTTGCAAATAGTTATCTTTTTGGAGGGCTTTCAGTTAATTAGCGGCCTGATTTGGAGACACTTAAAGAGTCCTTTCCCCAAGTGAAAACTAATCCTAACAACTTACATACTGCATAGATTTCTTTACTCCCAAACAAAAATGCAAATACCATACAGAATAATTTTAACTTATTTACTGCACAGTAAAAAACTGTCTGTCCTGAAAAATATAATGGAGAATAACCTGTTGTCTTTCAGTGAATAGACATTATTTTTTTTTTATCATTTATTAAAAGACAAAACCAAAATATAAGCTCCACAGCGACTTTAGTATTTCCTGACTCACAGGCATATGGACTAGTCCCACTTTCTACCCCTTCCACATCCCCCACTTATGTAAGTGGGTGGAATTATTTAACTATTCAATATGGAATTTGATTATAGGATGATTGGCCCTTTATATACATTTATAATTCAGGTTAAATCAATGACTAGTGTGGAAGAAGACTCTATAATGATTGGGAGCCTACACACTCTATTAAAGCTTTACTATTTGTCCCTCCTCTTTAAGTAGCACACACTTAATTGCTCTGAGCTACCTCACCCAGAGGCGAGGTCACCGCGGTACAGAATTCATGAAGACATGAAACCAGGTTCTGAACCCAGTTACGCGGCTCTGAGGTTTTTCCCTCCTAAACAGACAGAGCGAGACGGCCTGAGGGAGTCAGCAGCAGCTACCGCTCTGCTCCCTTAAGTTCTATCTGCAGGACGGACAAAGACGCAGTAAGCCTGGGTTTGAGGATTTAGGCCAGTGGACTAACACTATTGTAATGTCACTGTAAGACTAAGTAAGTAAGAAAAGGCATCAGTCTTTCTGCTCAGAAGGGGCCTTGAACCACCATGGGTTGACCCTAAATGTTATGTAGGTCATACTGAAAACTGTGATAAGCTATTTCTGTGCAGGCCACTATACTTCGTGATGGACACTCAACACCCCTCTTTCAAGTTATGCTGACAGGTGTTTCTTAGTAGCGAAAGTGCCTCTCTCAAGAGAGCCGGGGTCCTACCATGGATTCTGATTTTCTTTTTGCCTGAGCCGTAATTAGGAAAATACCTGATTTAATCATGAAGAAAACATGAGACAAACCCAAAGTGAAGAACACTCTAAAATACTGAGTAATAACCCTCAAAGTAGTCAAGGCTGCCACAAGTAAGCAAAGTCTACAACACTGCCACGGTCAGAGGAGCCTAAGAAAGGAATGGCAACTAATGTGCTGTCTCAAATGAGATGCTGAAATCCAAAAAGGCCATCGGGAAAAACTTAGTGGGCACCGAATTAAATATGGGCATTAGCTCACAGTAACGTCTGTTTTTTAAATAAATATTTTAATTACTTATTTACCTTTTGTTTTATGTGTATGTGTGTAGCTGTGTGAGCTTAGGTGAGCCCAACTCCCCCAACCACCGTGCATGCAGGACCCTTCAGAGCAGAAGAGGGCATCAAATCTCTTGGTACTGGAATTACAGCTTTGAGCCTCCATGCGGTTGCTGGGAATTGAATTCGGGTCCTCTGGAAGAGCAGCCAGTGCTCTCTTGTGCCTTAAGCTATCTCTCTCGCCTCACAATAATACATTTTGAATTTTATTCCATGGCACGACAAAGGTCACATGATAATATAAGATATTATCAACAGGAAAAGCTGGGTTTGAGATACATAAGATCACCCTCAACTCTACTTTTGCAACTTTACTGAAATTCTTTCTAAAATTTAAAATTATCTTACACTTGATTAAAGATAAATGACTTCTGTGTCTCCAGACAGGTAAGTAAAAAAAAGTAATTAAGATATCAAATTTCCCAAATTAAGTAGTAAGTTGACTGGAATAAAATGACAATAGAGTTTATTTGTAGGTTTAGCAAAATGACAACAGAAATAACAGATGATAAAAGAAAGAAAATGTTTCTATGCTAGAAGAGTTTCCTATGCATGATAGCATTTTAACATACACATATTAAAGATTTTATAAAGTTATAAAAACCAAAATTATGAGCATAGGAAAAGACAAAGATCAATGGGGCGGGACAGACAGCAGAGAGGGCGGGGAGACAAGAATATCTAATTTACAATAACTACTTAATAAATAACTGAGCCAGAATGTGGAGAAACTCATTAAAATTCCAGAATAATTTTATTTTAATCCCAACTGCGACAGCTAACAACCTTGGTACTGAAAAGATATTCCCATGGTTAAGAGCACTTTCTGTCCTTGCAGAGGCCCCAGTTTTTGTTCCTAGTACCCATAAATGGTGGCTCACAGCCATCTGTAATTGCAGTTCTAGGGGATCCAGTGTCCTCTTCTATTATGATCCACAGGCACCAGGGACACTTATGGTACATATATGGTATGTACATGCAGGCAAAACACACATATAAGGTGAATACATACACTCTTCTAAAAACCTAACAACCTTAAAGTTAAACATTGAACTTAAGGTTTCTAAGTGAGGAAAGATAAGCGAGAAAATAGAAAAATACAACGTGTAAAGTCTTACAATATAAACACAGTTGCACAGCACAGTAAAAGGCAGGAAGTGGGCAGGGAGAGGGGCTCAGCAGCCGAGAATACTTGTGGTGTAAGGGTAAAGTGCCTGAATCCGCATCCCTGGAACCCACATAAAAAGTCAGGCATGCCTGCGTGTGCATCTACAATCCCAGCGCTGGGGTCAGGGACTGCGAACAGGAGGCTCACTAGGGTTTCCCAGCCACCAGCCTAGCTGCTCTTGGGGAGGCCCTAGGCTGGTTGCCAACACCCACACAAGGCAGCTCACAACTCCACTTCCAGTGAGCCCAGTGTTCTTTTTCTGGCCCCCATAGCCACTGGACTCATGTGCTACACAGGTACACATACAGACAAACAGAAGCAGACACATGAGTGAGTGTAAATAAACAAACAAACAAATAAATAAATAAATATAAAAAGACAGGGAGTGGTAGAACACAGAACACACAGCCCTATTTACATGATCATGGGCACACACATACATATGACACACACACACATACACACACATAACACACACACACATTTGTAAAAATCTGAGAGTAAAAACATATTTACAACACATAGAACAAACAAGGGAGTAACATCCTTAGTGTATCAAAAAGATAAGCAATCTCTCAGAATCAAGAAAAAGTCATGAGTAAAACTTCATAAATGTACAAAAGAAATACCAATAAAGATGTAAAAACTGTTCATCATTAGTAATCAGGAAAAAATGCATTAAAGCAACAATCTGGATTAATCCAGTTGACAAACAACACAATAAAAGGTGTTGGCAAAGGCATATGGAAATATTACTCTTATACAATGCTTGTGGGAGTCTAAACTGGGACATTCTTTCAAGAGGACACATTTGCAAGGATAGCAGCAACAGTAATGATGATGATGATGATGATAGGCCAGGGATTTAGCTTGCTATGGGTCAGAGCATGGCCTAAGCATTTCCCAGGTATTAACCCCATGTGTCTCATAGCAACTCAGTAAAAACAGAGGTCTTATCATGCCACATTCACCAGGGAGGAATTCCCTCCCATCCCGAGCCACCTCTGAGGTCATTCAGCCAGCAGGTGGCAGAGATGGAAGCCAATTCTAGTTGGAATGATTCCACACTGTACTTGGCTGGAAAACAAAACAGGGTGTACGTTTACGGCCTTGGCACCTGCTTCTAGAGATTTCCCGTAAGAAAACAGTTGAGGGTCTGAATACATCTCAGTAGGTAAAAAGTGTCTGAGGCCAAGCGTGAGGGTCTTAGTTCAAAAGAGAGGAGAGAACCACCTCCCCAAAGCTGTTTTCTGACCTCCACATGTACGCTCACACACATACATGCGCCCAGAAATAAATAAGTTAAATGAGATAGAAATAGAGAAAAAAAAACGCAAAGAAGACAATTGACCATGTTTACTTATTACAGCAATTCTGCAGCGGTAGGGGAAAGTAGTCACACAAACTGTTCGTAGAGAATTGATTGACTGCCTTATTTGTGGAACGTAATAGTATTTGGCCATTGAAACAGACTACAGAAAACATGATATACTATTGTTTATTGGGAAACTAGGCTCTAAAGTAATAAAAATATGGGCTTTTATGTACAGTCTAAATAATTACAAAAGCATACCCATGTAATCTAGACCTAAATTTCATTTCTCTTCTGTGACTGATGCTGGCTATATCTTACAAATGTTCTAAACAAAAATTACCTTCGTAATTAAAAGTTAAGATATTTTCTTCGTTTTTGAAAGAAGTAAAAATAGGTTAGAAAAACGAGTGGGAGTTTCTACATTAGTTTATCGTTTGATTGAAAAACTGTGACTTGAGCATATTTTTGTTCTAAATTATGAAATTTTGATGTGTATGCCCATCATGGAATGAATCATTCAATATATGCGCGATTCTTGTTCATTTGATTCCTGACACTAATCCTTTTCTCAATTCTTGTTTGTTTGGGTTTTTTTTTTCTGTTTCTATCTGATAAAGTCTATAAAATTAATATTCTTTAATAAGATTTTAAGAATGGCATATTAATAAACAAAATACTATGGAAGATTCTTGACTCAGACCTCTGAGGGAACAGGAAAGGGCAGTTCATGAGAAACTAATGAATTAGGGATTCATTAGTGAAGCCCCTCTAATTTCCCCACCTGCTCACGTTTGTTCAGACCTTTGAGTAAAATATAGACAAACATAGATTCATGGCTCAGAGGATGAAGGAGATCTCTGCCCCACCCCAGGACAAGGTGGCTGTCAGGGCCCCTGTGCCATCAAGCAGTCCCAAGGCCTGACTCAAACACTGCAGAGGGTCGTGGAATATGTGGGCGGCAGAGGATGCCAGAGGACAGGACAGGAGACCCTTCACAGCATGTGAAAACTATGTGTTAGTGCCACTCCCTGTCTGACCCCTGCACCCTTGAAAGCTGAGGCCACCAGTTAAACCATTAGGGCAAAGCCGTCCAGGTGAGAGGGCCCAGCTTTCTGGTGCACATAGGGCAGTGTTGCTCAGTGTTTGCAATGCACTAGCCTTTATTCTTTAACGATGCCCATTTGTAGACACAAGCAGCACTTCGTGGTCTGTCTACCAGCACACGCATGCCCTTCATCCCGCTGGAGGCTGTGAGCATCCCAGAGGCCTGCTGTCATTCACCCTTGTCTCTGTGCCAGCTGCTGTCTCCTCAACATTCAGAACAGTACCTGCGTATGTGAACTGAGTGTCAGTGGATACAATTAGCAGTGGACAGGATAGATTTTTTTTTTTATCTGTAAGATACAGACAACCCCTACCTACGTCTCGTATCTACTGTTGAAATGAACTCAAGTCCTGATTTAAAGTTCTTCACAAGTGACTGTCCTATCATAAAGGGTAAGTGAAAGTATTTTAAAAGAAAAACAAAATAGATAAAATGTTGATCTGTGGAACCCCAGGGCATCCTTCCTCCCTGGATGTGTAGGTTATGGCTGCCTCAGACTTCCCAAGACCCATGGGCCCCATGTGGCAGAAAGCCTTGCAGAGCCAGGTGGGGCAACCGAGTTCACCACAGTCCCCTCCACCCACTTATCTTCCCAGCTGAGCAGGTAAGAAACCCCTTTGTCCTTGTCATGAAAGAACAAGAAAGACAGCACCTGAGAGGCTGGGTTGCCAAACTTGGTGATCTTCGCAGGCAGAGCACGGGCCTCCCTGGGAGGGAGCAGTTTCCAGACCGGGTGATGAATGGAGTCCTGCCGATCTGGCCTACCCAGTGTGATGAAAGCAGGCAGTCGCTGATCCGCTTGAGAAGCTTCGAGGCTTCATACCGCCTTTACCCTACCTCTAGATGAGGGGTTAACTTTAGCAGAAAATGCTAGCTCTGCTGTTCTCCTGAGTCCCTCCTCCGACTCCTGAAGCGCTTACTCGTTCATCCCTCAGGCCCCAAATGGAACTCAGTCGCTTTCCACAGAGTAAGTCCTCTCTGGATACTGAGCAATGTGTGCTCACAAGGTCTGCTTTCTGCAGGTGTACTGGGGGACTCCGGCCTCAATTCTCTCTGACTCTTAAAGACGGCAGCCACGTAGCAACAGAACCCGGAGCACACTGAAGCCCAGTGAAGGCTCTAGCATTTTTGTACTGCACGGACTTAGCTGTGACGTGGGAATAACCGCATGTCAAACTCACAAGTAACTTTAAGAGTTATATGAAATAACTACAGCACTTCATCAGGACTAATCTATTCAATGATGTACTCATTTGCTTCATGTGACATTGTCCTGCGGGCCAATGTGACCTGCCAAACTCGGCCATCCTTACTAAGATGCACCTTCTGATTTTCTCCAAAATCATAGCCAGAGTGTGTTGGTTCTGATGGGTGAGCCTCTTCTCTCTTCCCTGGTAATGGGCCTGAACAAAACTCAAAGTAGCTTATCTCTTCTTTAAGATATTCATTATTAAAGAAAAAAAAATATCTGTAACACAAGGAGACAATTTTATTTTATTTTTCCTGTATAAAAACCTATTTCCTTTAAGTACCCATTTCCTTTAAGATGAAAATTTAAACTGCAGTCTACAGCAGTGACCTGTCTGTGTGACACGCAGGCGCAGTAGTAGTGGCACAACTATGTGGAATTATAACCATTCACTCTCTGAATGGACTTAAGGACCAATGCACGAGATGGAAGCTATGCCTGACTCCGTCCGCGTGGGCAGCCAAGAACCTGAGACTTCATAGGTCATGGGTCTACAGGAAATCAAATATTATTGTTCTGATAAAGGACCATAGCAATCAAATGACTCCTATCGACATTCTACCATACCCATAGGTCAGTGCGCCGCTCAGCCGTCATCGGAGAAGCTCCTTCCTGCAGTAGTGGGTCGGTACTAACACAGAGACCCACAACTGTGCGATGTGAAGAGAGTGAGCGGCCTTGGAACACTCAGTTCTGAGTGGAGTGTCTTCACCAAACCCCTTCACTCAGGATGCAGGGAGCCATGTGGAAAGGGAGGTGGGGAGATTGTGAGAGCCAGAGGGCATGGAAGACCCCAAGCCAATAGTGTCTTCCAGATACCACAGGACTGACACATATTTGAACACACAAAGACTGTGGCAACATCCAGAAGGCCTACACAGGTCTGAGTGAAATGGGCTGCCAGTGTTGAGAAGGAGGAGAAGACATGGTTAGGAAGCTGTAGACCTAACCAAGAAGCTGCCTCCGTCTGGCATCTTCTTGCAAAGGAAAACTTAGTTTTCTCCAATGGAGTCTCACTGGGTATATTAAGTACACTTAAATGTAGGTCCCATACCCAGCAGTAGACAGCCAAGGTAAAATGGACTCAGTGGTACTTTTGTAGGACTTTTTGTCTCATGTTGCTTTGTTTCAGCTTTTTTTTTTCTCACTGCTTTTTTTTGTTTCTTGGCCGTGTGTGTGTGTGTGTGTGTGTGTGTGTGTGTGTGTGTGTGTGTGTGTG
>OU015751.1:122252902-122274165 GCA_907169655.1 Acomys percivali | reverse complement strand
GTGTGTGTGTGTGTGTGTGTGTGTGTGTGTGTGTGTGTGTGTGTGTGGTGTTTCTTGTGTTTTTCCTATTACTTTTTAATATTCTAGGTTTTGTTTGTTTGTTTTTGTTTGTTTCCCTTGGGTTTTTTTTTTTTCTAAAGAAAGAAAAAGAAAGGGTATGGAGTGGTAGAGGTGGGGAGGATCTAAGAGGAGTCGGTGGAGAAACCATGATAAGAATATATCCTATGAAAAAATTTTCAACAAAATAAAAAAAGCCCTCTTAACATAACATTCAGATCCCTCTGTGGTGTGACCCACCTCATGAGGCAGAAGTGCCTCACCGCCACCATGTTTCCACACAGCCTTTTCCCTCTGCCTGCCTTTACCCATTTTGTCCTCTAACATATCTCTGAAGGATCATGGCCTGAGAATCTTTTCTTGGTAATGCAGACAGGCCAGTGGGCCAGTCAAATCCAGTCATCATTACCAAGCTCAGAAGGTGTTGCTGATCTCCACTTCTACACTTTGTAGAAGCTCCCGGTCTGTGTGCATACATATTATTCTGTCCTGCCATCATCCATGGGCATTTCTGTCCTCCATACTCCAAGCCTCAGTGATCTTGTGTGTCCATCCCCTATAGAGCTGGAGTTGCTGGCATGCATGGGATGTTGGTCTTGTTTTGTGATGCTGGGATGTGAGGTGTAATTGTAATGATGCAGTGAGTGTTCTTAGCCACTCAGCTGTTGCTCCAGTCTCACCCAACCACTGTATTTTTCTAATACAGCTTTCATAGTAATATAAGAGTAGCAATTTATACCTTTTCTTATTTTTTTAAAGATACGCTCTCACTATGTAGTCCTGGCTGGCCTGGAACTCATTATGTAGATAAGGCTGTCCTCAGACTCACAGAGAGCCACCTGCCTCTGACCCTTGAGTACGGACATTAAAAGTGTGCCCCCGCCACACCTGAGTAACTATGTTTTTGTCCACTTTTAACAAACTATATAGATAAGGAAACATTTCAAAAATAGGCTTGAGCTTTGTCCGTAGTTACCTAAATCAGAACAGCCTATATGCCTATCAACTTGAAAACGAGTAACTGGGGCAGACGCAACTTTAAACCGCTGAGGAGCAGCAGTCGGCAATAATACGACATTGTACCTGTCAGCAGTGTGTAACCCAGCATGGTTCCAAACACTCACACAAGTTAGCTGCTAACCCCGTGGATAGAAGTGTGCTACAATCCTCATTTACAAAAGGGGAAACTTGGTCTAAGCATACCCAGTACTCCAGATCACATGACTGAGATATAATAAGTCTGCATCCAGTTGCTTCAGGCCCAAGATTCATCCCTTTAACTCTTGACCTAATTCATTGCTGAATGAAAAAAAAGGGGGGGGCTGGGGAAGAAAAACAAAATAAACTATTCAGAAAACACAAGATACAGAATCATATCATTTATAAATACATACACGGATGTAATGAAATAAGAAACACACACACACACACACACACACACACACACACACATGAAATTGTAGCACTGGTGGCCTGCGTGGGGATGCCGCAGGAGCAGGGGTCAGAAGTGATGGTCACTGGTGGCCTGTGTAAGGATGCCATGGGAGCAGGGGTTGGAAGTAATGGTCAGGAAGCTCATGTTTACATAAAACAGATCAAGCCTATATCTAGGTATGGTAGAATAATTTGGATTTTGTAAAAAAAAAAACAGAAAACAAACAAAAAACAGAAGGAACCAACTACTTCTGCACTAAAATATGTTATCTAATTTTTTTTTTAAAGACTGTCTTTTTCTCTTTTCTTAAGGCATTCCTGTTCTTAAGGCATCCTGGAGGGGATTCACCCAATAAGGGCAACATCTCCAGAAATGCCACAATAAAGTCATCATAATTTCTCCGTAGACATCCATCTCACTCTCTTCCCCAGCTCCTCAGAAGGCAATCCTTACTTTTACTCCAGTGTAACTATAATTTCTTACAATTTTTTTTTGTCAATTTTTCTAACTCCCAGTTCTTTCCTGACACAGAGCAATTTTAGCTTCTCTTCTGAAGACCTTTAATGGTGTGGAACTGGCTGTATATACTTCAAGTGTGTCCTCTAGCTGGTTGTGGTAGGAATAATGATGATGATGATGATGATGATAACAGATCATGGTAACAATCGTAAAGATGACTGTGGTAGTTATGGTGGCTGAGATGGTGATGAGTGAGGCTTGTGGTAGAGGTGACAGTGACAGAGGTGTTGGTGTCACTTGAGGTGCTGGTGGGTCATGGCAGTTGCGATAAGGAGTGCTGGTGATGATGATGATGATGATGATGATGATGATGATGATGATGAATGGAAATAGCACAGCAGTGATGACGACACTGGTGAGGGTGGCAGTGGCGATAATGACGGGACAACAGAGATACTGTTACTAAGGTGGGTACCGCAGCAGCAGCAGTGGAGGCGATGGTACCGATGATGAGAATGAGTGGAGATAGCACTGGTATTCCCAGCGATCACAGCCGTAATGATACGTGGTGGTATGGACAGTGACTATGAACAGAAGCGGTAGCAAGGGCAGGGTGACATGGTAATGACAGAGCAAGCCGACGGTCGCCATTCTGCACTTGGCAGCTGGCACAGTGTTGGAAAGAACGGCAGTGCAGACCTAAGTGTGGGCAATCGTGAAAGCAAAGGCACTGAATTCAAGAGACGTACAAAGCAAAAAATAAATAAATAAAACAGTGATGATAACTCTGTTCCCAGGGCCACCAGAGTACTTAGAATATATATATAAGAATAAAGACTCCAAATATAATGGCTTCCAAGTTGGGTGGACTACCAGACATCACTTGATCCTTTCCAACCACGGAAGTGTGCCCCTAACCTCTGGCTTCCGCGTCCACTCCTTTTGGGTTTATCCAGGATGTTAATTTTATACGTGTACTTGAAAGAAGGAAAAATTGAAGAGAGCAAGAAGGCTATACCAATACATCCTGCCCATAGTCACCTTGCAACAATAAAGATGATAATGACAGTGGCGGCGGTTCGTTTAGTTTACCCTTGGGTAAACTGTACGCATACCTGCTAGAGCCTGACCACATTAATTACCACTTCCTACCTGGGAAGGTCACCATGTAGGAGGTGAGGCTACATTCCAAGAGTGGTGGTAAGTCTCCACTGGCCACACCTGTCCCAACATTCCCACAGACACTGAGCCCTGCTAAGAACAGTTTTCCTGTTCTAGAACAAACATCAAAGTAGGTAATTAGGCTCAAGAATCAGAACGCAAATTGTTGAGAGGAAAGAGGGGCAAAAAAAAGAAAAAAGAAAAAAGAAAGAAAGAAAGAAAGAAAGAGTAGAAGGACAGAAGGAGAGAAGAAGGAAAGGAGAAAAGCAGAGCCCTGCGCCCACAATAGCCTGTCCAGGCATGGAGCGATCACACCAGCCAGGACATCTCTGGAACTCAGAAGCATTTCAGAAATTCATTCTAGCAAAGGCAAGAAATAATTTGGACTCAAACCAGGCTAGTGCCCTCTCTGTCAGCCAAAGGCTCAGTTGAATCACATCCATTTGTCTCGCACTTGAATCACTGGCATTAGAGATTAGGTAGAGTAGGAGTGACAACTAAAGTCACCCTGTTCTCACACGCCCTTGCCTCCCTCCTCTGGATTTAACTGAGCTTCTAGATCTAACATTATGCTGAGCAAGACTGTGAACCAAGAGTGACACAAATGTGCCCTGCGTATAGCCAGCTGGCAAGGGCAATGACAGTGGTGACGGTGGCAATGTCACCACATGCTGGACCTCGAGTACAATTGGGTGACCTGGTCACCAGCACAAGTTCATCCTCCAATGAAATCACATCTTTGTAGGTCCACAAATGCAAAGCTCCTCCTAAAGTTATCACTTACTCCTAATGTCCTGCTGTCTTCAAAGATCTGGTCATCAAGCTACCCTGATTTCTCTGTAGTCCACATGCAAAGGACAATACTGTATGACAGACCCAAAATTATCTCCTTCATTTAACCATTAAAGATTAACAGGTCAACTAGAACTTTGGCTTCTAGGGGTCCTCCATTTTCTGAATTCCTCGGAGACTTTTCAGCCTAGAACCCCAAGACCGAAGGATCAATAAAATGAACTTCTAACTCAGAACCTTTGGAGTCCAATCTCTAGACACACTCTCTACATACACTTGAGTATCTTCAACCCACTATGAGTATCCAGCAAGAAGTAAAACAGGCTGCCAGCAATTTTGTTAGGAATCTTAAGACTAGAGCTATCCAGGCTTTCAGACATGAAATTTACAGTCAATGCTAGAGGAAACTTAGATCAACTACCTTGATTCACTCATTGGTTCAAATGAGAAAAGTAAGACAGCACAGCACAGTGTAACAATCGGTTTTTGTACCACTAACCTAGAATGTATGCTCCTAGGTCAAAATCAGACGTTTGTTTGTTGTGTCTACCTAAAACAATATAGAGCAACTACATAGTTCTCAGGAACTAGCTACTGACACTGACGTTGATTAGAATTCCATCATGAAAGACATCAGAGTTGCTTTTGTTAAAAAAAAAAAAATTGATCCTTCATTGCTGGTGGGAATGCAAACTAGTACAACCACTTTGGAAATCTATCTGGTGCTATCTCAGAAAACTGGGAATAGGGCTTCCTCAAGACCCAGCTATTCCACTCCTTGGAATATACCCAGAAGATGCACCAGCACACAACAAGAAAATTTGCTCAACTATGTTCATAGCAGCCTTATTCATAATAACCAGATCATGGAAACAGCCTAAATGTCCCTCAGTAGAAGAATGGATAAAGAAACTGTGGTACATATACACTATATGGAATACTACTCAGCTATTAAAAACAAGGAATTCCCAAAATTTGTGGACAAATGGATTGAGCTAGAGATGATCATAATGAGTGAGTTAACCCAGAAGCAGAAAGACTCAAATGGTATATACTCACTTATATCTGCATACTAGCCCAATGGGCATGTCCCACGAAAGCCTTCCCTTACCAGGAAACTGGGACAGAGGGGAGGACATCCTATTGGGACTCTAGATGAGAGAACCATGAGAGAATAGCAATGAAGAAGGATCCAGTGGGTCCTAGAAACCTACAAGTAGAACATTATGATAGGCAGATTTGGGTCAAGGGGTCCCGCTCAAACTAAGGCACCAGCCAAGGACAATACAGGCGGTAAAATTTAAACCCCTACCCTGATCTAGCCCATGGACAGGACAGTCTCCACACTTGAGTGGAGAGAGGGATTTGACTTTCTCAAGTACTCTGGTGCCTCACATTTGACTATGTCCCCTGGAGGGGGAGACCTGATGGCACTCAGAGGAAGGACAGCAGGTCTCCGAGAAGAGACTTGATACCCTATGAGCATATACAGGGGGAGGTAATCCCTCTGAGGAACAGTCATAGGGGAGGGGAATAAGGGGAAAATGGGAGGGAGGGGAGAATGGGAGGATACAAGGGATGGGATAACCATAGAGATGTAACAAGAATTAATTAATAAAAATTAAAAAAAAAAATCAGAGCTAAAAAAAAAAAAAAAAAAAAAATTGAGAGCCTTGGATCCAGGAAAATCTGGCTGCCCAGGCTACTAGCCAAGGCTCAGTTGCTTTTAAAAGTGTAACCTTAACAATCTCTTTACACGCCCCACTCTTCACTCCTATCCAAAAACTCTTCACTCCTGTCCAAAAATTTTGGACAGCAGAGCCAAGGAGGGTGGTGAGGAGACACATGGGGAACACCGTGCACATAAGGTATGGTACATAGTTTAAACTCAGTGAATGGCCGATTCACTGGCAACAGTAGTACTGAATGACACAGAGGAAAAAAATGGCAGCTGAGGACAGAAATGGCAAGATTAATCAGAATGTTTCGCCGACACAAACACCAGAGAAGACAGACCCAACAGAGACGAAGGCCCTGACCACAGTCCACAGCCCTAGTTGACATCTTGCCACATTCTTTTGCCTCGTTTTCACTGCGGCTCTGACCTGCATTAACAGTGTGCCGAGAGAGCGGGCTCTAGAGCCACCCTACCTATCAGGCGATCACCCTCTAACGTAAATGAATTGTCAATCTTTACTTGGACCACATGGAGCTTTAATCAACACCAAGTCTTTTCCAGTAACTTTACCAAACAGATTCTCGTTAGTCATCACAACAGCCTCAAGTCATCGGGCAAACAAACCCACTTTAGACATAAAGAGAAGGTTCAGAAAACTGAGAAAGGCGGTGCCGTTGGCAGCAGGCGAGACACTGACCCAGGTGTACACCCAGGTTTCCTGAAACCAAACCCATCACCAAAGTCTCTCCATAAGGCAGGGATCATTTCCAGGAATGGGCTGGAAGCAGAACGGAAGCGTCTGGGGCACTCCAGGCTACGTCAGAAGCTCCTAGGACACACTGCCTATGGATGCCTCTGGCCTTGTCCAAGGAGGATGCTCAGAGTCAGCTCCTGAGGAGTGAGCAATCTGCTCCTGGTGGAGAGGCGGGTCTTGTGCACCAGGAGAAGGGAGCCTGCTCTGCACCCATCCGCCACACTGCACTTCCCAGGAGGCCTCTGAACCCTCCGTGGAAGACAGGAGAGAAAAGCACAGGAAACAGGCCTCCACTGCGGTTGCCTCCAGACCTGTTCACCACCACAGCTGCTGTATATTTAATAGGCCTCTCCAGCTCAACTCACTATTTTCACTTGCTGAGATTACTTTAAAAGACATTCCTGTGGTGCGAATTTCCTTTAAGCAATAATATGTATAAAATCATAGACGTGGAATACTTGTCTTAACGTTCGTCAAAAGAGACATGCAACTATTAAAATAAGGAGGCTTGTGATTCACTCGCAGTAAGCTCAGTCCAGTTCGTGCAACTTCTCAGCATTCCATGAGGAGGGGAAAAAAAAGTGCTAATTAGTGTGAGGTGCAATCAAGTGCCAAGAATAATTTAATCCAGATACTGACATCACGTTTGTGTTGAAAATGAAAGAACAATACTTCAGGAACCAGTGATGACAAATACTTTAAAACTTGTAAAACGATACAATCTCACTTCACCTCTTTGGGAGTCACCTGCTCTTATGGCCTTTGGTGGTTGCTGGAATGAAACCACAGAAGGCAAAGGAAATAACAGCCTGCCTCAGGAAAGATTACTATTTTCTCTAGACTAAAATCAGCTTTGTCACAAATCTGAGTAAGATTCGTCTTCTGTCCTTCCTATCTTCCTCTTTCCTTCTTCTCTTTATTTCTTTCTTATTTTTGTCATATACCAACCATGTGTCCACAGACTCTGGACTTACTAAAAGCTGCAACTCCATCCTGCTTTCCAGGAGCAGGCATGTTGGGAAAGTCAAAAAAATGGAAGAAAACTTAATATTGTCTCATCAAGCCCACACACTTTATGTCCAGGTCAGGATGTTAACCATCTAGAAGTGGCCAGTCACCCATTTTTTTTTCCTACCAGAGTTCATTGCAGCCATATCAGGCATTGTGCTAGATACTTGAGATGTAAAATGGTGAACAAATCCTAGCTCAGCTTCCCAGGGGACCTCGGACTAATGACAAAGAGGATTACTGGGCTGCAAGAGGAGGTACTGCCTCAGTGTAACCGCATGTGGTAGGAGCTTTCATGGGTAAGAGTATTGAAAGGTAAGTAGAAATTATACCCGTGAGAGGAGGAAGGCTATTTTGTAGATAGAGAGAAAAGCACAGCAAACGAGGAAGGCATTAGGGCCTACATGGGATGGGTGTGGACCCTCAGCATGTATGTAACAGATGTGCAGATTGGGTCTTCACATGTGACTCCCGACAGCGGGAGCAGGAGCTGTATCTGACTCTGTTCCCTCTCTTTGGATCCCCTTCCCCTAACTGGGCCGCCTCGCCTAGCTACAACAGAAGATGTTCTTGGTCCTACTACAACTTGAGACGCCAAGGCGCGTTGGTACCTACGGGAGGCTCCCTTTTCCTGAGCCTTTCCCAACCGCCCCCCCCCCAGGAGAAAGGGAAGACAGGAGGACGGCAAGGAGGGGAGGGGATGAGGGAGGGGAAGCTGCAATCAGGACGTATAATTAATTAATTAATTTTAAAAAAAAAAAACAACAACAACCAAAAACCTGACTCAGCACGAAGGGCAGAGTTGTGTTTGGACAGTGAGGGTTGGGCATAGATCCGGACTTGATTATGAAAGGAGGATACTGAAGAATTCTAGTAGAAAAAAAAAGGTAATAATTTAGGCAAACCTGCTGCTTTGATAGAGGCAGAGATAGTTAAGGCCAATGTGTGTAAGTTCTACAACAGCACTGCTAGCAGCAACAGCTGCTGACGAGTGAGACTCCGAAGCACCTGGGCCAGGGAGGCAGCCAGCAGCCTGTCTTCCCAGGGAAAGGGAACTAGTTCTTGAGAAAGAGTGGGACAAGAGGAGAAATGCTGGCGCCTAAGGGGGAGGGGGTGGTGAGGATTATGTACATACATGACACATGTATCACACAGTGACATATGTACGCATCTCACACAAACATGTCTATGCATATCTCAAACACAACCACGTGGGGGATGCACAGATACACTTATATTTGCCACACGCATAGATACGCGCACCCATATATGAATACCTACATGTTTATGTATCATTTGTGTACACAGACATATATGTACGCATTTGCACCCAGAAGCAGTGTTAGAGCCAGACTCAAGTCTGAAGAAAGAGATCAGTTTTCCATTCTCCAGTCTTAGCAAAAATGACATCTGTTCCAGGAAGATCTCTTCCCTCCTCGGCGTCGCCCAAGGCTCAGCATTTCTCTATCAAACACTCTAACCCATTTATTTTCCAAATGTACCTGTAGACTGTCTTCTCTCTTCTTGTCCTTCATTGTGTCCTATTACTCACACATCAAAAAAGGTGGAGGCAGAGGCAGGTGGATCTCTGTGAGTTCAAGGCCAGCCTGGTCTACAAAGTGAGTCCAGGACAGCCAAGGCTACACAGAGAAACCCTGTCTCGAAAAACCAAAAAAAAAAAAAGGTGGCTTCTAACCCCACGTTCTCAGGGGAGCCCTGACCCAGGAGCTTGTACAGAAAAGATGGTATTTAAGGAACCAAGGTAGAATCAGCATACAGAGAGAAAATGATTATTCTATGAAGCAAAACAGAGGCTGGGAAACTGAGGCACAAGGTTATGGCCGAGGAAGTTAGGGCAGCCAAGAGGAGAAGCTTTGAGAGGAGAGAGGGCACTCTACACATGACGAGTCTTCCTCAGTGGCCTTATAGCTATATACTGTGTATACAAGGGAAGGCATGCTCTCAAGCCACAGTAGGACAGGGTGGCAACCAAGACCCGAACAAACTCAACAGGACTTCCAAGGGGCAGACACTGCAAGGCAGCTGAAGGTCTGAGTGTTAGGATGGGGAATGAGTAATAGAATGGAAAAATAAAACTAATGGCTACAGAGACGACAGAGTGGCAT
This sequence comes from Acomys percivali, assembly GCA_907169655.1. Lineage (NCBI taxonomy): Eukaryota > Metazoa > Chordata > Mammalia > Rodentia > Muridae > Acomys > Acomys percivali. Next base: position 122,264,695 of record OU015751.1, on the reverse strand, counting down.
TGGGATATATGCCTAACAGTGTCGCATGCAAGGTTTTCTCCCAAAGTTGAAGGTTATATGAAAAGGAGCTATAACTTAAGAGAGAAAAAGACAAGATGAAAATACCAAAAGTTAATGCTGACTGCATTTGGATACTAGAATTCTAGGTAACTGCTTTGCTGTGCTGTGCTTTGAAGCTGTGTTTGTTGCTGTTGTTAATGGGCTTTCGTTTGCTTGCTCATTTGTGGTCCAGCATAGTAAGTTACTAGTGGCCGAGTTGCCACCACCAGAGGATTTATTCACACCCCCAGAGCACATACACACACAAGTTAATCTTTTCTCTTGGTCCAAAGCAGCATAAGCTAGTTCAGGAAGATGGAAGCAATGCAGACTAGCTGCATACCTCTTTGAATCCCACACAAACTATGCACACCTTGCTAATCACACTCGTCAAAGGTTATTCCTAACACAGGTCACCTTTGCTCATCCATCCTTCCTGCTATACCTTCCCAGCTCCCCAACTCTCAACCTGAAGAGTTTTCAGGGAGGCAAAGTTACCAAATTTCTTAAAATTCCTTATCTGAGCTTAAGGGTGGCTGGCACATAGGGAGGGCTGAAGTTCCCATGCTTTCTTCTCAGAAGTTTGTAGCTCTCGACATCACGCCTAGTTTCTTCATTACTTCTGCAGCTTCCCATGCCTCCCCTTCTGTCTGTCCGTCAATAAAGGGGTCCCAAGACCTCAGCAAGGACAGATAACGTTGACATCCTTCAGGCCAGGCCTAAGACAAACAGGATTCCTGGCTATACCTCAGGCCTAATCCAAAAAGCTGACAGGACGCTGACTGCAAGTAGGCAGGATCTGATACAGGCAATATTCTGGGAAAAAAAAAAAAAAAAAAACAGGAAACAGGAGAAATTAGGTTCTTTGGATTAGATAGAAGGTTGTAGATAAAAAGAGAAAATTGATTGACGTGGTTAATTTATTTAAGCTGGCATAATGGAAAAATAAATCAGATTTTATGTCCTGAGGTCATAAAACTAAATTCTCCTCATCTCTTTAGTTATGAAAAAGATGTTTACCAAGTATTTACTCTGAGATCCAGATCTGAGTTGGATGAGACTGTGGAGATTCAGGCAATTGAGTCTCAGTTGAATAATATGGAGCCCAGGACGGTTCTGACTCCACAGCCCAAAGCACTGGGACTTTCCTTACTAGAGATCCACCAACTAAATTGTAATGGTTCTCAGGCTTATAAACAGCAGGAAAGTTTGCCCCAAGGTCATCCACCTGAGTTCCACAGGTTCACCTACTGAAATAAGGACTACAACTTGAAGAAATGCTGAAAAAAGTAGAATAATCAGCAGGTCTGAAAACAGCGTTTATTGGTTAAGACAAGAGACTGGATCTACACTCCAGCTGCAAACGCTTAATAAGTTCTGGAAATAGAGAAGTGACAACCAACGCCCACTGCAACAACAGGCGCCTCTTTTTTTATATATATAATTTTTTTATTTATTTTATTAATTTATTCTTGTTACATCTCTATGGTTATCCCATCCCTTGTATCCTCCCATTCTCCCCTCCCTCCCATTTTCCCCTTATTCCCCTCCCCTATGACTGTTCCTGAGAGGGATTACCTCCCCCTGTATATGTAAAAGCAGCACATGATCATTCCGGAGGGTGACGGAGAAGGAACATGAGTCTGAGGCTAGCCTGGGCTATCAGGAGAGAGCCTGTCTCGAGGAAAATCAAATCAAGATGAAGAGAGAACCCTTACCGTGCCTTGCTTTCCAGTGACCTTGAGTGAAGGAGAAATACGAGGGTACAGGATCACCCCAGACAGCATGATGCTAAAAGGCACGGATTAAAACTTTTGGGACAAACAGGATAAAGTCTGCGGTTTTAAAATGTTTGTTGTTTTTTTTTTGTTGTTGTTGTTTTATTTTTTTTTGTTTGTTTTGGGGGGTTTTGTTTTGTTTTTTTAAAGATTTACTTACCATTATGTATACAGTCGTCTGCTTGTACCCCTACAGGCCAGAAAGAGGGCACCAGATCACATTACAGATGGCTGTGAGCCACCGTGTGGCTGGCTGGGAATCGGACTCAGTCAGGACCTCTGGAAGAGCAGCCTAACCTGCCGAGCCATCTCTCCAGCCCCCTGTTCTATTCTTTCTGTCCTATAGATTTCCAGATACGCGGCTAAGCCACCCAAGGGGGATAAAGGCACGGGGCTAGTTAAAGACCAAACATTCCTAAGCTACTAACAGCTATCCTGCACCTGAGGAGCCTCCGGCTATGTTCCGTACCTCAGAGCCAAGCTAGGCCAGAGCGCCGATGCCACCCATCCCCCTCCCTTCTTGTAATGTTTATATATGAGCTCCGGATGTGGGCCGGCACCCTCAGGCTACACAACAGCTGCCTTCTTGTAAAAAGCCGGGCTTTGCCACTACGGGATGTTCTTCCAGGATGGAAGATAGCACGTCCAGGCTAGCAGCTTCCTTCAGATTGTCAGAATGAGCTATGAAACTTGTGTTGTCATTTTAGCTATATCTTTCCAGACTGCCATCTCCAAGAAGAACAGGGGGAAACAAACAAACAAACAAAACGTTTAAAGGGAAAAGGCATCGAGTGGTACACCAGGAATCTAGCTCCGGCCTTGCTGTGTGGCCTGGACCAACGGTTTAGCCACAAAGAGTCCAGGACAGCCGGGGCCCCATTACCCAGACAATTCAGCCTGTCTGTGGTTTGGGATCTTCACCTTGCTCTGTAACTGGGGGATGACTGAGAGACAGATAGCTTCCTGCACCCTGACTGGCTAAAACTGTCCCAGAAAAGCTGGAAGCATTCGTGAATGCATCCTCTGTTCCCAGCCTCCCAGAGGTAGTTATTGAAAAGACTGAAAGTGAGTTCCTTTTTATATTCATCTATTCATTATGGTGGTGGTGGTGGTGGTGGTGTGTGTGTGTGTGTGTGTGTGTGTGTGTGTGTGCATGTGTGTACATGTGCACGCATGCACACATGCATGTGCTAAATCTGGCCTCACCTCCATCAGTTTGTGAACTCAGCAAGATACTTCAGTTTTGTCCCCAGGCTTCAGCTTTGTCATCTGTAAATTCTCACTCACTTGCGATGCAGTCCCTTTGGTCCCTTCTTTCTATGGCAACCCTCTCTGGACAGAAAGAAGAGAATCATGGGAAGGGGCAGACGGGATAAAGAAGCTAGACAAGACGAGAACAGCAAACACACATGCAGAAGTCGGAGGAATGGACTTAGATTGTTCGGCAGCTAACACCTTTACCTGCGGAGCCATCCCACAAGACCTGATACTCTCCTTGACACTTTAAAAAGCCTTGGGAATTTGAGCAAATCCAACACCTTCAGAGATACTTCATTGTCTTTAAAAAAAGAAAAGAAAGAATAACATATGCCTGAGAGCAGGGGACTGCTGAGGAAAATCAAACCATGCTCTATTCACAAGCACAACTGGAAGAGACTTGGGGAAGGAAGAGCCTGGAATCTATTTGAAAAGGCTGCAATCTTTGACAAGGGCCCTGATTCTTAGGGCTCAAGACAGAAGCAAGATTATATTACTTGATTTTGGGGAGCTTCGGCCTGTTGTAAGCTTGTAGTAGCAGAAATAGACAAGCCTATGACTATATTCCCAGGAGCAGCATCCAGACCCAGCTGAGCGGTGTGGTTAGATGCACCACACTGCTCACTCTCCTGCATCCTTAAGCTCTTGGGGACTTTTAAATGATTTAGCATACTCCTCACTTCTGGCAAAATAATGACCTCCACCAACCCCCCCCCCAAAGAAGGCCAAGCTGAGCCCATATCCTGATAGACAGGACACAGGAAACTCAAGATGCAGAGTAAGAGCCTTCCTCCAGAACAGCTGTAACTCAAAAGACAGGCCAGCCCAACAGATGTGTGTGAGCACGCTATGGTAACTCGCAATAAGTGTGGTACTAATGACTGTATTACGTGGTGCACAGTAACTGCAGTTCCTCGAGGCTTCAGTAAGGGAAAGTGATGAGGTGTATGGGATGGATTGAAGGAAGCTTCCAGTTCAAATTCTCGCCCTAGGGAGGGAATGCGACCACAGAGACCATCCATCAGACCTCAAAGCCATTCTCTCCACATAACACTCAGAGACAACCACCTCTTCACACCACCAGCCAGGAAATCCGAAGAGGGCAAAGAAACGGTAGCCTCAAGAGCATGCCTGGACCTATTCCTTAACCATGAAAATACAAGAAGCCTCCAAGCCTCTGCTCTGGTGATGCTAAGCTCCCAAGGTCCCACTCTGTGCGCATTTCATTCTCCACCAACCGCTTGTTTTGGTTTGGACTTCAGTTAGAGAAGCAGCCAGAGCTCAGTCATGAGGACACAGCTGTGTAACTCTAGATGCCTGAAAGCAGTGAGAAGGAAGCATGTAGTAGGCCGAAGCTCCCCAAAATCAAGTAATATCATCTTTCCTTCGTCCTGAGCCCTAAGAATCTGGGCCCTTGTCAGAGACAGCAGCCTTCTCACACACAGTCCATGGTCTTCCTTCCCAAGGTCTCTTCCAGCAGTGCTTGTGAGAAGAAAACATGATTTTTGCGTCACTGTACCCGTTCTTGCATTGTCTTTTCTCGCTCCCTCTCCCCTGCTAGGAAGAAGTTGCCTGCAGAAGTTGGGAGCTCCTGCAGAGATAAATTAAACCTAGAATCAAGGGGTCTTGAACACTTGTGATTTATGAGCCAGAGGCTGAGATTCCTCCAGAGATCTTAATCCGGGATTTTAATTGAAACCCTTCATGGCTGGAACTCAAATGTCTTGCTCCTAATTGTCTGAACGTCTCAGGGGTGCTCAATTCCAGTTATGAACTCAGAACCATTTATTTAAGGCTCTATGCCCTTCTACAAATAAAAAGTAAAGAGATAGGGTTGGGGACCGTGCTCTAATCTGTCATGTTGCACAAGTCAGAGGTGCTAGCAAGCATACATTTCATGGTTAGGTGTCCAAAGACTATAAATCTTAAAAATTTGGTAGGCCAAGTCTTACAAAACCCCAAATATGCATGTGTCGTAAGTTTACAAAAGCCTATTATTTCCCAGCTAATGTGATACAACGTGGTAATCAGCTTTTTATACAGGTATCTCATAGGAATACTCTTGGTTCAGGGGATTACATAACAGGAGTCTAGAACATCCACTCCTGCAAGGGTAGCTGTGAGCTACATACCAGAGATCTGGTACAGAGTTCTGCAAAGCCCTGGTGACCGAGCAGATATACTACTTGGAGGTTTCTTGTTTGTTTGCTTTTTTCAATTAAATGATATATAAGGTGTCATGAGGAATCGCAGAGTCAGAGTCCCAAATTTTACCTCATAGACAAGAGTAGAATAGTGGCTAGAAAGGGAAGGAAAAATGGCACAGGGTACCAAAATATAGTTAGTAAGAAGGATAAATCCCTGTGTTCTTTGTCGCTGCTGGGGGATTACCATTTACAATAATTTATTATATGCCTCGAAATAGCTAGAAGAAGCTCAAAGTTCCGAGAAAACTCAAATGTTAATCATCTCGACCTCATCATTTCACATGTATCAAATTATCTCACTCATGAGTGTAGGTTTACGGAATCAGCAGGTTATTGAGAGGTGATAGGAAATTAGGAAGGATGTGGAGAGGTCTGAAAGAAATTGGAGGGGGAAGGAGTTTGGTGTGACCAAAATATATTGAATATATGCATTAAATTCTCAGAGAATCCATTTTAAAATAAATAAATAATATATATTATTGTTTCTTTTAAAAACATATATATTTATATTATTATACATGAATAAAATAAACTACATACAGCAGGAGGAACCACGAGACAATCAGGAGTTATATAAATGTTACATTCATAATGATTTGGCTATTTGTATTTGGCAAACTTTGAAGTAAACATCTTTCCTACCTTTTTGGGTCTAAATTTCTGAATGAAAATCAATATCTATCATATCTCCTTTCTATTAATTTAAAACATCTCTCTTGATCTAAAAACATCTTAACTCCTAACCAACTAAGCTTAATTGTAAGACTAAACTATTTGGTCTTCAGCCTCACCAGAAACTTAAGAAAGAACGAAACTTAATTACCTGAGTGAACCGGAAGTGCACGTTAGCAGCTTCCAAAAATGAAGAAACGACTGAGACAGTTTACTGCCTGAACAGTCACCCAACACTCTCTATAATGTTGGAGCATCATCTTCAGCCTTCTAGCCCAATATATCTGACAGACATATTTGTGAGGCAGGAACTGTTGAGGACTTGTCTTGACAGAGTTCTGCTGTCTCGACTCTGCCTGCCAATAAGACTTTTTGAGACAGTCTTATAGTGTATCTCTGGCTGGCCTGGAACTTACCATGCAAATCAGTTTGGTCTCAAACTCACAGGCATACATCTACCTCTGCTTCGGCTGTTTTGGGATTAAGGGCATACTCCACTACATTCAACTTAATAAATAAATTTTTAAAAAGAGAGTATCGGGACATGAGTAGATTTTTAAAAATTATTCCTTTGGCCTAGTTCTATTCAGTTACCATTAGAAACCATCTTATTTGGAGAAATCATTGATTGTGGTATATATCAAGTATGGAGCCCATTATAGTCCAATCCAATCTGTTTCCACTAAGGTCTGTGACACTGACAACAGAAGGTGTTATGATGAGTGCCTCAACAGTGGCACCACTTGACATGTGGCTGGTCCCTAATCAAGATGTGCTGTCAGCATAAAATGCACTGGTTTCTAAGACTAAGTGTGAGAAAAATGCAAAATGTCTCAGTAATAGTTTTGTATTTATTTTGTATGTTATGGTGTTAATATTTCAATAGAGTGGAATAAATAAAGCAACACACCGAAACTCAAAAAAAAAAAAATTTGTCCCATTGGACCACACACAAAAAAAAAAAGATGTGAAAACAGGAGGCAAATTTTAAAATGAGACACGGTAGAAGAAGAAAGGAAAGTAGACGGGAATGAATGTGCAAATGACTAAAATTCATTGTGAATCCATAAAAAAATATATCAATCAAGTGTCAATTAAAACTAAATTCATTGTGAGCTACACACTATAATCCCATAAAAATATACCAATCGGGTATCAAACTAAATTTTTAGGCATTTTGAATTGCTAGCTATTTTGGAGTTGGATGCACTTGAGCCTTCCAAGATTTACAAGCCCATATAGAAATATTTTGACCCTCAAACCTCTGGGACTGTAGAAAAGACTGAAACTACACACCCCTAGCTCTCACCCTATACAAAAGCCAGCTCAAAATCCAACTAAACCCTGGAACAACTTTGAAACAACTAAGTGGAAACATTTCAAGATAGGACACAATATAACTCTCTGACAAAGACTCCAGAAAAAAAGAAAATTAACAAATGTGATTGCAAAAAAATAATTACAGGAAAGGAAATTAACAAATGTGACTGCAAGAAGTTTAAAAGGTTTTACAGTACAGAGGAAACAGTGTCAGCTTGCAGACTGGGGAAGGGGAGAGACTTCACCAGTTACTTACCCAAGGAACAGCTAAGATGTGGAATATGTGAAGAATTTTAAGATATGACCGTAAAAAAAAGGAACAGATAATGTAATAAGCAAATGGGAAAAATGAATAAAACAGATACTTTTAAACAATCAAAGGTTCAACATTTTGACCACTTTGACAAACTAAAGCTGTATAGAGATTGCATGTCACTCCAGTCAGAATGATATTTAACAAGAAGGAAGGACATAAACAAAATGGTAAGAATTTGAAGGGCGCTGAGAAACCTAATGATGCTAACAAGAATGTAAGTAAGTCCAGCCAATACAGAAATCAATGTGGAGACTCCTCAGAATACAGAAAGTACAACTTGCATATGACTCAGCTATAGCACTTGTGCGTATACACCCAACAGAATCAAGTCGACCCACTCCAGTGTTGCCTGTGTACCTATGTTTATTGCTTCACACAGACAAGTTATAGAACCTGCACAGGTGTTGGTTAGATAAGAAAATGTGGAATTTTATTCAGCCATAAAGGAGAATAAAATGTATCAGTTTCAGGAAAATGGAAACAAGACATCATTGTGTTCATCAAAATAAACTCGTCTCACAGAGATAAATATCTTATGTCTCTGACATCTGGAATCTATGGTAGTAAGAAACAAAAGGACATGAAAGTAAACTGGGGTCTATAAGGGATATGAAATAAGAAGGATGGGAAAGAGGCAAGATAGGATGGTAGTGGGAGCTAATATGATCAAATTACATTATATGTATGTATAGAAATATAATAAAACTGCTAACTTTGTATAAATACATAGTTCATTTTTAATAAAATTAAAACAGTAATTATGCAGCTACGAAATTTTCACTCTAACACATAAAAATATAAAAGCACCTTTCAGCTCGGATCATCATCACTTTTTATAATAAATAATACTTAAACACAAAAGTGGAAGGGTATGATTTTTGAATTACAGACTTCTGTTCCCCAAAAAAACGGCCCACTGACCTCTAACTTAGACTTTCCTACAGACTGGTAAGCACATGGCAATGGGCCAATGTGGCCCACAGATCAGTGCTAGGAGCCGCAGTTCAAACGTGTTCCCAAGTAGCCTGACTAAACAAAATGCCTCCTTTTTATACCTATGGAAATCACAAGAGTCAAAAGAAGGTGCTGTTTTCCTCCAAAGCCACCACGGTGCCTCAGCTTCAAGCTGAGAAAGCTGCCCTCTCCACCAGATCCTGGCTGCACTATCCTCCAAGCACAGGAACACCCAGCATCCTCCTCGGCTCACCTGAGTTCACACTGTCCAAAGTGAAACAAGTGCCACAAGTTTCTGAAAGCTGAAGTCTAATCGGGATGGTTTAGGTTCATTAGTGCTCCCCCATAATTAAGTCAATTTCTGATTTGAATTGTTATTTCAACACAGTTGGGTGGAACACGGTTCAAGTGTGGTATCTTAATAGCAACCGGGTTCCCAGTTCTTCATACAGAGAGGGGCTGCTCTTGGCTCCAGGGTCATCGGGGCATTTTTGAGTTAATCTTATAGGAGAACAGTTCACCTGGCTTCACACTTCTTGCCAGAAGTGTCTAAGGGAAGGCTTATTTGGAATTAAGAACGTGCTGTCATGTGAGAAAATGGCAAAAAAAAAAAAAAGTCAGCATCACACAATGTACAACACATGCAAACTTCATAGCTCTTCCTTCTTCGTGTTCCTGTGAGGTATAATATTAAGATTCTTGTTTGGTAGACAAAGTACGTAAGGATCAGAAAGCTTGGCCACTCAACAGTCAACAGATACGGAGTAACTCGTCTGTGGTGGAACCACCTGAACTACTGTGACTTTGCTCCTGGTGACATTACACACAGATAGCAAACAAAGGAAAGACCTAAGCCCAATTCAGTTCTGTGGTTGCCCCCTCAAGAGGTCGAGTTCACCGTGTGTCACCACAAGGTATCAGAGACAAAGGGTCATGCTGGAAAAGACCCCATGGCCTGTCTTTCTAGTTCTCACCTGTGCAAGTAAAATCAACAGTCAGTATTGATCAAAACACCTGCGGTCACCAGGAACAACTCAAAGTGACCTAGGGTCATGTTAAGTGACAGCGTTGTCCGTGGTATACCATCCAGGACTGGAACCTGGGGACTCGTGATCCCTTAAGACCAATAAGCAGGACAGAAAACGCCCCTACAAAGCGTTCGTGAAACCGAAGTGGAGGAATTGTCGCAAAAGAGAGGTGGATTGCTATGAGGATTTTCCAATGTAATGAGCTCAGAATCAAACAGCAATATCCGAACGCTCCAGCTCCGTGTACTTAGGTGCCTTGGACAACGTCTTAGATCTCCAGGCTTCCTTGAGCTGCTTCGTTGGAACCGGATGCTCGAGTGTAGTCCACTGGCTGTGGCACGCCGCCCATATCAGAAGTCTTGAAAACAATTTCTGCCATCCGCTCTGCCGGCCATCTCTAATGACCAACCTGCTCACAGTTACATCAGAGAAGTGGCCAGTCATCCACTAAACTGCCTATCCCAAGAATTTGAAATCTTCATGAATGGGTCAATCCTTCACCTGCAATCACAGGGAGGTGTGGCCAAGAGTTACTAGTCACGTACCTGGGGCCAGACCAGGACGTACCTGATCAATAAATGAGTCAGAGCAGGTAGAGAGTATAAAACCTCAGTAGCTCCAAGGTCTCTCACATCGCCATCGTCTCCTTCCCTCACTCACCTACCTCCCCTGGTGCTTCTGGTAAGTGTGGGCTCTCCGGGCACTCTAGGCTCTCCATGCTGCCCTTACTCGGCTTGCAGAGAGGCTAAGGAACAGGGCCCTCTCCTCTTCGGAAGCTGCTGCATTCAACTGAGAAGGGATTTTAGGAAAGCCCTAGGAGAATGATAAAGCGGTTGCTGGACAGATGTTGCTGGTCTTCTGACCAGAATGTTTACTCTACCAAGATCGGACTATCGCCTACCTGCCTGGCTTCCCAGGGTCTGAGGGCTAGAACACAGAAGGACTCTGCAGTGGCTGCCCAAGCTAGCCTGCCATGGGCTGCAGGAACCTTGTAAACCCGTCAAGAGAGAATAAAGCTACTGGGGGTTGGGGAGGATAAAGGGGGGGTGATAAGTAATAGAACAGTGCTGATGGGGGTATCTGAGGAGCCACAAAACCCAAGCCCTGTTTTATAAGGGCAGATGCTATGGCAGATAAACTTGAGATGCTGAGCTACAATTTCCTGCTAGCTGCAGTTCTCTACCAAACTTAGACTTTTGCATAGCCTAAAAAAAAAAAAAATGCTGTCTTCTAGTCATTCCCTGTTTGCAGACTGAGCCACAGTAGAACTTCCTCGTTTAATTAATTGGCCCTTGGAAGGTATCCTCACTCAGTAGGACAGAGCAAGAGGTTAAAACTAAGGACTTTCTGCAGTCCTACAGTCTGCTAATATGCGAACAAATCTTTCTTTGTTGTGCTGGGAATGGGCAAAGCCCAGATGGAGATGAATTGCAACTTTCTACTGATCTTAAAGAATCAGGGTTGGGGCTTGGGAGCATCCTAAGAGATGGAGTGTTTGTTCCTTAATGGAAGATAAGCAGGTGGGAATGTGGGGTGCTCTGCCTTCCAAATCACACAGCATAAGTCAGGCAAAGCTGAGCAAGGAGGGAGGAACCACTAACGTGGCTGTCTAAGACAGATCCTGCCCCTGAACCAAGTCCAGACACCTGGTCCGTGGTCTTCAAGATGCTGGGAGTCAGAAGGATGTTGCCATGGATGTAGCTTCCCTCCTTCGCAGCGTCTTCTTGCTGCTGGTCCAATGGTGCTCTTGTGCTCTTCTTTCAGGTTCCCCTTCTCCTTAAACAAGATGTCTCACCAGAAAAAGCAGCCCACTCCCTGTCCTCCCGTGGGTTGTGGAAAGACCTCTGGTGGTGGAGGAGGAGGCGGCGGCGGCGGCGGTGGCGGCGGCGGCGGCGGCTGTGGCTACTATAGCGGTGGGGGCGGCGGCTCCAGCTGTGGAGGTGGCTCCTCTGGCGGAGGCTCCAGCTGCGGAGGTGGAGGCGGTGGCTCCTACGGAGGCGGTTCCAGCTGCGGAGGCGGCGGCTCCAGTGGGGGCGTCAAGTACTCCGGTGGCGGCAGCGGAGGCTCCAGCTGCGGTGGCAGCTACTCCGGGGGCGGCGGTGGCTCCAGCTGCGGAGGCGGCTACTCCGGGGGTGGCAGCAGCGGCTCCAGCTGCGGAGGCGGCTACTCCGGCGGGGGCGGCGGCTCTAGCTGCGGAGGCGGAGGTGGTGGCTCCTACGGAG
>OU015751.1:122241291-122252502 GCA_907169655.1 Acomys percivali | reverse complement strand
TCTCTCTCTCTCTCTCTCTCTCTCTCTCTCTCTCTCTCTCTCTCTCTCTCGTGAGCCAGCTACTGAGCAGTCAGCTGAGATGTAGAACATCCCCTAGCCAGATCCTGCTTTACAAGTCAGACTTGATCAGCTTTAGACAAATGTTAACTTACTGATTTACTCAAATCAATTGTGCTACATTATAAATCCAATGTTCCTTTCTTATATTTAGTTAATGTTAGAAATAAAAAGATTTCACCCGACTCTTCCATATGGAGTCATCACTGCCTTCATCATTGGCATCAGAGAGAGAGAGAGAGAGAGAGCAAAGTAGTGACCTCAGGGACATGGTAGTCCAACCACCACATTTTTTATTAATTATATTTTTCAACACGGTTATACATGCGTATAGTACATTCTGATTACTCTCACCACTATCCTTTTCTATCTCCCGGCTCCTAACAGCAGTCATCCTCCCTACAAATCCTTTTCCCACATTCTTGTCACTTGCTTGCTTTGTGGCCCACTGAGTTAACCAGGGGCATCTGTATGGCCATGGGTTTGGGACTGTCCATTGGGCTCTAACTTGGCATACAGCTGAAGCTAGTGACTCCCCCCTCACAGAATCTATCAGTAGACAATAGTTCAACAGGAAGTGCCGGGCTCTGTGAGCCACTCTCCGATGCATAGCTGACAGTTGACATGACCAGTCTTGTGCAGGGCTAGGGCAGGTAATCACAGTGGCTGTAGGTTCGTGCTGGCGATGACTGTGGCACGGTGAGCAGATGTATTTTGAAGCCTTTCTCCCCGTCTTCTGGCTCTCGTGTTCTCTCCAGCCCCCTCTTCGAGGATGTCCTTTGAGTCTTGGAGGAATGTTTTGGTTAGAACTGAGTGCTGCAGTTGCCATTTGTTTTCAGCATCTTGAGCGGCCATGGATTTCTACATTTAGTTCTGTGCAAAGAGAGGGGGCATCTTTGGTTAAGTTTGAGAGCAGCATTCCTCTATGAGTATAAGCACAGATGTTTGATATTACATCAATTTAGCTCTGAAACAGTAGTAAGATTTCCCCTAGGGTGATGGTTCTTAATTTTTTATATCTTTTTTAATTGTTTTTTGTCTATATTTTTATTTATTATGTATACAGTACTCTGCCTGTGTATATGCCTGCATGACAAAAGAGGGTACGAAATCTCATTCTAAATGGTTGTGAGCCACCATGTGGTTGCTGGGAATTGAACTCAGGACCTTTGGAAGAGCAGCCAGTGCTCTTAACCTCTGAGCCATCTCTCTAGCCCCCATGGTTCTCAATCTTCAGGGGCCAAATGACCCCTTCACAGGGGACACCCAATATCTTTGGGAAAGCAAAGATATTTCCATTATGATTCATAACAGTAGCAGAATTACAGTTATGAAGTAGCAACAAAATAATTTTATGGTTGGTGGCGGGGGGCGCTCACCACAACATGAGGAACTCTATCAAAGGGTCACAGCTCTGGGAAGGTTGAGAACCACTCTCCTAGGGTCTACGGCTTCTCTGTCCGCCAGGCTTACAATACCAGGCATGACCTCCTTCCTCTGCATCAGGCTGCCAATACAGAGAGCAACTAGTCCCACCCCCACAACAGTTGTGCTTCTGTCGCACGAGTATCACATCTTATCTTGGTGACTCATATTGTAACCTGAGGGGTTCGCTGAGGGATCCCATTGACACTCTATCTCCCCTAGCATCCCTGACCTAGCATCTCCCCGCACTATGGAAAGATAACCCAGCAGAGAGAAAACTTCCAGCTCCTCAATTTCTTCATATCTTGTGCCTGAGGTAAGTGGCAGGAGTCCTCAGCAGTAAGGTATTTCTCATAATATAGTTGTAAATATAGTTGTAGCTTTAGAATAGCTTGTATTGGTTTGGGAGGGTTCTGGGGCTTCCCTAACCTACCACTCATAAGAAATTATTCCATAGTGTTACCTCAAGGCCCAGCTATACCACTCCTGGGCATATACCCGAAAGATGCTCCACCATACAACAAGGACACTGGATCATCTGTGTTCATAGCAGCCTTACTCGTAATAACCAGAATCTGGAGACAACCTAGATGCCCTGCAACTGATGAATGGATAAAGAAACCGTGGCACATTTACGCAATGGGATACTATTCAGCTATCAAAAACAAGGAAATCTTGAAATTTGCGAGGAAATGGATGGAATTAGAAAAGATCACCCTGAGTGAGGTAACCCAGACCCAGAAAGATACGTATGATATATACTCATTTATAAGTGGATATTAGCCCAACATAGATGTCCTCTGAGAGACACCACCCAGTGAGGGACCAAGACAGATACTGGAATTGGCAGTAGGACTCTGGGCCAAGCTCTGAGAGTTGTATGGATGAGTTAGGGGATGGAAAGACCAGGAGGGGTCAGGAACCCCACAAGGAGACCATCAAACCTGGCAGATCTGGACCCAGGAGGCGGGGGCGGGGGTGGGGGTGCGGGTGGGGGTGGGAGAGCTGCACAAACAGATGCACCAACTACGGACATTGGAAGCAGAGAATCTAGACCCCCTCTTCAGATGTAGCCCATGGACAGCTCATTCTCCACAGGTGGGGGGCTGGGTGGGTTGAGAGTGGGGACTGCCTCTGACATGAACTCTGGTGCCCGTGATTTTATCACTGGCCCTTGGTAGGGCGGCCTTGCGGTCACACAGAAGAAGGGGATGCAGGCTATCCTGATGAGACGTGATTAGCTGAGGTCAGATGATGGGGGGAGAGAAGCTCATCACTGAGACGTAATATGAATAAATTATAATAAACAAAAAAAAATTAAAAGAAATTATTCCACACAGAGTTCTGGGGTTTGTTTGTTGTTTGTTTGTTTGTTTGTTTGTTTTTGGTAACCACTGATTCTAGAAGCATCAACATCCAGCCATGTAAATTAGCTCTCTTAAAAGATTCTTTAAGCTGCATAAGATACTACGGTATAAGACACTACATTTTCATATAGCTTTGTCATATACTCCTCATTTTGGTTGGCCATCGTCCCCAATCTCTGTCTTTTCCATCACACCACTGCCCCCCAACCCAGACAAAACCTTTCAACCCTGTGTATTATCTCTCTAATTTCGTTTTACGTATATTGTACTACTCAATTATCTTAAGCCATCCCCCTACCAATATCTCTTTTCTGAACTGATAGCCCACACCTTTACATCCAGCACTCGAGGCAGAGGTAGATGCATCTCTGAGTTTAAAGCCAGCCTGGCCTACATAGTAGATTCCAAGCCAGCCAGGACTATGTAGTAAGACCCTGTCTCAAAAAAAAACAAAAAACAAAAAACAAAAACAAAAAAAAAAAAACACTTTTAGCTTCCTAGTTTTTACTTGAATGTCAAATTAAACACACAAAACTAAAGATTAACACTAGGATCCACATATAGGTTAGAGCATGCAGCATTCCTGTGTGGACCTCTGTTGCCACATCCAGCATAGTTTCACCCATTTCATTCCTTTACTGCAAATGTTCATAATTTCATTTTCTTTAGTGCTGAATAAAATTGCATTCGGCATGTATATCACATTTATTCATTCTTCGCTTGATGGACATCTAGGCTGATTTCATCTGCAGCTATTGTGAACAAAGTAGCGATGGGCATGGGTGAGCATGAATCTCTGTTAGGATACAGAGTCCTTCAGGTGCACTCCCAAGAGGCTGAGTCATTGCAAGTTGTATCTCTAGTTGGTTTTAGTAATTCCCACACTTTTTTTCTTAAGTGATTAGATTCAAGTGTATAATGATTCCCCTTACTCCCCCACCCAAATTAGCATTTATTGTCACTTGTATTCTTGACAATGGCCATTTGGACTGGGGTGTCCCAGTATTACTCAGTTTTAACTGTATGGCTCTGTAGTTATGGCCTATAATTGTTGCAGCTGGGAGGGACTACTAACTGCTTTCCTCCCTTCGCAGCTTGTGTGGTGTTTTCAGGTATGGTGTAAGCGAGACCACAACAGGAGGCTGTAAGAATAGATCTAGCTGATACAATTTGAACTTATGTCCCGGTGTTGCTTCAGCAATAGGGGATTACCTTCAGCCTCTAAGAGGCAACCAAGGGCAGCAGCTTAGCTTGATCCTGTTTTGTTTTGTTTTTTCCCAAGTCCTTAAGATTCATCATTAAGTTATTTGTTTGTATTCCCTCAGATTTATGCACTTAGCACTAAAATCTTTGCTTCTGGGACTAATTTCATTGTATGTGATAGATTTCCATATGTTCTGTTTCATTTTTATATAGGTTTGATTTAATTCTGGAAATTTTGTTTCATTGTTGATTTCTTCAGTGACCAATTTATCACTAAGTGGTGTGTTGTATAGTCTCCAGAAGTTTGTATACTCTCTGCAATGTTTATTCCTGTTGATAACTCATTTATTCCACCTTAAATATATACCATGCAGAATATTCTTTCAATTTTCCTCTATTTGTTTTTGTCCTAATATGCAATCATTTTGGAGAAAGTTCAATACAGTATTGAAATGAATTTGTAGTTTTTAATATTGTAGTTTTAATATTAATATTAATAATATTAATAATAATATTAATATAAAGGTCTGTTAAGTCCATTTAACTTATAATGTCATTTAACTTCAATCTTTTTCTGTTTTTGTCTGTGTGACCTGTCTATTGGTGAAACTGAGAAACTAAATTCACACACTATCACTGAGTTGTGAGTAATAAGTGGCTTTACATCTAGTAGTATTTGTTTTACCAAAATTGAGTGTGCCTGTATTTGATGCATGCATATTTAGAATTATAATAGCCTCTTGGTGAATTCATCCCCTAAGGAGTATGAAGTAGTATTCTTTATCTCTTCTAAATAAATAATTAAGGTCTGAAGTCCATTTTATAAGTTACTAAAAGAGTTACGCCTGTTTGATTCACAGTTACTGTTGCTTGAAATGCTCTTTTTCCCCCATCCTGTTGACATAATATGGTGTCTATCTTTGATGGTGAGTTGTATTTCTTTTGTCAGGAAAAAAAGATGAATCCTCTTTTCTAATAATCTACCAGTCTATGAATTTTATTGTAGAATTAAGACTTTAAATATTCAGGGTTCTTATTGAAAGATAAGTATTAATTGTTATTGTTTGGGGTGAATTTTTTCGTGTCTTGTTAGATATCTTTCCGTTACTAATCCTAATATTGCTGATTTTTTTCAACCCTCATAGGTGGCCTCATAGGTATTTTGATTCTTTTCTTCATCCTGAAGTATCCTCTGTAGGGCTTGGTGGTTATAATTTCTTTTAGTATGTTTTTATAATGAATATCATATATGTTTCTTCTACTTATAAGAGATATTTTGCTGTGCATAATATTTTTGGGTTGCCAGTTTTGATAGTTTTTGATAGTTTAGAAATTGAATTACATTCTCTCAGGTCCTACTGGCTTTAAAAGTTTCTGTCCAATAATCATCTGTTATTCTAACAGGCATGCTTTTATTTGTGACTTGGACCTTCTCTCTTGTACCTTTTAATTATGCCTTCATTACTATAAAACACTTACATTATTCTGTTGTAAAAATTTTAGCTATAATAATGTGGGAACCCTCTTCTCTAGTCTTGTCTATTTGGTGTTTTATTTGCCACTTTTAGAGGCAGAGGCGTATCTTTCCTAAGATCTTCTTCTATGATTTTACTGAAAACATTTTCTGTGCCATTGACCTGGAATAATTCTCTTCTTTCTATGACCACAATGCACAGATTTGGTCTTCTCGTAGTGTCCCAAATATTCTGCACGTTTTAGCTGTCTGTTTTTTGTTTGTTTATATAAATGAATGATTCAGTTTTTCTACCAGCTTCAAGCCTTGAAATTTCTTTTTTAAAGATTTGTTTATTTATTAAGTATACAGTGTTTTGCTTGCATGTACACCTGCACACCAGGTGTGCACCAGATCTCGTTATAGGTGGCTGTGAGCCACCATGTGGTTGCTGGGAATTGAACTCAGGACCTCTGGAAGAGCAGCCAGTGCCCTTAACCTCTGAGCCATCTCTCCAGCCCAAGCCTTGAAATTTCTTGCGAGCCATTCTGCTGGACAGACTTTTTTTTTTTCTATTGGGCTTTTTATTTGACTGATTGAAATTCTTATTTCCTGCTTCATTTCAGGTTGGATTTTCTTCTTTATTTGAATCTCTTATTTGAACTTTATTTTTATACCTGAAGACTGTCTTGCTCACGTCGTCTGGTTTTCTGAGCTTGTTTCTGGCCTATATAAAAGTCTTCCGAATGGTTTTACTCACTCATTTTACTCACTCATTCCTCATCGTGCCCTTTGAATATGTTTATAGTTGTTCCCTTCAGTTCTGTGTCTTAGACTTTAGATTCTTCGTGGTGACCGTCATTTTGGGATTAGGGATTGCGTGGAAGACGCACTGAATTGGTTTCTTGTACTGTTTATATTGGTATGATATGTGGGCATCGAGAGTTAAGCCACTGGTGTGTCTTTTGCTGTTTTCAAGCCAACTGACTGCTGTTTCAGGGCAGAGTGGTAACCTGAGTGCCTTTGAGGAGTCTCGGTGGGACAGATCCTAAGGAAAGTGGTCCCATCACGGGAACCGCATGAGGAAGAACAGCTAAGGGTCTCATGCTGGCGGAGTGCGTGGAGCCACGTCTGAGGTACGGGCCCCTTACTAGCTCTGGTGGCCAGGCCATTGCAGTGGGGCAGCTGGGAGGGTTACAAAAAGCAAGAGAGTGGGTGGGGCTGGACTAATTGGAGAAGGCTCCTTACGCAAATGGAGCGAGGTGGCTGATGGGGGTGATTGAGATAGGGGAGTGGGAATATCCCGACTGAGGAGAGATGGTCTATTCCTGAGGCCTCACTGGGCCAGGTCTTCTTAAGCAGTTTGGCTGGTCAAGGCTCCTGAGGTAAGACAGTGGGAAGAATTTTTAATAGCCTCTTGATTAATGACATAGTCTTAAGGGATATGAAATAGTCTTCTTTATCTCTTCTAAATAATTTTGGTTTGAAATTTACTTTGTCAGTTACTAGAATAGCTTTACCTGTTTGATTCCTAGTGCAGATATATATATATATATATATATATATATATATATATGATATTATATATATCTGATATGAGCTATGAGAAAATATCTGATATTTATCTTTTTTTAGCCTGGATTATTTTCTTTAGCACGGCAATCTCCAGTTCTAGCTACTTTCCCCACAAATACATGATTTAACCAATCACTAATTGAGAAAATGCCTTACAGCTGGATGTCATGGAAACATTTCCTCAACTGTGATGCTCCTTCCTCTATGATGACTCTAGCTTGTGTGAAGTTGACACACAAAACCATCCAGTACACTATGTATGCGGAGGTCAAAGGTTAACTTGTGGTGGTTGTTCTCTCCTTGCGTCCTGCGGGTCCCAGGGACTGAGGTCAGTTTGCCAGCCTTAGCGTCAAGTGCATTTGCCTGCTGAGCCATCTTGAAGTTCCTAATGGGGGTTGTTAAACAAGGAAATATGCTAAATTTTGTTTAATAAATGTTTCTACATCAGTTGATAGGATCATGTGGGTTTTGTATATCGAACCATCCCTGTGGAAACACCACTTAGTCATAACGGATGATGTTTTTACTGCTCTGCAAACTCCTGATTACGAGCACTTGGCGGGGGGGGGGGGGGGGGGGGGGTTTTTTTTTTTTTGGAAGGGGTTGTTATTTTCTTCATTGGTTATGTTGGAGTGTAATTTTCTTTTCATTTCTTTCTTACCTTTTTTGGTAATATTCATATCTGGATTTGATACTATGAAAATGCTAGCTTCATAAAATTAATTCTGCAGTATTCTCTTGCCTAACATTTTCTTAGAAAAGCTTGAGAAGAATTACTATTGTTCCTTAAATATTTGGGAGTGTTGAGCAGTAAGGCTATCATCCTAAGACTTACAAGATTTTCTATTACTTATTTAATCCTGTGCCATCTTTGTCTGGATTTTCTTTTCCTGTGTGATTCAGCCTTGGCATGCATATCTTTTTATGAATTCATCCACTTCTTCTTGGTGATCCAGTTTCTTGGCTCCTGTGATTCTTTGTATTTCTATAGTATCATTTTTTTTCTTCCGGGTTTTTTTTTTTTTTTTTTTTTTTTTTTTTGTCATCTCTATTTTTCCCTACTTATTTTAGCTGAATATTTATTGGGTTATTTTGTTGTTGTTTGTTGTTGTTGTTGTTGTTGTTTTTATATCTTATCAAAAAGCCAACTACATTGTTTCCACCCTCTGCTAGCATTGGATCTATTTCATTCATTCCTTGAGACATGACATCAGGTTGTTTCGTTGGAATGCAGGCATTTGTTACTACAAGCCTCTCTCTTACAATCGTTATTGCTGTGTCCCACAAGGTTTGGGATATTTTGCACCTATTTTTTGTTTCTTCATTGACTCATTACCTGCTCAAGAATATGTTTGATTTAACTTCTTTTTAAATTTTCAAAAACTCCTCTTTCTCCTGATTCTAGTTTTAGATAATACTTGATATAATTTCCATCTTCTTACGTTTCTTAAGACATATTTTGTTGCTCAGTATTTGACCTGACCTGGAGAGTATGCTGTTTGCATTCGGGAAGAACTCATACTTGCTGTTGGATTGTGTAATCTTTAAATGTCTGTTGGGCATGTTCTCCCTGAAATGCAATTATGTCCAGTGGGTCCTCTATTATTTGTTCTTCTTTCTTCTTCTTCTTTCTTCTTCTTCTTCTTCTTCTTCTTCTTCTTCTTCTTCTTCTTCTTCTTCTTCTTCAACTTTTATTTCATACTGTGACCCTTGGTATACCTCCTGCATATAAATTTGGTCATGCTAACCCCAAATCTAATGGTATCTCTCCTGTGGGTTTACCAGAATTATGCATGAACCTTTTTCAAGGCAGTTAAAGAGCACATTTTACCTCTTCTGCATTGTGATGTGAGACTTAGAGCATTTTGCAGTAACCTTGAAATTAAGCAATCATGTGCTTAAAATCTCTCTGCCCAGAGTGGGCCAAAGAACTACAAAACAGTAGAGAGAAATGTTGTGTTTCGTCTAGAAGGTGAAAGTTCTCTTACTTCCCTTGCTTCTTTTTTTAATATATTTTATTAATTTACTCATATTACATCTAAATTGTTACCCCATCTCTCGTATCCTCCCAGTCCTCCCTCCCTCCCATTTTCCCCTTACTCCCCTCCCCTATGACTGTGACTGAGGGGGACCTCCTCCCCCTGTATATGCTCATAGGGTATCAAGTCTCCTCTTGGTAGCCTGCTGTCCTTCCTCTGAGTGCCACCAGGCTTCCCCATCCCCATTATTTGTTCTTAATATAGTTATGTCCATTGTTAAAGTGGAGCAACACACACACACACACACAC
The DNA here is from genome assembly GCA_907169655.1 of Acomys percivali. Taxonomy (NCBI): domain Eukaryota; kingdom Metazoa; phylum Chordata; class Mammalia; order Rodentia; family Muridae; genus Acomys; species Acomys percivali. The sequence continues at coordinate 122,243,134 of OU015751.1, read as the reverse complement.
ACACACACACACACACACACACACACGCTGTTGTTATTGACTTAGTGTTTGGTTTCACTGTTCTGTTTGTTTGCCTGGAAAAGTTTTTTATCTCTTCTTCGCCTTTGAAAGATGAAGTATACTTGCCTGGCAGGTTTTCTCCTTTAATATTTTGACTCTGTTAATCCTACTTTTCCATGGGCTGTAATGTGCCTGGTAGGGAATCTGAGATCAGCTTTACTTTAGTTACTTTTCTATTACTGCCACGTCCAAGGCAACTTGGAAAGTATTTATCTTGGGTTCACAAGACAGTGGAGCAGGGGTGTGGCAGTGGGAACTACTGAGCGTTTACATCTTGATCCAGAAGTAATAAGCAGAAAGGGAGACACAGGCTGGGAGTGGCATGAATCTGTTGATGCCTCAAAGCCCTTTCTAGTGACATACTTCCTTCCACTAGACCAAACCTCTAATCTTTTCCAAATAGTTCCACTAACTAGAAACCACATATTCAAGTATCTGATCCCTTGGAGCCATTCTCGTTCAAACGACTACAAGCCTCTTTTATTTTATGCTTCTTTTTTCTTATTGCTTTCAGGATACTCTTTGTACTTGGTTATTGACAGTCTGTCTGTAGTACCACTTGGTGTATGTACGTAGTTACTTCCTCTGAATTGAAAGCTTCAGAAAGAGAAAAAGCAAGACTCACAAGACGCAGACAGCTAAGGAAACTTACAAGGCTCAGGGTGCATCTCACCTGGCTGAAGTAGCTCAGAAAGTTACAAAAATGAAGCCGGGTATGGTAGCACATTCTTTTAACGCCAGCACTTGGGAGGCGCAGGCAGGTAGGTCCCTGTTAGTTTGAGACCAGCCTAGTCTCTACATAGTGAGTTCCGGGACAGCCAAAGTTAGGTAGAGAGGCCCTGTCTCAGAGAGAGGGGGGAGGTGGGGTGGGGTAGAGGGGTTGGGGGGGGGGGGGAGAGGGAGGGAGGGAAGGAGCAAGGGAAAGAGGAGGAAGGCAGTCAAAAATATATGCTGGAAAGCGTTTGTAATGTAGATGCTATCCTGTTGTGTGTATGAGCCTTGGGTTTGACAACGGAGGCAGGGGCGGGGCGGCGGGGTTTGGGGGGTGGGGGTTGAGGGGAGGAATGACAGATGCAGTGGAGGTATTGGATTGCCATTTCTTACATTTTGGAGTTAAATCTGTGCCAGGGAGCTTTTCTTCAGATTCCAAAACTTGGAACCTAGGACAAGAATTAGACACTGAATAAGGAAGGAGTTAGGGAGACTTGATAGAAGACACTCTTCAAGTTGGACCGTTAATAGGGAGAGAAAAATGCATGACTCAACAAGTCTAAGAGGACCTCCAAAAGTGACCCAATGCAAAGGATAACTGTGATAATTATGGAATATCCTGCATCTGCGCCGCTTGAACTGGGGAAGATTTTTAAGTAAATGAGACAACTTCTCGCAACCCGCCTGATGAGACTGTGAGACAAGGGGGTTGGTCGGTTCAGTTGTGGAAACAGAGACACAGTAATATGACAACTCATCTATCTTTTTAAAGCCACAGATCCGTGTCCCAGGGACACCTGCAGCTTCCAGGATCATGTGCAGAAGGGCAAAGAACTGGAGAAGAAACGCAGGTTAGAAATAAAAGTCTACTAAGAAGGAGAAGGAATGTAGGGTGTGGTGGCGCACGCCTTTAATCCCTGCACTCGGGAGGCAGAGGCAGGTGGATCGCTGTGAGTTCGAGACCAGCCTGGTCTACAGAATGAGTTCCAGGTCACCCAGAACTACAAAGAGAAATCCTGTCTTCACACACACACACACACACACACACACACACACACACACACACACACAC
>OU015751.1:122226852-122241281 GCA_907169655.1 Acomys percivali | reverse complement strand
CACACACACACACACCACAGACAGGGGTGGCTGAGAATTGAGTGGGCTAGTGAGCTGAGGGAAGATCACACACTCAAGAGGGCTGAATCATGAGATTCATGACCCTTCATAGGCCATCTACATAATCCCTCTTCTGCATTTGTATATCATAGGCTTTTCTTGGGCATGCTCTGTTTGTTGTAGGTATTTGGGGGGGGAGGGGGGAGGAGCGTCAAATCTTTCTGTGCCACCTGGCATCTTTCTTACATTAAGTTCAATGTGGCTTTCCTCAGCTTCTACATTTTTGCTGCAACCTCAGGATACAGGAGGGAAAACAATCTCTCATGAACTGGTTTTTACAAATGATTGGGGACACGTGATGACTGCCAGTTTGCCGAGGTCTCTGTGGATAACAGCGACCGAAAGACAACAGACAAGGAGGATGACACCGAGAGAATTGGGTATGAGAGAGGTTTTTGACTCCTAGCTCACCGGTGCCACGTGGAACTGTGTCCAGGAGACAATTAAAAAAAGGATCTGATTCATCAGTGACTTGGAGATAAATCTTTCATGGCTTTAAAAGGCTTTGTTGTGGGGTATGGTCTTTATGATCCAGGAAAGGTTTGGGAAATTCGAGTTAACAGGTCAGCATATACATGTAATTTTTAAGGTGCTAAAGTATTCAGGGGGCGATGGAAAAAAAAGACAAAATAGACAGCAAGTGGTGCCTGGGTAACTCAAAGGAAATGTAACAAAATCTTCAGAGTTCACGTGGGAAGGACAAGAAGCCAAATTCTTGGCTTTTGAGTCTTTGGAAGGCTTTGCAGCCTGATGAACACTTCACACAAGCATCTGAAAGAGTGAAAGACGGGCCTAGAAAAAGTTTCTCCTGTGTGGAGGAAAAGCTGTAATAGGAAGTGAGAAAATTAACAGATTCCAATCAAGGATCTTTGGGAAGTGTATTCCAGAAATCCCAAATGGTAAAAAACCTTATCTCCAAACTGAGAGCCACGCAGTTCTGTAACCTAATGCCATCAAGTTGCGGGCCAGGCCCTGTTAGAAGAGCCAATGACCAGCACCGAGCTTCAGTGGACAGGAAACTCCACTTTTACAAGATCTTCACTGGCACGGCAGGGGTTGCTTGGCTGGGAGGAAATGCACAGTAGCCTGTGCATCTTCCCCCAAGGACACAGGCCAGTTTGGATTGTGCTCACTCACAGAGCAGGAAGCCTGTGTGTGGAAATGGTGCATCATAAAAAGCACTTCACAAACGCTGAGACTCACTCCGCCACAGCCCAGTGGCTTACGCTGCAGCCATCCGTGTTCTTGGACCATCCTGCTCAATGCCCCTTTGTTGTGTATTCAATAAAATTTACTAATAAAGGGTAAATTGATTGACCCCCACCAATTCTGTTGAACTGTGCTTTGGTTGATCCATCTCTTACCAATGTGTAGAGCATGGTATTTAGTGTGTGGTGGAGGTGAGCGCACTCTAGCCCATAATAACCTTCTAAACACCAAAAGCAATGGTCAGCAGCAGACAGACTTGTGCAGTCATAAGGGCCAAGTCTGTCATAGGGATGGCCCACCATCCTCTGCTACAGGAACATGCTGTCTGTGTTTCTCTGTTTCAGGGAGATGTACTGATGTGGCACACCCTCCATACCGCAGTTGGCTTCACCTGAGTAGGGACTTTAAAGATACACTCATCATTGAGCAAGGTGGGAGCTTGTACAATTGCTAAACCCAAGTAAGACCGTGAATATCAAACAATACAAATTTCCAGGGGGGGCTATGATGAAATTAAAGAAATCAGCAAAGAGTTAGAAGACAAGCATATGAATTATTTCCCATCCCAAAGCCTTTTCAACATCCCAGGGCGTCCTGTGAACAAGCCAGGACACTCCAGTAGAACTGGATTTCAGAGAGCTAAGTAAGTTAGTGTCCCCGATCCACGCGGCAGCATTCAGCATTGCCTCCTTTCAGACACAGGCCGGGATCTCTTCGTGCTGCACTGGATCACGTTGGTCCCTCATTTTCAGTATTCCCACAGCTGCTGAGTCCCAAGATCACCCTGCATGCACTGCCACTACAGTTGGCAGTGGACTTCCTGAATACTCCACCAGTGTTGCCTCCCCAGTCGTACTGCTTGGCGTGGCATGGTGATGCGGGGCCTTGCTTGGTCACCCTTCCCAGCCTCAGAAGAAAGATTCCATTACATGACGCTAATATGTCTGTGCTTTGAAGATTTAGAAAAGCATTTGAAAGGCACACAGTTGTAGATACAGGAGCAAGGATCGGGGATCGATGTGCATTAGGTACAGAGGCCAGACAGGTGTAAAATTATTCTATGGTGTTAGGGTAAGACATACATGATAACCAACAAGGTTATTGAGAAAATCCTACAGCAATCTGTTCCTGTCAATGTAAGAGAGATGTAAGTATCCTTAGAGCGATTTTTCATATACCACCTTGCCCATTTTGTGTATCCTTTGCACAAATTGATGGAAAGGAGTTTCATGTGTGTTTGGAAAAGTTCGAGAAGCTTTTTAATAGGCTAAGACCCTTGTGTGGTGAGTTAAACATATGGGTACCCTAATGCCCCAGTGTCTTTTTGTGTTAGAAGTCACTAGACACTCAGAAGGCTGTATATGGTAAAAAGAACCCTGAGCAAACAGTCTCGATAGGGTTTTGATCCCTGTCACAGAAATGGGCAAGAGATTGATATACAGAACTAGAACAGCAATTGAATTTGGTGAAACTCGTCACTGATTCAACTTCATAAATAATGGAAACAGCTTATCCAATAAAGGGTTAGTGTAAAGGACTTTTAGCCAAGCCTTTATCCATGGGTGGGTGGCACGTATAGTTAAAACATTGTTGTGGAGTGTTCGCAAGTCCTTTCACCAAAGCCATGTAGGCTATGTTTGGAGCAGTGTTCTTTCAAGCCACTGAGCACCAACACATACACACACACACACACACACACACACACACACACACACACACACACGCACACACACACACTTAAAAAACCAAGCAACCTTTTTTCTTTTTTATTATAATTTATTCATATTACATCCTGGTTGTTATCCCCTCGCTTGTATCTTCCGGTTCCCACCCTCCCTCCTCCTTCTGCCCTATTGCCCTCCCCTAGACCCTTGGCAGGGGCCCTCCTCTCCCACCTTCTGACCACATTAGGTTTTATCCAGATAGACTATATCCCCTTCCTCCGTGTGCCTGCATGCTCTCCCCATGAAGAGGAGGTGAGCAAATTGGGAGCACCAGAGTTCTTGTCAGAGGCAGAGGCAGTCCCCGCTCCCCACACAACGCTGGAGAGTGAGCTGTCCACTGGCTATATCTGAGCAAGGGGTCTAGATTCACTGCATGCATTGTCCTTGGTTGGTGCAACAGTTTGTGCAGGGCCCCTGGGTCCAGATCCCCCAGTTTTGATGGTCTCCTTGTGAGGTTTCTGAACCCTTCTTCCATTCCCCCCCCCCCCCGCCATTCTTCAATACCACTCTCAGCTCTCCACCTAGAGTCCAGCAGCAAGTCCCAGCATCTGCCCCAATCCCTCGCTGGGTGGAGTCCTAGTTTTTAATGTCTGAGTACTACTACATTGTGTAAATGTACCACAGTTTCTTTATCCATTCTTCGACTGAGGGACATCTAGGTTGTTTCCAGATTCTGGCTATTACAAATTATGCTGCTATGAACATACTTGAGCAAATGTCCTTGTTGTACGGTGGAGCATCTTTCGGGTATATGGCCAGGAGTGATATGTCTGAGTCTTGAGGTAAAACTATTCCCAGCTTACTGAGAAAGCACCAGATTGATTTCCAAAGTGGTTGTACAAGTTTGCACTCCCAGCAGCAAGGAAGGAGTTTTCCCCTTTCTCCACATCTTTCTCCAACATGTGCTGTCACTTGAATTTTTTATCTTAGCCATTCTGGTAGGTATAAGATGGAATCTCAGAGTTGCTTTGATTTACATTTCCCTCATAATTAAGGATGTTGAACATTACTTTAAGTGCTTCTTGGCCATTTGGTATTCTTCTGTTAAGAATTCTCTGTTTATCTCTGTACCTCATTTTTTAATTGGATAATTTGGTTTGGTGGTGTTTAATTTCTTGAGTTCTTTGTGTATTTTGGATATTCACCCTTTGTTGGATGTAGGGTTGGTGAAGACAGCTGTAAGCTGTCACTTTGTTCTGTTGACAGTGTCCTTTGCCTTACTGAAGCTTTTCAGTTTAACAAGGTCCCATTTGTTAATTGTTGATCTTAGAGCCTGAGCTGTTGGTGTTCTGTTCAAGAATTTGTAGCCTGTGTCAATGAGTTCAAAGCTCTTCCCCACTTTTCCTTCTAACAGATTTAGTGTGTCTCCCAACCAACCTTTAAACCTTGTTGAAATAGAAACAATCCGTCCCTGTAGATGCTAGATCTATAAATGATACAAGTAGGAACACCAAACAGAAATAAGTAACTGTAGGAATAAAAGTGAATATACATATGTTGGCCCAAATTAAAAAAAAAAAAAAAAGTCTCATGTATTTGACCATTTGGTTCTCAATTTGTGGCCTTATGGAGGGGTTCTTAAATTTAACTGGAAATCAGTTGGTGTCATGCATAACAATTGTGCTGTTATATATCAGTAGGTACATGTTGACAGTGTAGCATGCAGAATCCTCTGCTGACAGGGATTGTTACTGATGGCTTAGTACCATCAACTATATGGCATCTTCCTGTCATTGTGAAAGCCAGCTACCAGGGAAAGAATTTACAACCTAGTTCCATCCTGATTTCTTTATATCCTACAGCTTACAGATGTTAGATCTTCAGAAATACCGTCCAGTTCTGACATGAACCAATAGCAATGGTAATAATCTGTGTTTTGTGAGTCATCTGGAGTCATAGAGTTTTAAGGATCACCATTTGTCTTATTTACTTTTCTAATGCTTTGAAGAAACATGACAGCCAAGGCAACTTATGAAAGAAAGTGTGTAGCTAGGGGCTTGCTCACAGGCTCAGATGAGTCAGTCTATGATCATCATGGTAAGAACAGTGGAAGACAGGCAAGAATGATGCTTGAGCAATAGCTGAGACTTTACATCTGATCCACAAGCAGGAGGCAAAGAGAGAGACCTGAAGGGCCTGATGTTGGCTTTAGAAGCCTCAATGCCCACCCCCAATGGCACAGCCCCTCCAACAAGGCGACACCTCCTAATCCTCACCAAACAGTTCCAATAGTGTGAACCAAACATCCAAATACAAGAGCCTATAGGAGCTACTCTCAGTCAAACAATCACACCATAAAAATAGCAAATGCTTCATTTGCAGGGATTTGCAATGAAAAGAAATAGAATTTAGAGGAAATTTTAGAAAACTTTACAAAGCCGGGCGTGGTGGCCCACACCTTTAATCCCAGCACTCAGGAGGCAGGCAGATTGCTGTGAGTTCGAGGCCAGCCTGGTCTACAAAATGAATCTAGGGCAGCCAAGATAACATAGAGAGACTCTGTCTCGAAAAGAGAGAGAGAGAGAGAGAGAGAGAGAGAGAGAGAGAGAGAGAGAGAGAGAGAGAGAACTTTACAAATTTAAAGGAAGATACAGATTTTTTTTTTTTAGTATGTTAGGTTTTATTGATTTACTGTGTGTGCCTACCACAGTGCATGTGTGAGGAACATAAGGCAATTTTCATGTGTCATTTCTCTCCTTCCAGGGATTAAACCCAAGTCAAGCTCAGAGGCAAGCAGCTTTACAAACTGAGCAATCTCATTGGTCCAAGACACAAATATTGAGGTACAAGAATGTAAAACATTTCCAGTCAGGTTCAATTCAAACATGAATACTGTTGTGCAAGTTTTCTGGGGATAATTGAGTAGTATCTGTTTGTTCAAGAGTGAGCAAGTACTTGTTTGTTCAAGAGAGGGGACCAACAAACAGACCAAGGCAATGTTTCCAACCAAGGGGAACCAATGAATTGGGGTGGGGGGTGCTACCTACAGAAGCATGCAGGACTCAATCTAGCCGCAGCACCAAGAAGCTCATGCCACTGGAGGGGATGATTCATAGGAGCTGCATCCCTAGAGTTCCCGTGCACAGCATGTAGGCAGCTCTGCTCAGGAGACTCTCCTCGTCTCCCAGCGATAGTCTTGAGGCCTTTCACAGCCTTCTGAGCCTGGTGAGCTTCTTGAGCCCTCTAGGTATCTATAGCATTCTTCAACCTTGTAAGTTTCATTAACTTCTCAAGTCTTGTGATACTCCCTTTTTCCTCATGGAGAAAACTCTTCAGTTTTGAATAAATAGCTCAAGAAGACCCCAGTATTGCATCCGGCTCTTCCGTCCTTTCCTTCCCCTCTTTGGCAATGCTTTCTGAGTCTCAAAGTGTGTTACAAGATTTCTTTTTATTTTCTTCTATTTGTGGTTAACCATTGGGCCATGGCGCCACAGTGATAGTCAGTTATCCTTGGGAAACTGACCAGTTATGAATCTCTGGAGCAAATACTGTCTACAGGAGGAGGAGGACAAGGACCCATGATGACAACAGCAGTAACTTACAGTCATAAACACAAACCTTTAAAAGGAAATTTGACGGGCATAATATACCCACTTAACGAAACATTAGCAGTTTCTTGCCTATGGGCTCCATACTCTTAGGATTTTGTTCTGGCTTACTGTGCCAAGGGGCTTGGTGTCCAGGCAGTCTTAGAGTCTGTAGGTCCCAGCCTAGAGTTGTGGGGGTTATGAGGTACTGGGTTTTATAGAAGAAATCCAAGTTTTGAAGTCTGAGGCAAAGTCTGGAGCTCATTTCCTTCTCATACTCCCGAGAAGGTGCACATTTTTCTGGGGTGCTGCCTGGGACTTGGAGAGAGCATCATAGAGAGTGTGAAACTGGCTTTTCTACTGTGTATCTTTTCTTGGTTTGATGTTCCATCCAGGTGCTGTAACCTCTTGTATGGTTTGTTTTCATTCTTACAAATGCAGAGGTAGTGTTTGTTTGTTTGTTTGTTTGTTTGTTTGTTTAATTAGTATTTCTCCAAGGGGGTCAAGCAGTAGGAAATGAATTTTTCTTAACTCCTGAGCCATTTCTTGAGCCTGAATGTACATTTTTTTCTATATTGCTACCATCCATCCTTGACCAGCTGGTATGCGGCTTCTTATGTACTTTGTTACTTTTATAATATTATACATACTTACCTATTTATAATGAAAGCAGTGGCTTTCATTCTCCAGCCGTACAGCTCCAAGTAAAACACACTTTTCCTGTTACTGCTGGACATTTAGATCACTGTCACAATGTCTTCGTTTGTAGTTGCAAGATCTTTATGTGTCAAGCTTTGACGGACACTATCAATTTCCCAAAGTGATGCCTCGGAGTTTCTAGTGCAGATGGTTTTTGTCTCACCATCACGTGAGTTTGTTACATTCTTCATCTACATTTAGCTGTCTATGGATTAACTAGTAAAACCTTGCTCCCATTATCACTCATTTAAATATTATAACGTGATTTGCAATGTTTGTTTTAGTCTATGAGTTATTAGGAGCAGGACAGCTAACTTCTAAATAATTATGAAAGTAGTAAACAATGTATTACTAATTTCTAACTGTATTCCATTGTGGTCAGTCATAGCCTGCTTTTCAGTTACTATAATAGAACATTCCAAGACTGGGTAATTTACATTAAGAACCGAAACAGACATTTATTTGGCTCACCACGCTGGAGATTTGAAAGTTCAAAACTATAATAATCGGCATCTACTCAGGTTCTGGTGAAGGCCGTGTACTGTTTCCGCTCGTGGCAGAAAAGGCCAAGTGAGCACTTGCTGAAGAGCAAGAAAAGGAGCCACCTGGATTCCTAAGGACTTGCCCTCTTGGAAGCAAATCCTTCGAGAGCAAGAACTGACAGACTCCTGTGAGATATCCTCAGTCTGTCCACAAGAACGAGATGCTGTTCAAACTACTTCAACCCGCGGGGCAGCACCAGTGGCTTCTCGAGTGGAACCTATCCAAATGGACATGGGGTAAGGGTTAGGAGTGTGGATTTAACTTTCTCCCAAAACCCACTGTAAAGTTCCCTGCATTGCTCTTGTTGCTGAAGCGGTTCCTGAAGAGGAAGGCAGTGACTTCGCTGTTTCCAAGAATCTCAATGGGGCTGGAAAGTCCTTTGGTTACATAGGAGGCAGAAACACGTATGAGTAAATATTTTTACCGAAATGTGGTTTTTGTTTTACCGTCAAGTCTAAGAAACAGTCAGTGTGATGTAACAGTGGGAGTCTAAAATGAGAGCGAACAACAGTTGGATCTGGGATTCACTCTACATCTTGCACTCTGAAAAATAAGAGTTTACAAAACACTGCTCCACGCAGCCATAATGCCTGTTTAGGTAAAAGAAGCTCCTCTTCACTGCTCTGTGGTCTCAGTTTGATCCACTGGAGTCCTGGGCCACCTGTACCCTACACAACCTGAATCCAGATAGACGTTACCTGCCCTCTGCTGGTTGGTTAAAGAATTGCACCCATGTTTCAGATGCTGGGCCTTTGACCCAGGGGAGTTTCTTTTCTGTCTTGCAGTCTTGCAGCACAGCGAGCCCTGTGACTGATGAGTATTTCCTACCTAGAGTTTTAAATTCTTCGTACATATTCCACAAAGTCAGCATAGCATGTTCCTGTATCACGTATGGACATTGGGAGTACATAAATAGCACAAAGAAAAGGACATTGGCTTTTGAACTGAGACAGCTTAAGTTTGCAGATTCTGTGCTGAGGGGACCTCAGCTTCTTCATACAGGCATAGATTGAGAGTTATCTGGTAACAGTCTCTTTTAGATCATGTGTTCTTTTAAAAAAAAAATACCAAGAGATGCAAAACAACTTATTTTGTTAAATTCATCGCTGTGCGAAGCAATGGTCTTCCCTCAGCAACCTCATTAAAGGTAAAAGTGAAGAAATTCACGTTCAGCGAGGTTAATCTATCCAAAGATGCCAATTCTATGTTCCCATTTCTATTTTTCTTATATATAGTCATCACTTTAACTTCAAAGAAAACCTTTAACAGCAGAATACAACGGTGCAGGGTAAGGAAGGGAGGGAGAAAGCCCTCATCTGGGAGCCAGTTTTGATGTTACAAAGCAGTTCTTGGGCAAGGACCCCCAGAGCATAAACTCCCCAGTTCTTGGCTGGGCTAATACAGGGTTGGAGAATCAGGCTTTAAGCAGCATTCACCAGAGGGCTTCTTGTCTCTATCCATTATGAAATTCATCTGACTTTCCCAAGCTATGAAGCAACTCACGCAAGCTTGAGAAACTATCCTATTCTACACTTAGAATCGACTCTGGGGAAACAGCCCACAGGTGCTAGCCCTTCAAGAGTCCAAGCGCGTTAACCACCCCACCAGAGTTTACTGATTACCTGGGGCCTAAAAGCGCCTCTCAGAGTGAGAACTCCAAGCTCTACAAAACTCTTAACCTGATGACTGGCTGAGAAACATGAGCCAACATCCCAGCCCATCAGGAAAAGCAGGAGTTCTCTGGGTCCTTAATTAGGGATCTCAATCTTGAGGATGGAGGGTGGGTGTTGTCCTTGGGTTTCAGGAGAGATTAAGCTATCAAAGCCCATTCAGGGGCACTGGCCTATGATGTCTGCTGTATCCAGAAAACAGGTACTAGCTGAGTCATTAAGGAACACGGACAGAGAAGGGAGGGTGTGTGCTGAGAAGGCCTCAATGCGGATTGTGAGGAGCCTGGCACACCAACACAAGTTTTGATTTTATTCTGTAAGTAGCAAGGACGCTAGGTCCTGAGAAGCTCGCTGTGCTGTTCATTTGATTGATAGTTGCTTTTGTTTTGGTTTTTTTGTTTTGTTTTGTTTTGTTTTAAGAAACTGCTGCATGAGCAGTGTGAAAAGTGAAAAGCCAGTAACATAATAAACAAGGCACATGAGTGAGATTGATGGGAACATAACTCTGGCCACAGCACAGGAAATGAGGGAGAGGCTGCAGTGAGGAGCCCTTTCTGAGATCAAAGCCCTAAGGCTTGCAACTAGCAGATGTGAACCATAGGCGATGTGCAGTGGTGTGTGCCTATGCCCTCGGTTGCCACTGGGCATCCAGCCACACCACTGCATCTGCTCCTCACAGCGGCCTTCGAGGTGACGAACGTGTGCATCTCATCTTGCAGATCTGGAGACAAGCTTAGATTTGGTCCCAGTCTCATTTGGATCCAAAGTACAGCTGCTGAACCAGTAACAGTGCAGCTTCCTGCTCTCGGTGTGGATGAAGAAGAGGGAAAGACTGACATGGAGTTTTCTAGCTGGGATAAGGCTTTTGATGAATTTAAAAAACCCATATGCGTACTGTTGAATTGTGAGAGCTGGGATTTCCGTTGCAAAGTTCATTGTATAAAGAGATTGGGCACTCAAAGAAGGATCTTGGCTGAATCTGCACAATAAAGCGGCATCCGTGTAGGTAAAGCTGTGACTGTGGGTGAGATAATCTGCAGAAAAGTAGAGGAGAAACAGAAAAGGGCAGAAAATTTTGATATTCCGGGTAGGCAGAAGAAAGGCACTATGGAGAAACTTGATAAGATGTAGGCGAAGAAGCCAGAGGAACAGCACGCGCTTCTGCAGGGCTCCCCGGCTCGGCTTGCCTCTGCTAAAGAGAACTGAGTAACACTTGTGAACTTGGACTTCTGGCTACTGATCCAGGAACTAATAAAGTGATCGGAAGTCTGGAGACATGACTCATCAGGTTAGAGCACTTTCTGCACAAGCTTGGAGGCCTGGGTTCAAATCTCCAGTGTTCATGTAAAAAGCTGGGCAAGGCTATGTATGCACCTGTTAGCACCAATGCTGTGGGGAACAGAGACAGGTGGATCAGTGGGGCCCCAGGTTCGTGGAGAGACCCCATCTCAGAGGAGTAAGGTCCAGAGTAACCAAACAAGGCCCTTGATACCCTCCTCTGGCTGTCGCACACCTGCATGTGTTCATTCACACAGATACCACACAAAGAAACAAACGTACACATTCGAAGCTGCATCAGAACTGTCAGCCCCGGCCTGCTTCTCTATTACTCTCTGGATAAAAACGGCAGCGAGAATATTGACATCCAATCACTCTAGAGCTGCTTTCCGGAAACACCACTGTCCACACTTGCCCTTAGGCACGAGCCTTCGCTTCTGTGTTTAGGTGTCATTTGAAGTCCATGTGGGAAATGCTTCTGTGCTTACAGTTTTGGAATGCCCTGATACAGGAGACAGAAGCAGTCTGCCCCCCTGCAGCCATGCCCATCATAATCACGCGTCTAAGCGGAGGGGCCGTGTGGCTCAACCCTGCTGAGTAGGAACACAGTGTGTGCTGATGAGAGCCAGAGACGCGCTGCACAGACCAGGAAGGAAAGGCAACCTGAGTGTTTCACCAACTGCGGACGGCTGTGCAGAAAATCCCGAAGGATCATCACAAACCCCGGAACTAGGAAATAAAATCAAGTCACGGGGTGCTAATAAACGCCAACTGCTCTGCTACGTACCAATCACGAAAAATCCAAACCTGAAAGTTAAACAGTATAATGTGTAACAATAATAAAATCCGTAAGATCTCCAGGTTTAGATGTAAACATGCACAGGATTTGTATGCAGAATATGGCAGAACTGACAGGCTCCATGTAGTTAAGGGTTCAGGCCTCCCAGCTTGATTTATAGGTTTGATGCAAATCAGTCAAGATCTCAGAAAAGCTATTTTGTCCATATTGAGAAATGGATTTAAAAAAGACCTAGAAGTGACAATATAATATACTGCAGGAGGAAAAAAAAACTTGAATGAGTAACACTGTTTAATTTTGAGACATGTTAGAAAGCTACATTAATCAAAACTGTGTGGTAACAGTGAAAGAACAGAAAAACAGCCCACTATACTACAGACTGCCCTAAGAAAGGAGCAGAAGCAATTCAAATAGAAAAGATGATAATCCTTTTAAGAAATTGTGCCGGAATCATAAGATGCTTTACACACACAAAAATGATCCTAGACATGTGTACCTTTCACAGAAATTAGTTCAAAATAAATCATAGCTTTGAAAACAAAACTACAGACCTTCTGGAAGAAAACAGAAGAGAATGTAGGTGCCCGTGAGCATGCTATCAAGCTCTGAGATAAACGAAAAAACACTGGCAAGTTGAACTTGGTTGAATTTTATAAACTTCTATTCTACAAACTATGTTTTAAATATGAACAGGCAAGCAACAGACTGGGAGGAAATGTTTGTAAAACAGCTTATCTAATAAAGGGCCTACCCACAAAATATGCAAATAACTCCTACAGACTGATGGTAAAGGCCGTTCCCTTAGCTCCTTGTGCCAACGGGTTTGCTGTGCTCTCAACTTTGGTCAAGAAGTTTCTCGTTGCAGAGGGCAGTGGTTAATGTAGTGACTCAGAACTGTTCAAAGCACTGAGAATAAGTGGCTATGGGTGCCATATACAGGACATCTATCACAAGCCCCCCCCCCCCACCCAAGACTCGGGGAACATCAAGGAAGAAGAGGCAGAAAGAATGTAAAACCTCAGTCACAGTCATAGGGGAGGGGAGTAAGGGGAAAATGGGAGGGAGGGAGGAATGGGAGGATACAAGGGATGGGATAAAAATTTAGATGTAATATGAATAAAATATATATATATATTTTTTTTTTAAAGAATGTAAAACCTAGAGGACACAGGGTGGTGTAGTGAAATGCTAGCCCCTGGACATGGCATGACGTGCTGAACTCATGGTAGCTGTGGTCACCTGCGCAAGATCTGCAGAAAGCCAGGCCGGCTAAAAATGTCCAGTACAGATGAGAGAGGGGCTTCCGGTGCTTCCCTAGCCGAGGAGCTATTGGCAGTTGACGGAAGCTGAGGGAAGGAGAAGTGTTTTTCTTCAGGGCAGGTAGCCAATAGGTTGGTGCCCATGTCACAGTGAATGACACTACACTCATGCACATATGAGCATATATGAGCAGCAAAATTAGGACTAAGTGAGTTATTAAAAAGAATAGAGGGTGTGAGGTTGGGAAGGGGATGTGTTGAAGGGACTCACGAGGAAATTGGAGGGAGGGGATGTGAGTGCATATGACCAAAGTACACTGTATACATGTAATACATTTCCAAAGAATAAAATAAAAAATGCCAATGATAGGAAAACAAATAATCCACGTATGGAGTTAACAAAATATCTGAAAACATACTTCATACACATGTATGTGCCCACACATACATATTCAGACTAAAACACATTAGTCATTTGTCATTAGGGAATTTCAAACTAAAGCAACAGTGATATACCACTGCACATCTTTTAGAATAGATAGACTCAAAAGACTGACACCAAGTGCTGGTGCACAAGAAAAGAAATGAAAGTCATCACCTACTGTTGGTGGAAACAAAATATGTTATGTGTCTTTAGGAAGACAGTTCAGCAATTACCTATGGAGGTAAATTCAACAGTTATATTGCTAGGGACTTATCTAAAAACTTGAAATGCTATGTGCATATGGAAACCTTCAGACAAATATTTAGAACAGTTTTATGTGTAACTGTAGAAACCTAGATGTAGGACTGGAGAGATGACTTAACAGTTAAGAACACTTGCTGCTCTTACAGAGGACCCAAGTTAGGTTCCTAGCACCTACATGGTGGCTCACAGCAATCTGTAACCCCAATTCCAAAACCCTCCATAGGCACCAGGCCTTCACACGGTATACAGTGTATTTTGTCTTCAGACAAAAGACTCACACACATGATTTTTTAATGGATATAACAACAATGCCATTCAAAAGATAAATGGATTTTTTTTAAAAACTGGTGTGTGAATGAAATATCATTTGGTGGTTAAAAAGAAGTGAGTTATCAAGTTTTTTTAAGCCTTAATTGCATATTGACAAAAAAAGAGAAGTCAATCTTAAAGGGTTACCAACTGTTTAATTACAATTATATGACATTCCAGAAAAGGGAAAAAAACTATATGATAGTAAAATAATTAACACTAATGGTACTAATAACAAAAGATTTTCAGATTTCAGTGTGGGGGCAGGTGTGACTAGTTAAAACAGGAGACGTTTTAAGGCCTGAAGCTGTCCTGTATGGTTCTACAGCTGTGAATTCATGACACTAAATTTACCAAAGTGCCCTGGCCTGAGCAGAACCTCGAGGGATTGTTAGTGCATGCAGATTTTAAAATCATTTGGAATGAGGGGAGAAAGTGCAGGTAGAAGGTACAGCATGATATTTTCTGTGTACATGGATGTTTTGTCTGCAGTCATGTCTGAGCGCTGTGTGTGGTTGTCTGTCTGTGTACTGTGTGTGGTTGTCTGTGTGCTGTGTGTGGTTGCCTGTGTGCTGTGTGTGGTTGCCTGTGTGCTGTGTGTGGTTGTCTATGTGCTATGTGTGGTTGTCTGTGTGCTGTGTGTGGCTGTCTGTGTGCTGTGTGT
>OU015751.1:122181448-122207694 GCA_907169655.1 Acomys percivali | reverse complement strand
TGGTGATGATGATGGTGATTGTGATGGTGATGGTGGTGATGATGATGACGAGAACAACAACAACATGCTGAGGCAATTCGAGCTATAAAGTTCCTAATATTCATTATTTGAACAACGTGCTAAACCTT
This sequence comes from Acomys percivali, assembly GCA_907169655.1. Taxonomy (NCBI): domain Eukaryota; kingdom Metazoa; phylum Chordata; class Mammalia; order Rodentia; family Muridae; genus Acomys; species Acomys percivali. The sequence goes on along the minus strand of OU015751.1, from coordinate 122,207,566 downwards.
TATAGTCAACTTGACTAGACTTAGAATCACTGAAGAGACATGACCACAAGGAAGTATCTAGATTAGGCTAGTTAAACTGGGAACATATGCCCTTCATTTAGGCAGCACTTTCCATGAGCTGGGGTACCAGACTGAGTAAGAGGAAGCTGAGCACCATCATTCACTGCTTTCTGCATTACAGCTGTAGAAACAAGGTGACCAAATGCCTTACGTTCCTGCCATCATGTCTTCCCACCATTATGGTATACATACATGCATCCATCTGTATGTACGTACATACAGACACACACACACACACACACACACACACACACATCATGGAACTGCAAGCCAAAATAAACCATTTTTTTCAAATATTTTGTCACAGAAAAGTAATAAATACAATATCTAATTGAATCATCAATAACACTTCTTTGAAGTGGCTGATATCTTCTTTATAGCATGAAATCAAATGAGACTCATGGACTAACTTATGGAAGATCACAACAGCTGGCAGGACACTTATGGAAGATGTCAATTCCAGAGCAGTTCAGCACGTGGCAAAGCTATACATGCTCTCGCAAAGACAATACTGGGAGCATTTCTTTTATTCCACACAAGAACAATTGTGTGTCATTCAGCAAACACGCACCCAACAAGAGGAAAGAAAACTTACCACATGCCAGTAGACCCAGAGCAGAGAAGACAAGAAGCCGGGGCAGCATCTTCGAGTGGTCCCAGGACACCGACACAGAGTCTAATCAGCAGTCCTGGAGGGCACTGGCACTGCAGAACACTGACAGTTAAAATGGCTGTACTAACTGCAGGGCACCGTGTCTGTTCCCCTACACTCAGTGTGCCTGCAGAGGGCCAGCATCTGGCTCAGACTTCTCAGAGCCACCTGCACACATGAGTTGTTTCATAGAGCTGAGGAGCCTAACATCTGTGTCTAGCAGACCCTCTGCACAGCTACGTTCTACAGGCCTGTGGATGTGGATGTGGCTGGCTGATCCTGAGCCTCCCACAGCAAACAAATGAAACCATTTCTAGAGTTCTTTAATGGCAGTCATAATGACTCAGAATAGGTATTTCCGTTTCTACTGCTGTAGCTTTATATTTGGCACTTACAAATCCCTGTAAGACAATTATCCTGAAGGCCATTCCTTTTTCCAGAGGAGAAGAACTCAGACTCAGAAGTGTTGAATGACAAGTAGTGACAGGTATTGGCTGCCCAATTTACAGCACTGGACAATCAGAAGTGTGGAAGGTCACAGGGTTAAGTTCCCTGGTCTACAATGACTGAGAAGTTATCAGTCAGCCTCTACTCTAACGTCAAGAGAACAGCCATCTGTTTCCACTCATTGTTCACATTCTGGGGTCCAAATATTGTGGGGGAGACTCTTCAGACACTAAGCCTCACCTAAGCTCCCTTGTGCGAGCATTATGTCACATTATCAAAAGTTCCCAAATGAGTAGGGACAGAGACTACCCCTCCAGGACAGACCTGTCAGACTTCTGGGCCTCCACTGGAAACCCCAATGCTGACTTTGTTTCTCTTGGCAGAGATTCTCACCATGGGACTAAGGGAAAGGTACAGGGTTACTTTGATGCTCCCCAGATCCAAGAGCCATGTCAGCCTTTGCAGGCAGAAATGAGCCTTTTACTCGTGTTAGGTGTGAAAGGCCCACTCTCTTTGTTGCCAACCAAAGCATCAGCTTCCTCCAGATGAAGGAAAATAGCATAGACATCACCCTGCACTGTTCTGATACTACAGTTGATACCTCCAGATGGAAACTTTTTATTTATTTATTTATTTATCTATTTATTATGTATACAGTGCTCTGCCTGCATGGACACTTGCATGCTGTATCACATTACAGATAGTTGTGGGCGCAGGGAATTGAACTCAGGACCTCTGAAAGAGCACTCAGTGCTCTTAGCCTCTAAGCCATCTCTCCAGCCCCTAGATGGAAACTTTTAACATTGCCGCTTACGGATTTAACATATGAAGGCTTCTAGAATAACACACACACACACACACACACACACACACACACACACACACACCCAACACCAACAAAACAAAGCAAACAACAACAACAGAACAAAACAAAAAACACCAAATAACACACAAGACCCATTCATTCAGAAAGCTTTCTTCCAGCCACACACACCCCAAAATGAGCCCATTACAATAGGGCAAGTCAAATTAAAGGCAAGAATCAACTTGCCCATGACAGAACCTCTGTCAGCTGCCTCCCAGAAAAGAATCTGCCTCCTGGAAACTACTGGAAAACACTGTCATTCCTGGCTGGCAGGAAGCTTGGATCCTCATCATGTGCCTTTTCTGCTTCCCTAGCCATAAGTATTAATGTCGCAGCCACAACCTCGACCTTGTCATACCATACCTCTAAACTCTGAAGGATGGAAACAGGCCTGATCTTGCAGATCACTGAACTGATGGCCTCTGTCCCTTCTCCTGGACTGCAGGCAGAGAGATAGCAGGACGGGCTGCAGTCTGGATCACACTGCTGCGCATCCTTCATACACAAAGTGAACAGTAGGCAAGGCTTCCAGGCTTGAAAGACGGGGAAGAAATTGTGTAGCGGTAAATCCAAAACTAGTAGCCTCTGCAAGAAGATAAAGAGTGCTAGCTCCTGATTCCCCTGGGAAAAAAAAAAAAAAAAAAAAAAACGGAAAGAAAACTTTCCTGCTTGGAGGACAGCTTAAATGAAGGAGATAAGAAGAGTTTCCTCCACTGTGCTTCCTGAGGGACGTCTAGCTTCTTAAGGAAAGAGGGCATCTGGAGAACACTCACATAGGAAATTCCTGAGGACCTTGTGCTGTCCCAGCCCAGCAAGGCAGAGTGAGGCCACTTCTCCCTTTATTGGTTGCAGCTTTCCTTCTTCAGCCTGGTCCTCCAGTCCCTGCCCTTTTCCCAGCAGGTGTCTCCTCCTTCAGCCTTTGCTCTCTGTAGCTCTGAAAGGCACGCCCTCCCTGGGAGTACAGCACTCAGGCTCCGGCTTCCCAAAGAGAAGCTGACACTGAGAGGTCCCCCTAACAGAAGACAGGCAGGAGTCTGAGGCTCATTGCTGCCTCTAAGCACCTAGAGGAACTAAAATGAACCAAAACTGGGTCTGATCTCACCTGGGGAAAACCCCGGGAATAAACTCAGGTTCCTCCTCCCTGGGGAAGACCCATATTGCCACACGTCTTTTATAGTGTCTACTCAATAGCATCCCTCAGTAAGCTCTGGCAACCTGGGCCTGGCACACGCCAGAAAAACTGGGTTTAAGGACCATTGATTGCTAGCTAGAGAATAGTTCTCAAAGGCATCTTCTAGATGTACAGATAAAAACAGAAAGCTTTGGAAAGTTCGGTTAGTGTCCTAGGACTGGGATCAGGTCCTAATTTGATCAAATGCGTGTCCTGTTTTGCTTTGCTTTCTCTACGCTTATAACTGTCCTCTCCTGTGACCACAACACAGCACCACAAATACATCCAGACAGTGGCCCCAAATTATGCACCAGCATAGATGATCCCTTAACAACAACAACAACAACAACAACAACAGCCTCTTTAAAAGAAGCCCTCCCTTGGGTGTCCTGAAATTATAGACCTTATCCTTGGGAGGCAATAGTTTTCCTCAGTTTTGGACACATCCACAAAAGGAAACACACACCCTTCAACCTTGCCCTTACGCCACTCCCTTCCTCTCCTCCAGGCCCCATCATCCTTCCTTTTCCCTCCTCCCCTCTCTCCTATTCCTCAGAAAAGGGGAGTCCTCTCTACCCACCCAGCCCAGCCCATCAAGTCGCATCAGTACTGAGCAAGTCCTCTTTCCCTGTGGCCTGATAAGGCAGCCCCGCCCAGAGAGCGTGATCAAAAAGCAGACACCAGAGTCCATGTCAGAGACAGCCCCCGCTCCCCTAACCAGGAGCACCACATAAAGTCTGAGCTGCCCATCAACTACATCTGTGCAGGGGGCCTACATCCAGTCCATGTGTGGTCCTTGCTTGGTGCTTCAGTCTCTGAAAGCCACTATGGACCCTGGTTAGTTGGCTCTGTTGGTCTTCTTGTGGAGCTCCTGTCACCTCCAGGTCCTTCTATCCTTCCCCCACATTTCCACAAGATGTCCTACACTTTGCCCAATGTTTGACTGTGATTCTCAGCATCTGTTTCGATCCACTGCTGGGTGGGGCCTCTCAGAGGACAGCTATGCTAGGTTCCAGTCTGTGAGCATAGCAGAATGTCATTACTAGTGTCAGGAGTTGGTTCTTTAGAACACTATGTTGGGTGGATCTGGGCCCCGGGGTCAGATCAATCTATGGCACCAACCAAGGATAACACTTGCAGTCATCATCAAACCCCTACCCAGATCTACCAAGGGCAGGACATTCTCCACAGTTAAGTGGAGACTGAGGACTGACTTTCACACAAACTCTGGTGCCCCATATTTGGCCATGTTCATTGATGAGGAGGCCCAATGGCACTCAGAGGAAGGATAGCAGACTAGCAAGAAGAAACTTGATACCTTAGCATCATATTCAAGGGGAACAGGTCCCCCTCAGTCACAGTCAAAGGGAAGGGGAATGGGGTGAAAGCAGGAGGAAGGGAGGAATGGGAGGATGCACGGGATGGGATAGCAATTGAGATGTAATATGAATGATTTAATTTTTCAATTAAAAAAAAAAGAGTTGGTTCTTTGCCATGAGGCGGGTCTCAGGTTGGGCCAGGCATTGGTTGGATAGTCTCTCAATTTCTTCTCTATCTTTTCTTCTTTTTAAAACTTTTTAATTATGTGTGTGGAACACACACACCAAACTAAGTTTTATCCCTGCACCTCTTGTAGGCAAGGTAAATTTTGGGTCAAAGCTTTTGTGAGTTAGTTGGTGTTCCCTTACCTCCACTAAGAGTCTTAGCTAGTTAGAGAGTGTCCTCTTCAGTATCCATGAACCCCGCTACTAGCAGAATCATCTACAGCCACTCCCACATCCTCCCAGAAGCCTATGCTGTCACAGGTTTCCAGATTGTCACAGAGATGCCTCCACCCATGGTTTCTCTTCTCTCTTCAGGCACTCTGTCCTCCACCCCAATTTCCCAAGGTCTGATTCCCGCCCTCATTTCTCTCTGTGCTCTCTGTCCTACTTTGTCCCTTCTCTTCAACCATGTCTGCCGTTTATTCTATTTCCCCTTCTGACTGAGATTTCAGCATCCTCCCTTGGGTCCTCCTAGTTACTTATCTCCTTTGGGTCTGTGAATTGTAGTGTGTTTATTCTGTACTGTATGGCTAAAATCTTCTTATAAGCGAGCACATACTATGTATGTCTTTCTGGGTCTGGGTTAGTTCACTCAGGATGATCTTTTCTACCTCCATCCATTTGCCTGCAAATTGCATGATTTCCTTGGTTTTAGGAGATGAGTAGTATTACATTGTATAAATGTACCACAGTTTCTTTATTCATTCTTCTGTTAAGGGGCATCTAGTTTGTTTCCACATTCTGGCTATTACAAATAAAGCAGCTATGGAAACAGTTGAGCAAGTGTCCTTGTATGTTGAAGCATTTTTCAGTATATGTCCAGGAATGGTATAGCTAGAGCTTGAGGTAGAGCTAGTTAGTCTCAATTTTCTAAGAAAGTGCCAGATGAATTTCCAGAGTGGTTGTACAAGTTTGCACTCCCACAACAGTGGAGGAGTGTTCCCCTTTCTCCACATCCTTGCCAGCATGTGTTGTCACTTGAGTTTCTGATCTTAGTCATTCTGATGGTGTAAAATTGAGTCTCTGAGTCATTTTGATTTGCATTTCCCTGACGACTAAGGACATTGAGCATCTCTTTAAGGGCTTCTTTGCCATTCAAGACTCTTCTGTTGGGAATCCTCGGTTTAGCTCTGTACCCTATTTTTAATTGAAGTATTTGGTTTGTTAGTATTTAATTTCTTGAGTTTGTTATATATATATTATGGATATTAGCCCTTTGTTGGATGTTGGCTTGATGAAGATCTTTTCCCAATATGTAGACTGCATTTTTGTTCTATTGACTGTGTCCTTTGCCTTAAGGAAGCTTTTCAGTTTCATGATGTCCCATTTATTAATTGTTGATCTTAGAGCCTGAGCTGTTGGTGTTCTGTTTAGAAAGTTGTCTCCTGTGGCAATGAGTTCAAGGCTCTTCCCTACTTTCTCTTCTAATAGATTTAGTGTATCTCTCTGATTTTATGTTGAGGTCTTTGATCCACTTAGCCTTCAATTTTGTGCAGCGTGATAGATATGCATTCTTCTACTTGTGTCATTCAATGTTCAATGGGGTGGCCTGTGTACTACTACCTGTGTGTTGGCCCAGGTTCCAAGTCCCACATGTTGGTCCAGGACCTGCTTGCCTCTGGACAAGAACTGATGGATCTCAAAGTAAAAGGTCCCAAGGTTCCATTTCTTGCTCAGGGGCCGATTAGAGCAACACTCATGGTGAGGCTCCTGGCCCGGGCACTAAGCCACATTCTTGACCTCTCTGGGGGAGGTGGAAAATGAGTTTTCCACAATGTTAGTTGCAGTTTTGTTCTTTTAGAATGAGACTGTAGGTCTCAGATGGCAGCAGAGACTTGGGAGCCCACAAGGCTGTGAGGATACCAGTGTGTCACAGATCCTTGCTTGAGCTACTGTACTAAACATAGCAGAGGAAGTGGATGGATATTCAAAACCTGTTGGCAGGCAGGTAACTCAGGTGAGATGGAGGCCTAGCGATGCTAACCAGGGGTCAGTTAGTGGCAGTGGAACAGATCCCAGCAGCTGCAGAGGCAGTTCAGCCATTGCTGCCTGACCACCAGGTATTCAGCAGCAGCTCCCCTGGAATAAATGGAGTCCTAGAAGATCATGGTGGAGGAATGTCTAGCGAGAAAGCCCCCAAGCACACCAGCCAGCCTTTATTGATAAACCTTAGGCAGTGGGGAGGGGTTTTCATGACGAATGTTTCTGATTCCCTAGAGCCAAGGGTGCCAGGATACTTAATCTACATGCATTGGTACAGTATCTCATTTACATGTAGTAACAGGAGTCCTATCACAAGAAAGAGAAAACAGTTACTTAATTATCCTATTGTTGAGGAAATGTCTTCGAGGTACAATTCAAGGTCATTTGCTGAAGGCTGTGATCTCCTCAGCATAGGATGGGGTACTTCAGGGAATTTCCTATGCTTGAACAAGTTCCTTATCAGAAAAGGATCAAGCCAGTAATCTTCCTTCAGGGATATGTGACACTCCTTACAAAATCTGGGGTCACCAGGTCAGGTGGAGTGAGAGCTCTATTGAGAAAATGGAGTCCGCCTTCATAGGCTGAGCACAAAATGGCAATCTGGAGACGTCAGACTGTAACCTTACTTACTCAGTAGAGTCCCACATACATGTAGACATTTAGTTAGACCATTTCTTGAAGATGCTTTCTTTTTTCCATTGTATAGCATTTGGCTCTTTTGTCAAAAATCAGGTATCTGTAGGTGTGTGAGTTTATTTCAGGGTCTTTGATTCAATTCCATTGATCAACTCGTCGATTTTTATGCCACTGCCATAGAATTTTTATTAATATTGCTCTGTTATGTAGCTTGAAGTCAGGGATGGAGATAATTCCAGAAGTCCTTTTATTGTATTGGATTGTTTTTAACTATTCTGGGTTTTTCGGTTTTCCATGTGAAGTTAATCATTGTTCTTTCAATGACTGTAAATAAATGTGCTGATATTTTGGTGGAATTACATTGAATCTGTAGATTGCTTGTGGTAAAATGGTCACTTTTACTATGTTAATCTTACCAATCCATGAGAGTGGGACCTATTTCCATCTTCTGATCTTCTTCAATTTATTTCTTCAGAGACTTGAAGTTCTTGTCATACAGATCTCTGATTTGCCTGGTTAGAGTTACACCAAAATACTTTGTATTATTTGTAACTATTGTGAAGGATGTAGTTTCCCCTAATTTCTTTTTGGCCTATTTGTTGTTTGTATATAGGAGGGCTACCAATTTTTGAGTTAATTTTGTATCTAGTACTTTGTGTTGATCAGATGTAGGAGTTTCCTGGTTGAATTCTTGGGGTCACTTATGTACACTATCATATCATCTGCAATTAGTCTATCCAGTTTGTATCCCCTTGATCTTTTCAGTTGCTTTACTGCTCTGGCTGGGACTTCAAGTACTATGTTCAAGAGATGCAGAGATATTGGGCAGTCTTGTCTTGTTGCTGCTCTCAGTGGACTTGCATTAAGTTTCTCTCCATTTAATTTGATGTTGCCTTGATGTTTATTGCTTTTATTCTGTTTAGGTATGTAGCTTGTATCCCTGATCTTTCCAAGACTTTTAACATGAAGGGGTGTTGGATTTTGTCAAATGCTTTTTCATCTTCTAATTAGATGATCATGTGTTTTTTTTCTTTCAATTTGTTTATATGATGGATTATGTTGATGTGTTTTCCTATGCTGAGTCACCCCTGCATGCCTGCAATGAAGCCTACTTGATCACAGTGGATGATTTTTTCTATGGGTTCTTGGATTCAGTTTGCAAGTTTGTTTTGTTTTGTTTTTTTCTGTTTGGTTGGTTTGTTTTGTTTGGTTTTGGTTTATTTATTTTTTTGAGTACTTTAGCATCAATGTTCATAAAGGAAATTGGTCTGAAATTTTTTCTTTGTTGTGTCTTTGTGTGGTTTACATATCAAGGTGACTGTGGCCTCATAGAATGAGTTTGCCAATGCTCCTTCTATTTCTATTTTGTGGAAGTGTTTGAGGAGTGTTGGTATTAGCTCTTCTTGGAAAGTCTGGCAGAAGTCTGTGATGAAACTGTTCGTTTGTCTCTGGGGTTTTGGTTTGTTGTTGTTTTTGTTTTGTTTTGCTTTGTTCTTGTTTGGTTTGGTTGGGTTTTTTTTTTTTTTAATGAGAAACTTTTAATGACTTCTTCTATTTCCTTAGTGTTAGTAGGATTATTTAACTTGTTTACTTGATCGTGACTTAATGTTGGTACTTGGAATCTATAAAGGAAATTGTCCATTTAATTTAGATTTTCAAATTTTACGGAATGGAGCCTTTTGAAGTAAAATCTAATGGTTTTGTAGCTTTAAATATTTTTCTTACTTTTGTAGATTTAGTATTTTGATTCTTATTTGGTCGGGGGGGGGGTGTCTTTACTTTTTGGTCTAATCTAGTTGGTGTTTTGTATGTCTCGTGTATATTTAAAGGCATATCTTTCTTTAGGTTGGGGAAATATTCTATGACTTTGTAAAACATATTTTCTGGTCTTTGGAACTGGGAATCTTTTTTATTTCTTCTATTCCTATTATTCTTAGGTTTGATCTTTTCATGGTGTCCTTGATTTCTTGGATGTTCTGGGTCAGGAATATTTTCAATAACAAATTTTTCCTTTTACAGATGTATAAATTTCTTCAATTTGTCTTCTATGTCTGAGACTTTCTCCTCCATCTCTTGTTCTCTGTTAACATGCTTACCTCTGTGGTTCCTGTTCTCTTCCCTAAGTATCTCCTCAGTTTGTGTTTTCTTTATTGATGCTATTTCCATTTTTCAGGTCCTGGACTGTTCTATTCATTCCCTTCTCCTGTTTGATTATGTTTTCCTGATTTCTGTTAAGTGATTCATTCATTTCCTCTTTTAAGGCCTCTATTTGTTTGATTGTATTTTCCTGTAATTTTTTGAGGTATTTATTCATTTCTTCTTTAAAGGCCTCTACCATCCTCATAGGCATAGATTTAAGGTCCTATCCCTGGATTTAAACTGTATTAGGACAGCCAGAGATTGCTGCCATAATGTTCTGGTTTTTGTTGATTGTATTCTTATGCACATATGTAGCCATATCTAGCTGTCCCTTGCCTTGGCTGGTTATTCCTGGAGATTGCTGATTTTCTTGGGCAAGTGTTGTGGGGGAGCCCTATGTCATAGACTGGAGGCTGGATCTCCTCAAATAGCCAGAAGCTCTTTTTTTCTCTTTTTTCTTTTCTGGTTGTGCCCTAGTTGGACCTATGGGCAGGGAATTAGGGGTGTGGGATTTTAACCTGTGTGATCATGATGTCCTGCATTCCTGCATGTCTCCTGAAGACAGCTAGTAGAGCCATCAACTGTAGACTGGATCTGCACTTCTCTGAGATCTAGAGTCCTCCTCAGGATGTTGGGAGTATCGGGAAGGTCTGAGGGTGGTACCATGCATGTCTGACAGCTGGGACCCTATCCTCACTTTTGGAAAACATGATGAACAGATGCTAGTGTTTGGAGTCTTTAGCCCAGCATCTTTCTTGACCCTCAGACACTGTGCTCCTTGTGCTCAGAATTTGCTAGGCTCTGGCGTCTTGGAAAGGGGCTTCGCATGCTCCTATTGCCCAGCAGGTCTCCCTTGAGGGATGGGTAGACCTATTTACAGGGGCCTTTAAGATCAGTGGATTAATTATAATATTTCAGCAAACCCAAATAAAACAGTAAACAGTAAATTTTAAGCTGACTTCTCTTGTCTTGTTGCTTCAGCAATGTAGGGATGGTGCGCTCAGCTGGACCAGGAACTAGGCTAAGAGTGTGGAGTTGGCATGGGAGGGTAGCAGGGAACTCATCAGGTTAGGGGAGGATGAGAGAAAGAGTTCAGAGCAAAGTCAGGGTATGTGAGGCTTGCACAGGCAGATAAGATTCTGTTGTCTCTTCTAGTCTGTTTTTTTTTTTTTTAATGGATGAGTTGAGACTATTGATGTTCAGATTTATTATTAAACAGTGTGCATTACTCCTCCCCATCTTTTTGTTGACTTCGTAATATCTTCTTTTCTTTGGTAAACATCTTAGCTTCACATATGTTTTCTTCCTGTAGTCTCTTGATGTGTTTGTCTTTCTCTCAGACTGAAAATATTTACTCCGGGAGTCTCTGTAGGCCTGGTTTGGTGGTCATAACCTTTCTTTAGCCTGCTTTTATTTTCCTTCACCTTCAGTTATGTCAGTGTTGTTGGGTTGGCAGTTGTGATTTTTCTAAAGTTTGAAAGACACCTATCTACTCCCTCACCACTTTTATGGTCTCAGCTGAAAAGTTGGCAATTGTTTTAAGTGAGTAACCTTTGCATATGACTTGGTCCTGCTTTCTGCACTTTAAAAATTCATTTTGTAATTGGTACATTTGGATATTTAACTGGAATGTGACATGATAGGTTCTTTTCTTGTCCTGGAATATCTGGTGTTCCGTGTGTCTCTACTATCTGAGGAACTTCTATTTACCTGGATTTGGAGAGTTTTCTTCAATACTTTTCTTTTCATATTTGTATGTTTATAATTTGGAGGTTTGGTGTTCATATGGAATCTCAAAATTCTGGTGTGTTCCTTTCAGGCTTTTTAAAAAGGTGACCATTGACTTTAAATGAGTGATCAGTCCTTTTTCCACATGATCCATTTTGTTGCTGAGGATTTTCACTGAATCATTTCTATCTCTGCATTAAATTATATCTGGTATCATTAATTAACTTCTTTATCTTATTCACATGTCTGTATAGTTTTGGAAAATCATAAAATCCTTTCAGTTCTCTTATCATATTTGTAATCATTCTTTTAAATTCTGCATATGGAATTTTGTCTAAGTCATTTTGACCTGGGATCACTTCTACAGGAGTGGCGATGTTAGCGTGACACACGTTGGCCTTGGTTTTCCTCCTTCTTGTGTTTTTGCACTGGGCTCTAACAGTCTGAGATTAGGTCATTAGTGTTTTGTTGTTCTTTTCTTTTATCTTGGGTTCTCTCTCTCCTTTGGGTGAATGTGTTTGCAGTGCTTAGGAGAGACAAGGTTATGGTTCAGTTGTGGTGATGCTTTTATTTGTTACCCTTGTGTACCAGGCACCAGGCTCTATCTTCAGTCTGCCCTGTGGATTGAATACTGTCTGCAGGAATGGTAACCCTTCAAAAGTTAACTCACTCTAATAACAGAGTCGTAAGTAACTACAAAACAAACACATGTTCAATACCAATGAGTTTCATGAATAAAGAACCTCCAATAGTACTGCCATACACACTAATACAGTGTTAACATAAGTGAAAAAAAAAAGATAAGGAAAACAGCGAAGGTGAGATGGATGCATTGTGAGGTCGGACCAGAGAAGACGGACAGACCTAGTAGTAAGAATAGTGACAACAAAGACAAAGGGGAAAATGTGAGAGGGTATGGCAATGGTAGACTGAAAGGAGATGATAAAGATATTTATCCATCAATCATAAGTCAGATCAGCACCTGGGTTTTCAGAGATGTAACAGTAAGAAAAGTAGCTTTGAGAAAAGAGAAAGAACAGAAGAAGAAAAGGGGGGAAAGGGGAAAGAGACAGTTCAAAATATGACCAGTAGATGGCAGTGTTGACCTCCTTCAATGACCTAGTGATGCAGTAACAGGGGAGGGAGGAGGGAGGAGATAAGACAGTCATTGGCAAGTAATGGCTGTAATGGAAAGAAAGCTGGGTAGCAATGAAGGAAAATTAAATTGCTGCGTTTGTCTCTGTGGCAGATCATTGCTTCGTCTCCCTGGTACTGATCTGGATTGTACTCCATGTTGATTTTTACAAGAACCTTCTACTTTCTGTTCTCTTGGGTGACTTAGTTGTAAACTCCTTAACTTTGCTTCTATGTGCTGTCATGGTCACCCTCTTGGTTTCTGTTTCCAATCAACACCGGATATTATTCTGCCCATTCACTTCTCAGTGCTTAGAGTTAGTGTCAATTGCTTAGCTTAATTTTTAAAGTTCATCATTGTGTGACCCTAACAAATTTATTGATCTTCACCCTTCTTAACCCTCACTTGCATCAACTCCTGAGCCATATTCAGTTACTTATTTGTCTTTTTCATGTGCTTCTGATATTATTTTCCTACAGATCTTGACTACAGTTTTCTCTATTATCTAAAATTTTGTAGAAGACTACACACACACACACACACCCCAAAGCATAGTTCTCATCTTAAAGGGGCATAAAAGACAGTTTAATCTGGAGCTGTTTCAAATGACCATGCACAAGAACACATATTTAAGTTAAACTAAATTCTATGTTCCAATGTAGAATCACTCTCTTAAGCTTTATAGTTTATTTTAAAAAGTAGAACATCATAAGTCAATGCAAATTGGAAACACATTGGCTGGTACATCAGAGAGGAAATTACAGTGACATGGGGGAGACATTTCAATACGTGCTATATTAGCCAGGGTTCAGAGTTGACAGAATGAATATGTGTGTTACAAGAGAGCATTACAAACTGTGGTCCAGGTAGCCTCACACTGACTGTATCCCAATTGAAAAGCCAAGAACCCAGTAGCTGTTCTGTTCAGTTCCCAAGACTGGAAGTCTCAGCAGCCCCATCTAGTGATAGCCTCCTGCGGAAATCCTAGACACTTGTCTCTGTCTACCTTCTCACGTATTCCTATGCAGACGTAATTAAGGTCAAAGAAGCCCCAGAAACTCTACAAAACACTCACTGTTGTGGCACCTGAGAATGAGATGTGAAGTGGAGCAAACAGGTACCAACGTTCTCCAAAGAAGCCCCTGGCTTGGATTGAATCCCACTGCACCTGTGGAATGGCCCTGCAAAGGATCGCTGGTGCTGGTCCTGAGTGAACACCTACCAGGTGTGATCAGTGACACGGCTCTCACACCCACCAGAGTCCACTGACCCTCGGATTCTCAAATTCCCACATATTATCTAGCAAACAATGGAGGAAAAACACAGATATCCCTGGTCTCAGCCTGCCACATGTTTCCTAATGAATCCTTCCAAATCCCTGCTCTAATCTAATTCACCATTAAGCCTCCCTGCACACATAGATCCAGGTAGTGCCACCACTCCTGAGTCACCTGCATAACTAATACACTTATCCACGGGCACCTCATAGTGCCCCATCCTGAGGTAGTATTCACTATCTTGAGCAAAATTTCAATAGATGTATTTAGAAATACTGGTGCAGCAGAGAGCCCTTGAAACGTAAACAGGAACCCATTGTGGCTCAGAGAGCACAGTTGATTTCTCTAACAGGATCCATATTCTAAGCAGTTGACAATGATTATGACCAGGCTCTCTGGCCCTTGATCTTGAGTTTAAGTCCACTCCTTCTGCAGCTTCTCAGACATATTTTTTCAAATACTTAAACATATTTTATTAATTTCTTCATTTTACATCTCAATTGTTATTCCCATCCCTTGTATCCTCCCACTCCTCCCTACCTCCCATTTTTCCCTTATTCCCCTCCCCTATGACTGTGGCTAAGGGGGACCTCCTCCCCCTGTATATGCTCATAGGGTATCAAGTCTCCTCTTGGTAACCTGCTATCCTTCCTCAGAGTGCCACCAGGCCTCCCCATCCAGGGGATGTGGTCAAAAATGGGGCACCAGAGATTGTGTAAAAGTCAGACCCCACTCTCCACTCGATTGTGAAGAATGTCCTCTCCATTGGCTAGATCTTAAAGAAATGCACTAGCTCCTTAGTCATCAGGGAAATGCAAATCAAAACAACTCTGAGATTCTATCTTACACACATCAGAATGGCTAAGATCAAAAGTTCAAGTGACACCACATGCTGGCGAAGATGTGGAGAGAGAGGAACACTCCTTCATTGCTGGTGGGAATGCAAACTAATACACCCACTTTGGAAATCTATCTGGTGCTATCTCAGAAAACTGGGAGTAGTGATTCCTCAAGACTCAGCTATTCCACTACTTAGAATATACCTAGAAGATACTCCAGCACACAACAAGAACATATTCATAATAGCCAGATCATGAAAACAGCCTAAGTGTCCCTCAGTAGAAGAATGGATAAAGAAACTGTGGTACATTTATACTATAGAATACTACTCAGCTATTAAAAACAAGGAATTCCCGAAATTTCTGGACAAATGGATAGAACTTGAAATGATCATAATGAGTGAGTTAACCCAGAAACAGAAAGACTCAAATGGTATATACTCACTTATATCTGCACACTAGCCCAAGAGGCATGTCCCATGAAAGTCTTCACTTACCAGGAAATTGGGACAGAGGGGAGGACATCCTATTGGGACACTGGATGAGAGAAGCATGGGAGAATGGAAAAGTAGAAGGATCCAGAGGGTCCTAGAAACAAACAAGAAGAACATTATGATGGACAGATTTGGGCCCAGGGGTCCTGCTCAAACTATGGCACCAGCCAAGGACAATACAGGCGGTAAACTTCAACCCATAAAAAGATCTTGCCAATGGGCTGAACATTCTCCACAGTTGAGTGAAGAGTGGGGTCTCACTTTCACACAAACTCTGGTGCCCCTTATTGACCAAATCCCCTGGATAGGGAGGCCTGGTGGCACACAGAGGAAGGATAGCAGGCTACCAAAAATAGACTTGATACCCTATGAACATATACAGATGGAGGAAGTCCCCCTCAGTCACAGTCATAGGGGAGGGGAGTAAGGGAAAATGGGAGGTAGGGAGGAATGGGAGAATACAAGGGATCGGATAACCATTAGGATCGAATATGAATAAATAAACAAAAAATTATTTTTAAAAATCAAATGAGCACAAAGGAACCTTCCACGCAAAACTACACACACACACACACACACACACACACACACTCACAAAAACACACACACACACTTAATTTAGTCTTATCACATCTCAATTGTTATCCCATCCCTCATACCCTCCCATTCCTGTGCAACCATGAGAACTCAAACACAATTGAAATACAAGAAATTAACTCAAATCCTTAGTAATGAAGATGACAATGGAGGAAATGAATAAAATATGTAATCAAAGGCTGGAAAAAGCAGCCAAACAGGTGGAAGACATAAAAGAGGGCTATAGAGAGGAACTGGAAATTTTTCAGGAAAATACAAACAACCACATGAAGTAAATCAATAAAAGAGTTCACGATCTGAAGATGAAAATGGAAACAGTGATAAAGGAACAGACAGAAGAAAAAAAGAATGAGAGACATTAGAGAAGAAAGTAAGCAACATGGATGTGAACTTTCTAGCAGGATCCAAGACACAGAGGAACGAATCTCAGGACTAGAAGACACAATGAGAGAACTCGAAGCAATCATCAAAGACAATGCTAAATGTAAAAAAATCCTTTCACAAAATATCCAAGAAATCAAGGACACCATGAAAAGACTAAACTTGAGAATAATTAGCATCGAGGAAAGAGAAGAGACCCAACTCCAAGGCCCAGAAAATTTCTTCAACAAAATCATAGAAGAAATTTTCCCAATTTAAAGAAAGAGAGACATATAAACAGATAAGAGGCTTACAGAACACCAAATATAATAGACCAGAAAAGAAAATCTTCCCGTCACATAAGCAAAACACAGAAACAAGACACAAAACACAAGAACAAAGAAAAATATTAAAAGCAGCAAGAGAAAAAGGCCAAGTAACATACAATGGCAGTCCTTTCAGAAGTATACCCAATTTCTCAGCAGAGACCATAAAAGTCAGAAGGGCCTGGACAGAGGTCCTGAAAATCGGAAGACCACAGATGCCAGGACAGACTACTATACCTAGCAAAACTATAAATAGCTATTGACGGAGAAAGCAAGATAGTCCATAACAAAAACAAATTCAAACACTTCCTTTCAACAAAACCGCCTTTACAGAGCTTACTAAAAGGGCAACTCCTCCCCAAAGGGAGAAGCCACAACCAAACCTACACAAGAAATAGATAACTACACCATCACAAAAACACAACTACACAAACTCTCTACTGTGACCAACATAAAAATTAAGGGACTTAACAGTCACTGGTCATTGATTTCTATCAACATCAATGGTCTCAATTATCCAATAAAAAGAAAGAGACTAACTGAATGGATGCATAAACAAGATCCAACATTCTGCATTCAAGAAACACATCTCACCCACAAGGACAGACATTACCTCAGGGTAAAAGGCTGGAAAAATATCTCAAGCTAACAGTCACAAGAAGTAAGCTGGTGTAGCTATTTTAATATCTAATAAAATAGACTTACAATGATGAGGAAGGACACTTCATAATCATCAAAGGTAAAATCAATGAAGATGACATCACAATTCTAAACATATATGCTCCCAATACAAGGGCACCCACATTTTTAAAACAACTATTAACAATGCTTAAATCACACATCGATCCCCACACATTTGTAGCGGGAGACTTCAACACCCCACTTTCAATGAAGGATAGGTCAGCAAAACAGAAACTAAGCCAAGAAATAACATCATTAACCAAAGTCATGAAACAAATACATCTAACAGATGTTTACAGAAATTTTCACCCAAACACAAAGGATTATGCCTTCTTCTCAGCACTGCATGGAACCTTCTCCGAAACTGATCACACAGTAGGTCACAAAGCAAGCCTCAACAGATACAAGAAGATTGAAATAATACCTTGTATCCTATCAGATCACCATGGTCTACGGCTGGACTTCAACAACAACAGAAATAACAAAAAGCCTACACAGACATGGAAACTAAACAACTCTCTACTTAATGACAACTGGGTCAGGGAAGAAATAAAGGACTTCCTGAAATTCAGTGAAAATGAAGAAACAACATACACAAATTTCTGGGACACATTGAAAGTGGTGCTAAGAGGAAAATTCATAGCACTAAGTGCCTTAATAAAGAAATTAGAAACATATCACATAAGCACTTGATGACACATCTAGAAGCCCTGGAAAAAAGAAGCAGAAACAAGCAAGAGGAGTAGACGTCTGGAAATAATCAAACTCAGGCCTGAAATCAATAGAGTAGAAACAAAGAGAACAATTCAAAGAATCAACATAACCAGAAGCTGGCTCTTTGAGAAAATCAACAAGATAGACAAACCATTAGCCAAACTAATGAAAAGGCAGAAAGACACTATCCAAATTGACAAAATAACAAATGAAGAGGGAGAAATAACAACAGACACAGAAGAAATACAAAGAATCATAAGATCCTACTTTAAAGGCATATATGCCACAAAATTGAAAAATCTAAGGGAAATGGACAATTTTCTTCATGGATTCCATTGGCCAAAACTGAATCAAGATCAGATGAAAAATTGAATAGTCCTATTTCTCCTATAGAATTAGAAGTAATCAATGATAGTCTCCCAACCAACAACAACAACAAAAAAAAAAGCCCAGGGCCAGATGGTTTCAGTGCAGAATTCTACTAGACCTTCAAAAAAGAGCTAATACCGATATTCTTCAAACTACTCCAAAAGATAGAAATGGATGGAACATTACCAAATTCATTCTGTGAGGCCACAGTCACATTGATACCTAAACTCAGCAAAGACCCAACAAAAAAGAGAATTTCAGACCAATTTCACTTGTGAACATTAATGCAAAAAATACTCAATAAAATACTTGCAAACAGACTACAAGAATACATCAGAGATATCATTCACCATGACCAGGTAGGCTTCATTCCAGGCATGCAGGCATGGTTTAAATATGGAAGTCCATCAATGTATTCCACCATATTAACAAACTGAAAGAAAAAGCCACATGATCATCTCCTTAGATGCAGAAAAGCATTTGACAAAATCCAACACCCTTTCATGTTTATACTTTTGGAGAGATCAGGAATACAAGGCACTGGACATGCTACCAAAGAAGAAAAGAGATCATTGGCCTGGCAAGATGAGATGTGACTAACCAGTGCACTAGTGGCATGAATATCATGAGAATAACCAAGTATTTTAAGATTGGATTTAAACACATTCCACAAGATTGGCACTATTATTTTGGCCAAGAACATGTGGCTAGACATGTCATGTGCCCTAAGGTAGAAATTACTAATGCTACTATGAAATGGGTGTAATAGGACACCGATTGTTCATGACTTATTATGTCTATAGATTAATGCATTTTGAAATCCTAACCAGAGAATTTTTATTTCCAATAGATGATGATTAGCACAAGGACCCACTACAGGAAAATGTGCAATAAAATAAGAGACTTTGGAATATTTTCTCCCTGAGTGATCTACAAATCACTTGTGGAAGTTTGAAGCTAGCCAGCCGTCTAAGTGAAAGGCTTTCTTTACATACTGCAAATAATGTGTGTGTGTGTGTGTGTGTGTGTGTGTGTACATGCATGTGTGTGTTTAGCAATAGTGTTCTTACCTATTCAAGGCAAGTCTCCAAGGGAAATGGCAATAAGACTGTTGGTTTTGGGGGAGGGGTCTTTACAAAATAAGGTCAAATTGGACAGATTCAAAAACCAGTGTCTGGTCATGGCTGCCCTGGTTGCTTTCTTTTCAGGGACTACTTGCAACCATCTATTCACCTCTTGAATTTGTTCTTAGAATTTAAACCCACTTGTCAATTAGTGTCTTCTAGAACCCAGCAGCTGCATCTCCAAGAAATCTTATGACTAGATTTTCAAATCCTGCCTGTGAGAGCTTCACCTCTTGTAAATTGCTTGGTCCAGGTCACATGGATCTTTTATGAAAACTTCATCTATAATTTTTTTTGTTAGTAGAATACATGGAACTTCTGTCAGAGTAAGAAATGATAGTTATGCACCTTATCACACTGCTCAGCTGAAATCAATCACAAGAAGAAGCTCCTAACCAATTTTACAAGATTGGATTTGTTTCTCTGTCAAGGGGGAATGTAAAGGCAGGAATTAATAAAGAGACCTGGAAGTGGAGCTGATTACTATTCAGAATTGACATGAGCATGGTCCAGGAATCGCAAGAGATAACAATAGAATGCTGTAATCTGACATTACAGTGCTATAGCCAAGCATCCTGTAACCCAAGCTGCTGGATATGAAAGAGTTGTATCAATTGAGCCTGCCCTTGCTTGTATGACTGTGATTTACCTGCCTTTGACTTGCATAGTAGTGACAGCACAAATGGAAATGACACCCACATTAGCTCATGATAACTTCCTTGAACCGAATACTGGCCATTTTGGATCACTATCCTCTACACATCAGGAATCATGTACCAAGGAATGATACACAAAGAAACTCACCTTAAGTGGAAAAGAATCTTTTTATGAATGTAAACACATATTTCTGAAATGGAGACCCCACTCCCTAGGCCATTTTTGGCGGCTACAGTTGGTACTCTAATGTTCCCTCGGCTGCCTTATTGTGGTAGAGTCAATAAGCCATTCTTTTTATTCTCATCTAAAGGATGAACTCATTTTCTGCTCATCTCCTTTCCTATCACAAGAGCTGGGGACCAAGCCTTGTGTGAGCTTGTTTTGCTTTTTGTTTTTATTCTCATTTATGGCCTTAGAGTCTATTTGCAAGGAAGCCATTTAATTGTATAATATCCTCCGCCCTACTTCTGTGGTTTTCTTTGAGCAACCTCACCTGTTTGCAACATGCCTGCTACTGTTGACGTTCCTGTCCTGATTTTTGTGATAGTCTGAGGTCCTATTTCAAGACCATTCACTCCCACTAAAATGTGTTGCAACAACTGCTTCTGAAGTATTAAGGATTCTAGTTTGACTTATAGAGATTAACCCTTGACCAGATGGACAAAGTGCAAGGGAACCAAACCATTCTGCCTTCCTTATATGGGCGCTCTATCTCTGCTTGTCCTGTGGTGCCTGGATCTGATTCACACTGTTAAGAATGTGACAGGTCAAGAGAACAAAGCGACAGCCTACAGACTGGGAAAAGATCTTTACCAACCCTCATCTGACAAAGGTCTAATATCCAAAATATATAAAGAACCCAAGGAAAAAAAACAGCACCAAACCAAATAACACAATAGAGAAATGGGGCTCAGAACTAAACAGAGAATTCTCAACAGAGGAATATCAAATGGCTGAGAAACGCTTAAAGAAATGCTTGACCTCCTTAGTCATCAGAGAAATGTAAATCAAAACGACACTGAGATTCCATCTTATACCCATCAGAATGGCTAAGATCAATAACTCAACTGACACCACATGCTGGCGAGGATGTGGAGAAAGAGGAACACTCCTTCATTGCTGGTGGGAATGCAAACTAGTACAACCACTTTGGAAATCTATCTGGCGCTTTCTCAGAAAAATGGGAATAGGGCTTCCTCAAGACCCAGCTATTCTACTCCTTGGAATATACCCAGACGATGCACTACCACACAACAGGGACATATGCTCAACCTTGTTCATAGCTCCCTTATTCATAATAGCCAGAACATGGAAACAACCTACGTGTCCCTCAGTAGAAGAATGGATAAAGAAACTGGGGTATATCTACACTATGGAATACTACTCAGCTATTAAAAACAAGGAATTTCTGAAATTTGTGACAAATGGATTGAAATAGAAATCATCATAATGAGTGAGTTCACACAGAAGCAAAAAGAGCTAAATGGTATATACTCACTTATATCAAGACACTAGTCCAAGGTGTACGTCCCCATGAAAAACTGTACCTACCAGGAGAGTGGGTCAGAGGGGAGGACATCCTATTGAGACTTTAGGTGTGAGAAGCCTTGAAGAATGAGGAAATAGAAAGATCCAGTGGGTCTTGGAAAACTACAGGCGGGTCTGGGCCCTGGGGTCCTCTGCAAACTATGGCAACAGCCAAGGAAAATATAGGCAGTAAACTTTGAACCCCTACCCAGACTAGCCGATGGACAGGACATTCTCCACCGTTTAGTGGAGAAGGAGATCTGACTTTCACACAAACTCTGGTGCCCCATATTTGACCATGTCCCTTGGATGGAGACACCTGGTGGTACTCACAGGAAGGATAATAGGTCACCAAGGAGATGCTTGATACCCCATGAGCATATACAGGGAGAGGAGGTCTCCCTCAGTCACAGACATAGGGGAGGGGAGTTGGGGGGGAAGCGGGAGGAAGGGAGGAATGGGAGGAATCAAGGGATGGACTAACAACTGAGATGTAGTATGAATAAATTAATAAAATAAATAAATAAAAACAAAAAAATGAATGTGACAGGTTAGCATGCAACTCTGCCACAGGGTATGGTTTGGGCTAGATTCCTCAGATTGATGACAGTCTTTCTTTGTAGATGAAGAATCTGATGGCTAGGAGACAGTGGCAAGTTTACATAGCTGGGCAAGGAGTGAGGAATGTCATTCAGGTACCCTTGCATTTCCCGACATATGCCCCTCTTGCACTTGAGTGAGAGAAGTGGTTCCATCATCTATAAGCATCACTCTTAAAAAATCCTTCTTGAAGGCCAAGCAGATGGCTCAGCTGGATCTTACAACCAAGCCTGATGATGTGACTCTGATCTCAATTACCCAAGTGACATAAGGAAAGAACTGACTCCTGCAGTTACCTTCTGAACCTTACATGATTGGCATGGTATGCAAACCAACACCTACACAGATATATACACACACCACCACCACCACCACCACCACCACCACCACCATACAACACTGCGGGTGGCTAACTAAGCTGCTTGGCTTATATTCTATAGACTCCAGGGGCATCTATGGCAACCCCGGGCAAGATGAAGACACATCTTTTGAGTCAGTCACTCTTAACAGGGTATTCTTAGATAGAGAGGAAAGATTGATTAACTAGACCCGGTTACAATCTGGAGCTACTTTATTCCAGGGAATTTTTTTCTGCCTTGGATGAAGCAGAGGAATTACTACTTGGACTCCATGGGCCCTGATATCTGACCCTCTACGTTCTCTCTGACTGGTGCACTTGGGGTTTTGTCTTTCTTATTCTTTCTTTCTTTCTTTCTTTCTTTTTGGTTTTTCAAGACAAGGTTTCTCTGTATACCCTCTGTACACAGGCTGACCTTGAACTCACAGCAATCCACCTGCCTCTGCCTCCCAAGTGCTGGGATTACTGGTGTTTGCCTCTGTTTGGACTCTGTTGAGACATTTAGCTCTTGAGCATTCATGTAACACATCTTATTAGTTGGGAGGCTCTTTAGAATAAATTCAAAGTTCTGCTAAATTATATGAACCATAGTTGTTTGTTACGAAGATTTAAATATGTTGATATTTGAGGTTCATCTGTACTATTGAGGCTCTGTTAAATCACTTGTTTCACAGAACAGGGATGGTGTTAGACAGTCTAGTCTAATTTGTATTATTCTCTGCTGACTTGCTGTGGTGTACTAGTAATTTTGCTCACTGATCTCTAGTGACAGTAATGATATTTTCTCTAGGGATACACTCTGAATTTATCCAATTTACTTTTTCATTTAAGACAGCATGTAAACCTCAGTCTCCTCAGAGAATTCCTGACAATGTCTGTGTAGAAAACCTCTGGATACTTTATTTTACTTTTTAAATTTTTTATTAATTTATTCAGATTACATATCAGTTGTTAGCCCCTTGCTTCTCTCCTCCTGTTCCTCCCTCCCTCTTTCACACTACTCCCCTCCCCTAGGTCTGTGACAGAAGGGGACCTCCTCCCCCACCATATGTTCACAGCCTATCAAGTCTCATCTTGGTAGCCTACCTATTCTTCCTCTGAGTACCACCAGGCCTCGCCCCCAAGGGGAAGTGGCCAAATACAGGGCACCAGAGTTCATGTCAGAGGCAGTCCCTGCTCTCCACTCAACTGTGGAGAATGTCCTGTCCATTAGCTAGATCTGAATAAGGGTTCAATGTTTACTGCATGTATTGTCCTTGCTTAGTAATAGTGTGTACATTGAATAGCAAGTGAGTTCAGTGCCACAAAGATACTTCCACTTTTTTTTTTTTTTTTACTTACAGTATTTGAAATATTATGCCATGGAAAACTGTCTTTAGACTTCAGGTTCCTTAATACTGGCTCAACTGAACATGATAATTCAAGTTACCTAACCCAAGTGGAACTCCAAGCTTGCTCTTCCTTTTCACTTAGAATGAGGATACACTGGTTCCATGTGATGGTGCATGTAGAAATGCTTTGAAAATGATACATTCCTCAGCTCATGGTCGTCCCAATTACAGGGATGCAAATGTACAACTCATTTTGATGGCTGTATTATCTTAATGACCCTTATTGAACAGAAATTAAGAAAACTGTTGTCTCTCCCAAGTTTAAGCAGTATAAACTTAGGGTATTCCAAGTGCAAGAACAGGTCTCCACAAGAGACACATTTGTCAAGGACTATCTCTGCTGATTCACACGTGAATGGGGACAATTGTCCTCACTGTCCTGTGGTGCTGTGCTATGGTCAATGGAGGGGAACTCTTCAGGTAGATTGTTTACGTATAAAGCAAACCAAAGCAGAACATGCATACAACCAAAGCAGCACTCAGATCCTAATCTACTTAATGAAAATATCCCTGAGGGCTCTTCCCTGTCTAGATGACCATTAGTCATCTTTGAAACCTGTTTTACTCTTAAGACCTTCTGGGTCACGGTTATATTTCAGAGCTAATGCTCCAGTTTCTAGTCCTGTAGCTCAGAGCAATTGGATACTCCTCGCTGAACATACAGTTTTGTCACTAGTTTTGCCCTCTCAGAACTCTTTTCAGAACTGTTCTTTGGCCTAAAGTGTGTTTTATTCCGTGGGGTTTTTGTGTTTTGTTCTTTCAAATATAGCTATTACACCATTTCTCTGACAATGTCATCATCTCCACAGGAGCTAGGTTAGTTTGGAGACCTGGGTGTCTACCACTTGGCTGCCAGTGTTTTGAAACTATGGTCCCAATGAATTGTAAATCCTTCAGGGAGTAAATGTTGGGTAAATGAAAAGCCTAAAGCCTGATGCCAGTCAGAAGATGGAATTTCCTCCTAGGAGGAGTTTGCCCAGCTGCGCAGCTTTCAGACAACCCTCACAGGACATACTGGAGTCGGGAGAGTGACAAGTGGGGCCCCTTGGTGTCACAGACCCTTGCCTACCACCCTGGACTGTGGAGGCCCCTGAGGACGTGCTGGGGTGCAGTGTCAATCGGCCTCATTCTTTCTCACAAAACCTTTTCCCTATTCCTAGTGTGTATAACCATTTATCGAATTTTATTTGGGCCCCTACTAGATATTATTTGTCCGAAATCAGCTAGAAGAAATGTTTAGAGAATGACATCCCATTTCCTTTAGGAAGATCCAATATGTCTTGGGTTGCTTTCTTAGGCAATAGAGGGTTATTATCAATGGGAATTGGTTAGAAGTTATTATTGGTCTTATTTAGAAAGAAAAAACGTTAGACTCAGCAATGCCTCTCTTTTCCTTTATCTTACAATCTTAGGTTTAGAGGTAGGGGTTGAAAAGAAAGAAGTGGGCAATGTAGAAATATATAGGGAAGATAGAGCAAAAAGTAGATTAGTGAATCGACTCCTCAACTTAATGCCTTAAATGTCACTCACAAGGTTATTTTTAAGGCACTGGTATTGAATTTTGTATATAGATGCAAAATAAGTTTAATTCTAGATACAGTGGCATAGAATTCAAATTTAAGTTTATTCTTCACAAACACAGAGAGGGAGAGAGGGAGAGAAGGAGAGAGAGAGAGAGAGAGAGAGAGAGAGAGAGAGAGAGAGAGAGATCAACTCTAATATGAGGTTCCTGCCTCACAAATATGTCTGTCCGATATATTGGGCCAGAAGGCTGAAGAAGATGCTCCAACATCATAGAGAGTTTTGGGTGACCATCCCGATAGAAAACTGTCTCTGTCATCTTCTCATTTGGAAAGCTAGTAACCTGCACTCCTTGCATTCTCAAGTAATCAAGTTGATTCCTCCTCAAGTCTCTGATGGAGTTGAAGACCGGGTAGCTTAGTTTAACAATGAAGCTTAGTTGTTTTGGGGTTAAGATGTTCTTAGGTCTAGATCAATGTTTTAACTTGATAATGACAAGTTGTGATGGAGAGTGATTTACATTAAGATAGGAAAGACGTTTTCTTCAAGGCTGTGAAGTGCAAATAGCCAAAACACTAAGAATGTAACAATTTATATAATTTCTAATTGTTTCATGATTTTTCTTGCAATAGGTAGTTTATTGTACATATGTGGACAGATATAAAATATATGTAAAGAAGAAAAAGAAATAAAATTTAAAAAATAATAAAACAAAAGATATGTTTTCAGAAACCTTTTCTAAGATCTCCAATGCCTGTTAAAGGTGGGCCCGAGCATGTTCCACATTAGAGATGGCATCCAATGCCTGTGACAGGTGGGCACGAGCATGTTCCACATTACAGATGGCATCCAATGCCTGTGAAAGGTGGGCCCGAGCATGTTCCACATTACAGATGGCATCCAATGCCTGTGAGAGGTGGGCA
>OU015751.1:122156311-122166448 GCA_907169655.1 Acomys percivali | reverse complement strand
CCAGCTCTTTTCTGGATCCAGGTAGCTGGGCATCCAGAGAAACTGAGAGCCCGGGAACTGTTTCATGAGGGTGTTGGGGAGCTAAGTTCAGGCGCTCAAGCTTTCATGGAGAGCACCTTCCCAACTAGGGCATCTCCACAGCCCCATGGACCTTCTGTTCTATTTACGGCGTCTTCTACTCTGTTGGCGCCATGGTGGTCGTGTGGCTACTGCAGTGTGGTCTGAAGTTAGATATTATGGTTCCTTCAGCCTCATTCACTTTGCTTAGGTCTCCCATATATCTTGGGGAGAAGGTTGGGGGTGCCAGTAGGATTGGTTTGGCTCTTTGGGGTCTTTTGTGCCTCCGTGTGGACTTTAGGATTGACGACAGCTGTTACTCTAAAGCTTCTTTGTGGACAGCATGGGTCCTCCCCCTGAATAAGCTCCTCGTTGTCCACGGCAGCCAAGATGGCATAGCCCAGTGCCTAAGCCCCCTGTACACAGACTCCATCTCCTCCATTTTCCTTTTCATTGTCTCTTCACTGTGGGCTCAGAGGACCCACCTCTCATCTCCTCACCTCAGGAGCGCCCTTCCTCAACCTGAGCATAAGAAGAAACTTTAAGCCTTAAATAAACTTATGCACACCCTAGGCACCTTGTACCTGGGTTCACACCTGTTGCAGGTGTTTTTGTTTCACCCCTTCTCCCTATAGGGGTGGACACGTCCACCTTTTAGACTAAATGTCTTTCTTTAGGCTCTATGGCACCTGATGGATAGGTTGGGCCACTACCTGTCTCCTGAGGAAATGCACCCCATTTTAGAGACAAGCCAGTTGCCTTGAGCAAAAGAAATGGCACTAAACCTTAAACAAACTTATGTATACCCTAGGCATTAGTCCTCGGTGTCTTTTTGCATCTGGTGTGACCACCACCTGTCCCCTGTGAAAGCAGCTCATGTTTAGAGGGATAAGCCGGCTGCCAGAGCGGAGACACCCTAACTCCACAAACAAAGGCTTTTTGACGTGGGAGGCGTGCAGTTTGCATGTCTGTTTAAATCCTAGGCTGTTTTGCAAGTAACTTATCAGCAGAGGGATCACACCCTGTGGAGACCAGGCTGCTCCAGAGCTCACAGAGATCCACCTATCTTTTCTCCGTTGTGTTAAGATGAAGGGTGTGTGCCACCACCATCCTGCACAAGTATTTCATCTCAATTCCAGTCAAAATCTACAAAAATCAAAATTCTAAGCCTTGGGTCAGTTGCAACAATTTGGGCTTCAGTAAGCGAAGCCCTGCCCACCATTCTTTTGAGTTAGTTATTGCTAATTCGCACAGGCGGACCCTCTCCAGAGAGAGCTGACAAATACTTTGCAGCTAATAGGTTCTGTATTTCGTCTGCTACCAACTCTATGGAAAAGAGTTTGGTACCTTCTTCCCTTCTCATTGTTGGTAACTTAGCCTGGCATCTCTCAGCTTTCTGACTTTCTCCCTGAACAACAAAAGCCAAAAAAAAAAAGGCCAAAAAGTATCCAAGAGCCTTAAGCCATATAGACTTAGCCCTTAAGGAGCTATTCACACACAGATACACACACACACACACACACACACACACACACACACACACACAAAACATAACAAAGTATCTTTTTTCAAGGGTGTGGATACACTAGATAAGTTGGGCACCAATTGTTACATTAAAAAAGTATCGGTTTGGCTTATGGTAGCTAAATACAGACACACTTTAAAGCTGCTAGCACTGTGCTGGGCAGAATCTAAACTAATACAAGTCTTCTCCTAAACCATGGTAAACAAACTACTCTAAACTGATATATGATATATATAACCCAATCATTTGCCACTAAGATGCTCCTCCGGTCATTCTCTCCTTCATCCTCCTACACCCGTCAACTGTCTGCCTACCCAACTGGCAAACTGCTCTTTTTCTCTCCCCAGCAATCCCTGCCTTCCACTTCCTGTACTTCTGCCCAGCTAATTGGCTAAACAGCGCTTTATTGATGGTTGATAAATCCACTCAGCATTCCTCCACAGCCCCCCACCACGTTTCCTCCCCTCCAGATCTCTTGCTATTCTGTTTCCCTTCAGAAAAGAGCAGGCTTCCCAGCGATATCAATCAAACATGGAATAATAAGATGCAATAAGATTAGACAAAATCTCTCCTATCAAGGCTGGTCAAAGTAACCCAGTAGGAGAAAAAAGATCCCAGGGCCAAGCAAAAGAGTCAGAGACACATCCACTCCCACTGTTACGACTCCCATAAAAACACCTAAATATACAACCATATGCAGAGGACCTGGTGCAGACTCATGACTGCCGGTTCAGTCTCCGTGACCAACTATGAGCTCGACAAAGGTGTTGTCTGTGGACCGAGTGTTCCTGGGGTCCTCAACCCATCTGGCTCCTACAATCCTTCCTCCCCATCTTCTGAAGGGTTCCCCTAGCTCCACTTAATATTTGGGTCGGTTTCTTCATCACTCCCACCAGCTACATGAAGAAGCCTCTTTGATGATGATTTAAGCATAGCAGTCATTTCATTTGTGACCCCCCCCCACCTACTCCCGGGGATCATTGGCCAATATAGGCCCACTAGGGTAAAAGGAGCAGGAGAGTTTGGTAGCCCCAAGAATAGGGACAGAAGTGGCAACTTCCAAAAAGAGCATTGGGGAGCCAGATCAATTTTATTAAATGAGGGTTATATAGAATTTTGGGTAGCAGGTAGGGATTTTCAGAATGGGTATTGGCTGTTGGCTGGAGGCCTAAGGTAAGATGCCTCATTTACATGGGGAGGCATTCCAGGAATCCTAGGTGCTTGCTGGGTGGGTCCTTATCAGGAGAAAGGGAGGTGAACCTACAAATTCCCTAAGGACTAGGTGATGTTGCTCAGATAGAGGGTATAGGTATCAGGGCTCCCCAGGCAGAGTAGAGGAAGCCCCAATGCCAAAGGGAGTTTTTCATTTTTTGCCAAGCTCAGGGCTTTCCTGTGAATGGTGGACTGCAACCTCAGGACTCCATGACACTCATTGACTATTTTTTGTCAGTGGTGTTTGGTTCTACCCTACATCTCTGAGCCACTCAGTTTCAGGATCTTGGTCATCAGGTGGTTTCCAGCATGGCTTCCCTCTTCTGGGTTGGGCCTCAAGCTAGACCAGTCATTGGTTGGCCACTCCCAAGCTCTGAGCCACCATTTCCACAGCATATCTTGCAAGTGGGATAGGTGTAAGTCAAAGGTTTTGTGGCTGGATCAGTGTCCCTGTCCCACCATTGGGAACCTTGCCAGGGATAATGTTATTTTATGACAGGGTCTTAACAGAACTGTCCAGGCTAATCTTGAACTCATGATAGTCTTCCCCTAGGCTTTTATGCAGCTGATGCTACTGGCTTCTGCCATAGCTAGCACAAAAATAAAGGTAAAATGTGATGCCTTAGAGATGAAAATGGAAATAAAATTAAGGAAATCCAAATAATAAAAACAAGAGTAAAATGACATTGAAATATCAGATTTAAGCGGATTGTCATGTGTGTAGAAAAAGCAAAAGTTAGTAGCCTTATCCAGCCTCACCTCCCAGCCTGACCTACCTCCCTCTCCCCATCCCCCTCCCCTATTCCTCAAAAAAAGGAAGCCCCATTTCCAATCCACCACAGCTCAATAATTTGCATCAGGACTGAGCAGCTCTCTTCCCCTGTGGGCTGGTAAGGCAGACCTGACAAGGGGAAGTAATCAAAAGCTGACAACAGAGTCCATGTCAGAGAGAGCCCCTGCTCCCCTTACTAGAGGACCTACATGAAGCCTGGGCTGCCCATTAACTACATCTGTGTACGAGGTCTGGTTCCAGCCCATGCATGGTCCATGGTTGATGCTTCAACCTCAACAATCCCCACTAGGGCCTAGTTACTTGGCTCTGTTGGTCTTCTTGTGGAGCTCCTGTCTCCTCCTGGTCCTTCTATCCTTCTCTTCACTTTTTCACAACATTCTTTATGCATCTCCTCAATGTTTGGCTGTGAGTCTCAGCATCTGTTTCCAAGCCCTGCTGGGTGGAGCCCCTCAGAGGACAATTCTGCTAGGCTCCTGTCTGAAAGCATAGCAGAGTATCAGTAACAGTATCAGGGGATAGCTCTCTCCCGGGGGGGCGAGGGGGGGTCTCGGGTTGGCCCAGGCATTGCTTGGACATTCCCTCAATCTCTGCTCTATCTGTTCTATCTTTATCCCTGCACATCTTGTAGGCAGGATGAGTTTTAGGTTGCAGTTTTTCTGGGTGAGTTAGTGTTCCCTTCCCTCTACCAGGATGTAAGGTGAACAAATTAATACATTAAATTAAAAAAAAAGAAAGAAAACCTACAAAATCAACTAAGCTGGGTAGTTAGGGGCCTCCCTCAGTTCCAGAAGATCTGACACCATCTTCTGGATTCTATAAAAACTTGCACACATATGTAGAACATAAAGTCACACACATACACACACACACACACACACACACACATACACAAACACAAATGCGCATCTTTTTAAAAAGCTGAGTGTAAATACCTGGATAATTAATACTGTAAGAACCAGACAAACTCCATTTTGTAAAAGAAACTCCATTTTGTGTTAAACCTAGGCAAGGGTTGAACCAAAATTCAAAAAAAAAAAAAAAAAAAAAAAAAATACAAGCTAGCCTAAACAGAAAAATATTCCCTAGCAACACAATCAGCTCACCTTGAAAAAGTCCAAATATACTTTCTGCTGGTCAAGCTTTGCTGGTCAAGATTGCTTCAACCAATCTTTTCTATAGGCCAACTTGCCCCTACACCTATTACCCAAAAACAAAATGCTAAGGCTTGTAACTCCCTGCTTGCAACTTTTCTGACCAAATGCCATCCAATCATACAGTGTAAAACCCATTTCTTTGTCTAAAACTTTTGCAAACCCCTCTCAATTGAGACTCAAGGCCACTTCCCTGTATCTGCTATGACAGTGCATAGGTGGGGTGGCCTGGGTTTGAACATACAATAAAGACTTCCTTGCCATTGCATTTGGACACAGCTCTTGGGTGGTCTGTTCAGGGTGTCTCTCAAAATTTGAGCATAATAATACATACTCACTGTATCCAACCATTGTAGTCTTTGCAACCATCCTATATAGACACACAACTATGAATAATAAACATGTTCTGGATTGTTTGTAATCTAGGAAGAAAAAGGTTGATATTGATACCCTTGGAACCACCAACCAGAGAGCATCCATGGTATGCATCTGGGCCCTCCGCACATACATAACAGATATGCAGCTTGGTCTTCATGTAGGGCCACTAACAGCAGGAAGAGGGGCTGTGTCTGGCTCTGTTGCCTGTCCTTGGATCTCTTTTCCATAACTGTACTGTCTTGTCTAGCCTCAATAGAAGATGATGTGACCATTCCTACTTGATATGCCAAGGCTGCTTGATATCCATGGGAGGCCTCCTCTTCTCAGAGAAGAAAGGGAGACGGGCAAAGGGGGAGGAGAGGAGAGGAGAAAGGGAGAGACTGAAGGAGAGGAGGGAGGGAAAGTTCCAATTGGGGTATAAAGTTAATTAATTAATTAATGAAAAAAGCAAAAGTTGTGGTGTTGTTGTCAGCAGTGACTCCTGATTCCCTTGATACACATGCTTCCTAAAACCTTAATCTGAAATTCCCTGCACCTGCTGAGGCTGGAGTTCACTAAGTGTGACCTCTGATGAGCACACCAGGATGTGAGGGTGCAGGTCCTGAGAGAGATCGGCCCTGAAATGTGTCAGAGCCCAACAATGAGTAGTCCACAGGGGCTTCAGTGTCCTAAGGAGTGGACAGAGCCTTCAAGGATGCAAGGTCTGAACATCTACCTTAAGGGCTGGAAATCTATACGTGAACCTCTCTGAAGAAGTGCAGAGAGACAGGGGGATAGGGCTGCCTCCCTTTCAAGGAATCATCATGATATTTGGGAAGGTATGATGGCAGGTGAACACAGTGGCTACAGGATCTGATGTTCTAATGAGGGATCATAGTGAAATAGTTCCTGAGATTATAATCCATTATTTTGTTCCCAGCATTCAGCCCTTGTAGAAAGGAAATGTGGGTGGTAGTTGACAATGACTTGACGCCACAGCCCACAGAAAAGTGCAGCAGACCCTTGTCCACAGACATGACGTTCCTGGATGCTAGCAACAGAGTCCATAGGGCACTTTAGTCACAGGATGGTAAGGATTATTGAAGACTGCTATTAGGAAGGAGCTGTGGGACTATGTAGCTATCCAGCTCTTCCCCAGGGAGAAGGAACCTGGGTTCACTCACAGGATGCATGTCCAGGTGCTCTCAGCCTAGTCCTAGTTTTGTCTGAGTTCTTTTTGTAGCTGTGGTCAGCGTCAACCTTAAACCTCACATCTTGGTCATCTCCCTTTGCTGGGTATCACTGGTTGTTACTTCCTTTTTAGGACACTAGATCCCTAGAGCTCCATCCTGAGAGAGAGGCTACCTTCTAAAACCATACAGTGTGAAGTCTGGAGGAGAAGACACCTGGTGGAGGATGGGCAGAGTCTGAAGTCCAAGGCTGAAGGAGGGAACCGCCAGGGAAGGAGGATCATGCCCCCTAAGCTCTCACTTGTTGCTTGGCTCAGCTGAGGGCCCTCAGGTGTTTTGGGGAAGGAATGTGCCTGTTGTTTGGATATCTTCTCCCTTCCAGGGGCAAGTCGCCATTAAGTTTAAATGAGCATGGTGAAGGGAGTTCTCCTACCTCATCTCCTAAAGACAGCCAAACTCTACAGTTCTTCAGAAGTGATTAGTAGAGACAATTCTGAGGCACTGAACTAAGGGTCCTTGACCCTAGGATCCCCTTAAAGGATGCACAGACGGTTTTGTAACAACTTCGGCCTCCTGTGAGAGCCACCAGGATTCACTCTTCATAAAGATCCTCACAGATACGGCCCAATTAGCCACATCACTAGCTCTGCAGAGGTGTTGGGAAGGGAAGCATCTCTACCTTATTTCTAAGATAAGGACACCATAGTTTAGGGTAACTATTCACTGTAAGACACTGTAAATCACATAGAAAGACATTATGGACTCACAGATGGGTTGTTAGGCACTCACAATCCATAGGTCACACTGTTAGAGGTCAAGTATTCCTGCCCAGACACAGCACTGCCTGGATCCATTTCAGGAGACCCTTTAGAGGAATAGAGTGCTATTAGGAGAATTTGTGGGCAGTGATCAGTGAGGAGGGGCTGGGACTAGGCTCTGTTTTTTGTTTCTGGACTGACAAGGGCTACAGCGACAGGCTAGACATAGGAACTCCCACTCAAACAGTAGGCACGTGTTCAAGATGGGGCTGGATCATGGGTGAGTTCCAGCCATTCAAAGCAGACAGATAACTTGCTGCTAGTCATTTCATTATGGTGAAAGGGGCTTCATCTGCAAGCAAGAGCAGGCCGGTGTAGTGCTCATGCCACTGGGAAGGACATGTCTAGGAGACAGAAACATCATGGAAGGCAGTGTCATAGAGAAAGACTTTATTGTTCTCCAGCCCAGAGCTCCACAAACAAGCCTATGTGACACAATAGTCTCTGTAGCTTTGGTTGATCAGGTGCAAAGTGGTTCGGCCTTCAGAGTAGTTGCTGTGGGAGTGATCAAGGCCAACATCTCTGGGGCTTGACCCATAGCTGGGACTCCGGCCATGGCCATGAGAGAGTGCATTTTTTAACTCTCCATATAGGCTTCCAGGTCACGAATCTCTTTAAAGCTAAGCATAGTATCTTCATTTATGTCAGGGTCCCTCAAGGAATGCGTGCCTTTCCCATCCCTGTCATCTTTCTGTGAGTAGAAGAGAGATGGTTGTTAGTGCTGGCCATGAGCACAGAAGAAAACTCAGGACCACTGTGTGTGACCATATACCAAATCCATAGGATCCATTTAAAATTACGAGTGATGGATTGAGAGCTCATGATACCCTGGATGCTGAGCTTGTGCTAAACCCTTTCCAGTTCATTCCTGAGAGAGCCGTTGACCCTTGACCCTGGGACTGTTTGTACAGAAGATGGTCAGAGAATTGTGTGTATTTCTAGAATCATTCTGATTTAGTCCCCTGAACCAATGAGAATGATATATACTGTGAATAGGATCTCAGGAGTCTGGGCTTCTAAAGGGTAGATAGTTTGCACAGGCTGTGGAAATCAGACACATTCAGGCCTGATGTGGAGCAATATGCATCTCGCTCCACTTAGTGAGGAGGCACTCAGGAAACCAGGCAGCATGGGTCCTTGACATATGAGGGCGTGGTAGGCGCTCTGCTGACCTCATAGGGTATGATAAAGTGGGGGATACTCAGGTGAAGTTTGAGGACATAGGCATAGCAGAGTACACCAGCCAGCTGCATGTCTTCACTGCACTCAATAGCTAGAGTATCCTGACTCAGCCTTTTCTTATGACCTGATTAGCTCATCTTCAAGGTCAGCTCTTCCTGCTCTGTCCTATTACTCTGGCCAGAGATGTTGAGAGAGGGGATGGACTCAATGAAAGATCACACAGAGGGGAGAGGTCAAGGTTTTCCTTGACCATCACCATGTCTGCCTGGGATCCTCACATATGGGGTCCTCCATCTGTCCCTAATATCTCCCACAGTGGCATTTCTTCACTGCAACAGGGCCTCTAGGAGGGCTGCAGGCCCACCTACAGGGCTGCTCATACTATTGGGCTGACAATTGGACTCATGGCATGTATCTTACTTATTTCCTTTCAGGCTTGGGCTTCCATTCATTTGAAAAGAGAACACAAAGGCTTTTGGAAGAAATCCCTTCAACTAGAACTGACTAGTTACTTTTTGAAGGGAGGGAGCTTGTGACACTTGACAGTGCTTCTGCATGTGAGGGCATGCTGGGTGTCTTCCGCATGCTCTTGGTCTCTGCATTTTCTATCCTATGCCCTCAGCTCTGCTGTGAGTCCGCGGCTGACACTAGTGTCCCTTGGTTTCTTGTCAAGGGCTGTCCTCATGGGTGTTCATTTCCAGGGATGAATTCTTAGCTAAAATGTCACCACTTCAAAATAAGAGATCCCTTTACTCCTGTAAAAGTAACTTCCATTTGCCTGGTGTAATTGTTTTCTTGGAGGCTTTCTGCTGAATGGGCTCTCCCTTTCTAGCTCATTCTGAACTCTAGATGGCTGGTTCCACTCAGCTGTTCTTGCTCAAACTTCTCTCTAAGCTGACTGAGTCCATATAGCTTCCTTCAGCTTCTGACTGGATTGATATGCTTGGCCTTGAATTAACTTGGTAATATGTCTAATCTTCTGGCTCTTTCTCATTCTCTAGCTAGTCCTAGCTTCACCTGTATCTAGTATGTTCTCTCTGCAATCTTTCTCTGTAAAACTGTGCCAGGGCAAGATACTTATGAACTCTACAAATTGAACTGCACTGCCATGAGCTGATCTCAACTGATTTCAAGTCCACGCCACTGAACTGACTGAACTCAACTCTTTCTACTTGTGCTCTATTAAATAACCTCTTCTTGTGCTGTTCTCAGTACAGTTAGGCATATCCTATTCTGTCAAATCTTTCTCTGATTCATCACTTTGTCCCTCAGTTAGACATCACTTTCAAACACGGCTGCTTCCTTCTATAAAAATCACCTTACTTTCATTGTTTGGGATTAAAGGTATGGACTAAAGGCATGTTAGTATTTCAAAAAGATTACACAGACCTACAAAGTCTTTGGATATGATCAGAGCAGCAATATTGCTGGATTAAAATTCCTCTACATAGTCCACACACCTCTGGTGCACACAGCAGTGACCATCCACAGGACTCTGTCTCATCTTCCTCCGCACTCCCAGGTTATTAGGTTTGTCTGTGTTCTGAATGTTTTGTATCCATCATCAAGATTTGCAGTTTCAGGTTGGCCTCTTTGTGTGTCTGTGAAGAAGGTGTCACATATTAACAGATATTTGTTTCCTGACTGTCAGTGTCTAACTTTGTGTACATATAGTCACTGAGCCCTTGCTGTGTCTATAGGGAAGGTGCTGGAATTTTGCCCTGACTATTGCAGACTCCATACTACTCCTTCAGTAGTCAAGCCTTACCTTGAGTGAGTCTGCCACATCCTTACTCACTAGCTCTTTGAATTCCTCCTGGCTCAGGGTATCAGGGTGGTCCTCCTTCCCAGA
>OU015751.1:122139990-122151311 GCA_907169655.1 Acomys percivali | reverse complement strand
ATTCTACTCTTTGTCATCAGGATTCCAGGAGCCAAGCTAAGCAGCAAACCAACAATCCAACAAACACAACAGCAGAGCAAACCATAGCAGCAACCTCAAAGCATTCTCTGGAGCATTTCTCTCTAGGAGCATCTCAAAGCAAAGTGATACAAAGCAAAGAGACCAAGAGGCACGAAGCGATGCCCTGTTTGGGGCCTATTTATACCCTCCCAGAGTCCATACAGAGTGTTTTTCAGCTGGAAAAAAAACATGTCTCACATGAGGCAGTTCCCAGCTGACACAGATCATGTGCCCTCTCACAAGGCAGCTTCACATCCCGTAGTTTGGATCAAAACAAAAACAGGTTTTCACCCACTACATCTACCTTTGTTTATTTATCTCCTTCAACAGAAGAGAGGAGAGATCAGAACACGAGAACTTGTCCCCAGTCTCCACCATGGAGGCTCTGTGGCTGGCAGGACTCCGGGGGCAGGGGGAATAGTTTGTGGGGGGGCTCTGGCCTGGAGCCATGTCCTCTTGTTGAAGGAGACAAGAAGAACCCTCAAACCTGACCATGCTGCTCTGCCACTAAGAGAACCCCGCCACTCTTTACACAAGTGGTCTGATAACAAGTGCAGAGAGGAAAATGAAGGCCACTGACTACTCTAAATGGCACAAAACTTTTGCCTTAAAGTGTGAGAGCTTCAAGCCAAGGAATGTAGGTGTGCACAGCCTGTGTGAGGCTCTAGATTCAGTTCCCAGACAAAAATATAATTTTTAGTTGGGAGGGGAAAGAGAGTTATTATATTTATTTTTATTTAAAAAGAGCGACAAATGGATATAAAACAAGATAAAATGATATTTAGTCAATCTTTTAAAAGACAACCCCAGCATTATATCCCTTTTATTAATCTTTCCTGTTTTCCTCTTACTCTCTGTTCCATTTTTTTCAGAACAACATGGATAAAACAGGCTTTCATGTGCTTACTACAAATACCGAGGGGAGGGAGGGGAAGATTTCAGAGCACCATCGTCATCCCGGCCGGACCCATCCAGGGACACAGGCAAGCCACGGTACCGGGCAACAAGTGTTGGCACAGGTCTGCCTTGACCTTGGAGGAGAGTGTGTTCCTGGCACTCAGGGTGACCTACGAATATAGTGACACAGGATTTTAGAGACATGGCATCTGCTCTGGGCAAGTCACCACAGCCAGCTCCCAGTGTCCAACCAAGAAATACCAGTGCTAAGAATAGTGGCAGGATGGGACACTGAATAGCAGGGATTCCACAAACTTCTGCAAAAGGGCTGAGGTCTTTCACTTGTTCATCCATTTCTCCAACAAATATCTATAACATCTACTAACATTTAGACACAGATCTGGAGCTAACATAGGCTACTTTGGTGACGAAGAAAATTCAGTGGCTGCCATGGAAAACTCACAATCCAGAAAAGAACCTACAGGTCTTCAAGGTCGCATTCACACATACTTATTCACAAGTGGACTGAGGGACTGTACATACAAAACTTGGAGGACATGGTTAGATGCCACCAGAGAGGACAAAGCCATCACAATGCAGGAAATACACAAGGTAAAGCTTTGAAATGAGAGGACAGAGATGCTAATCCAAGGTGAGAGGTAAGGACAGGCACCCAGCAGGAGGTAGAGCATCCTCAGATGGGACTGGGGCCTCCCTCAGTGCTTGAAGTGAGGCCACGTCTTGATGATGTTGTATAATGCTTGTCCAGGGGACAGAGTGTTGGACACATCACTGTCGCCCATTAGAAGGTAGTTGGGGGTCAGGTACCCCTTGACCATGGCACAATGAATCAAATCCTGGGCTGCTTCCAGTGCAGCTGCGTTGGGCGGGGAGCCTGCAAAAAAACAGCCAGATCATTGGTTGCAAGATCCCAGGGTGCCCAGAGCAGGTCAGAACATTCTCCCAAACCCACCCAGCCTACCAAGAAAGCAGTATATGTTACTACTGACAGCCACTCTATATAGACAGATAGAACGCCAGATCAAGGTTTTACGTGTCTTAATTCTAAAGTCTTCCTGACTCTAAACTGATGGTCCTGGGTTTATAAATACAGTTCTGAGGAACTCTAATCGTTTGCCTACTGTGGAAACACGTCCTCATATTTCTCTGGGGGAACTGTCTCGGTGCCGTAAAGAGCATCTGGCAGTGCCAGGCATGTCTGGGAGAAAGCAATATGTGCTCCAAACAAACTTCAAAGAGCAGACGTGACAATGGATTATCTCATCCAGAATGTCAGAAGCAGCGAGGTTAGCAGGCATCCCCCCACAGAGTCAACACCCAGCATCTTCTCTCCTGTCTTCACCTCATCTACGGCTCATCTAGCTTCAAACCAGCCAGAACAAGTAGCAGTGACAGTACCTCACATGGCCAGAGATTCAAAGCAATCACGTCCTAGCTGTAGTTACAAGCTCTGAGTAAATGAATACCTTCAGTGCAGTCAAGAAGAATCCCTAACTCTCTCGTGTGGTGTATAAGGCTGAGTTATCTATAATTGTTACCATGAGAGTCAGAATAGGATAGGTTACAAAGAGGAACTGAAGTTACTCGCAAAGACATTTCACTGTAGCAGAAAGAAGGGAATGGGGGAGAGAAAAAGCATTAGAGAGAGGGGGAAGAGAAAGAGTTAGAGAGAGTGGTAAGGAGGGGGAGAGAGAGATCTAGAAAGAGGGAGGGAGGGAAAGGGGAGTGAGAGAGAAAAAGAGAAAGAGGGAAGGAGAGAGGTTTGAAAATTTGCAAAAGAAAAAGTCGCTCTAGAGGACCTATTCTCTCTGGAATCTCCAACCACACTCATTTTAGATAAATATAAACACAACGCTTCAGCATATGGTGTTTGAAGTGATGTCTAAGCCTCGAGTCTTTGCTGTCCAAATCAGACACTCACCTCAAACGTAACACTGGGACCACGACTCCCCAAAACTTCTACTTACCTGTGAAGATGCCCATGAAGGTGATGCTCAAAGCAATGTCATCATACCCATCAGTGCAGGAGCCTTGGCTATTCCAACCCACTCCCTCGTAAACACCACCATCCTGGCCCACCAGGAAGCTGGAGACACAGGGGTGAGATGGAGATTAGCATGAAGGACAGGCAATCTGGGGCAGGCCCGTGCCTTCCTTCATTGGTTAAATTCATTGACTCAACGAAGCACAAACTTTCATAACAAATAAAACAGTCTTCGTGAGTGGTATGCTAGTAAAAACATCTGGAGGAAAAAGAAACAAAAACAAAAACAAAAACAACGGGACTCTAGAAGGGACCAGGCTTAAAACACTTGCTAATCTCTGCAGGAATAAATTGCCACTGTAGCTGCTGTTAGGATGTAAATGGTTTAGCAGCAATGTTGGCTATTCATGCTGACTCAAGCAGCAGACGAAGGCTTCCCTATTGTGCACTTCCTTTGTGTCTTTGTAAACTTTATATACTTTAAAAACTTTGTAAACCCTCAAGTTGGGGAGAGTGGCCAGGCCTCAGCCTGAGGAGTTCCAGCAGCCAGGCCTCTTCCCCACACCTCTCTAGCTGTCATAACATTTCCAGCCTCTGTAACTGTCACAAAGGTCACTCCTAGCTCCTTAATAGGACCACTCTCAGATCATGCTAATTTTAGGTGAAAATTCTAAACAAGATTCCACCAATCCCTGAGCATCCCACAGAAACCCACCAATCCCTGAACAGGAAGACCCACCAATCCCTGAGCTCCCCCAAGCTCAGGACTTGAAATCCCACCAATCCTCACCCTGAAAATCTCTGTCCTACAAAGCTCTACCCTTAAGAAATCCTATATAAGGTCACGTCTGCTGAGTTCCCTGATGTCCTCTCCTGGGAGAAGGGACAGACAACCCCAGATTTGTCCTTCCACAACCTAGCCCCGCCCAATAAATCTCTTTTATGAGATTTGCTGCCTGGTATGACTCTCTCTTCAGAAGAAGCCAAGAAGCAAGTGAAGAAGCAAAGAAGAGCGGGGCTGAGGCTCCTGAGCTCCTCAGCTGCAAGACCTCTACCCAGGAGGCCTCCTCTCAGAGCTATGAGGTTCCTGGCTCCCATGTCTCAGGATACCCTTTCACTGGGATGCTGGCCCGCCTCAAAGCTTGTGGTCCCTGGCCTTCTGAGTCCCAGGAAGCCTTCCCATCTGAGCAGGAAGGCCAACCAACCGACTCCCTCGTTTCCCAATGTCTATAAGCTGCCTTTAATAGCTACATATTTTGAGGACATACTTGTGGCTGTGACTGCTCCTTCACTGTTCCTAAATAAGAGCATCTTGGATTAGATAAGAAGCCAATGTAAGTACCTGTAGGTCTCTCATATGGGAAGTAATCAGCCAAAAATATCTCCCTTTCCCCTCCTGTTGAGAAATTCAGATTCTCCCACTGAATAGGAAAAAAAGACCATGTCCTTGGGATCACTTACTTATACCCAATGTCACATGCGTTTAGTCTGTCCAGGAAGAAGGACTGGAGATCGCGGACCAGCAGGTGGCACTCATCAGACTGGCTGCATGTTCTCCCAGCAGTGTGAAGGATGATGGCATACTTTGCAGGGAGAGTCATCTTGGGGCAGTGGGACTCTCTTGCCCCCCAAGCGGACCGTGGAACAATGTGGGGGCAAGCTGTTGCAGGGTCAAACAACAAAAACAAGCAACAAAACAGAGGATTCATTTTTGCCGCCCCGTGCCAACCGCACGACTAATGAGGGCTTCTGTCATCTTCTGTGAGTCAACATTTCCCAGCTACCCTCAAACCCCCTCCCAGCCCTGACTGTGGCGTTCTGGAGCATACTGATGCAGGCAGCAAACACAGAAGCTTTATTCTGGGAGCTTGTTTGGCAGACACTTAAAACCCATCAGATTCTGCCTGTATAAGGCAGTCTTCCATGTGGACAGGTGGCAATAGTCTCGAGAAGTGGCCAAACTGACTCAGGCCTCACAATGATAAGGACGGGTTTCTTCAAACTTCATTAAGACCAAGAAAAGACCAATAGAACGTACTGGTTTGTCTCAAATGCTTCAGGAAGCCCCTAATACTGACAAGGCTCACCAGGCCTCTCCTGTCCTGACACATATAAGCCACGAGGGGGAATGCTGAGCCCCTGAGACTGGCTGAGCTGCCTGGAAGAGACACTCTCCAACTCGTCAAACTATCTGAAAATTGTCACATGAATTCCACCTTTGAGAGTCGTCACCCTGGGGTGACCTTTTGGTGATGGGACTGCCTCATAAGTAACCCCTCACCCACACTCCTGTAATTAGCCTCAATCAAACTCATTGGTTCACAAAAATAAAGGAGAGAAAGAGAGGGAGGGGAAGGGAGGGAGAGGGAGGGGAAGGGAGGGAGGGGGAGAGACGTGGGGCTAGAGGGTTGGCTCAGTGCCTAAGAGCACTTGTCCTCCTTGCAGAAGACCTGGGTTTGATTTCTAGAGTTCGCATGATGACTTGAAATCATCTGTCTTTGCAGTTCCACGGGATCCGATGCCCTCTTCCGGCTTCCATAGGCACCGGGCTCAAACGCGGTGCACATATGTGTGTATGCCAGCACTCATACGCATAAACAATAAAACAAATAAATCTAAAAACTCATTGGCTTCAATGTCACTGCTTCTTAACCCAAAACATTATCTAACTTGTCTGAATTGTTTAAATTCCTCCTTTAATCTCGGTGTGACCTGTCAAGTTCTGTTGTCTTCTGTGTTTATAAACGTGTGGCCGTGACTGAGCGTGTGAATGAGAGCTGTGAATTAACATAGCCTGACCTTTTCTATCTTCTCCCCTGATAGTTTTCACCACCTACCGTGTGGTGTGTTTTACCTGTTTACATGTTCCTTATTTTTCTTCCTTCTCTGAAACTAAAATGTCCAGTGTTTTTGCTGAAGACGCGGGTGTTGTGTGACTGCAAAAAGACCGTCCACGCGACACCACTCCTCCTGATGTGACACTGTCACTACAGCTAATGGGGAGAGAGGCAGCCCGGAGGGTTCCTCTCAAGGTTTGCCAACACTAGCATTTCGGGAAGCTGGGGTGACCACATGGCTACTGGGAAGATTGTGAGAGAAGCCCCGGGGGTCACACCTGGTGGCATTTGAGAATGCTACCATCCTAATACGTCGGACTGGAAGGACTAGAAAGGGACAGGGTCTCACCTCTCTTCTGTCTTCCCTTCTGTGGAGGGGCCAGGCAGTCTTCACTTTTCACAAGAAGTGGCTGGATGTACTTGGATGACAGGTGGCCTTTCTTCACAGCATAGGAAATGAGGCCCCTCATGGCTGACAGAGCAACAGGGCTGGGGCTACGGCCTGGAAAGGAGGGACTTGTGGGGATCCCAGTAGGGACTAGTTTCGGGGAGCAGCGGGAAGAAGCCGAGGTGACCCGACAAACCTTCACAGCTGCTAGAAAAATCCCTAGGGACAGGCTGATCCCTAAAGTAAGAGAGGTGAGCACCAAGGACATGCCTTAGCAGGGCTCTGAGTGGCTCAGAATGAAACCCTACTCAGAGATGCCAAGACTTCACATATCACATATCTGCAGCCCCCATGCCCAAGAGAGCTTTAAGGTAGCTCTGCCCAATAAGCCCGAGGCTCACACCAGTGTTTCCCTTTTTTTTTTTTTTTTTTTTTTCTTCCAGCACAAAGCTCTGAATCAGATACTGTTAGCAACTTCCTTGTTCATGAGTAAGAATTTGGGACCTGAAAGGTACACACTTCAAATCCCAAACCAACAAATAAATCTATTAATCAAGCAGGCACTCTGGACCTAGTACTCTGTGGGCCAATAGAAACGGAAAAAGCAGACTCTGTTGTGACTCCTTCCCCACCGTGTGTCGCTTTGGGTTGACTGCTTCTCTCAAACTTGGGCTGCATGCCGTAGTAGCAGGAAGGATGGGGCCTACCCGGACTATCCCAAAAGGTGCTGAGCAGGAAATAAGAAACTAACTGTACAAACTTGTTATCAGAAATCAGCTCACAAACACACAGGCATGGTCCTAGGATTTTACCTTAGGATGTGGGTGGGGCAAGGGGAGGTTGGAATCAATAGAATTGCAAGAAAATGGAAGACTGTCCTTAAAGGATGTGATGTCCCAGGAGTAGTCGCCCAACACAAAACAAACTCCATGGGTCTGGCCCTGCTTTGAGTGTTTTATTTCATTTGTTTTCCTTGGGTTTTTTTCTTTTTCTTTTCTTTTTCTTTTTTTTTTTTTTTTTAGAGAGAGAGAGAACATGAGGTTGGGTAGATGGGTATCTGAGAGGAGTTGTGGAAGGGAAGAACATGATCAAAAATGAAAAATTAATAAACTTGTCAACTTGAGCAAATCTAGGAGACAAGCCTATGGACATATTTCCTGAATGTTCTCATTGAAGTAGATGACCTGAGCTCAGACAGCAGCATTCATGGGATGGAGTCCTGGACTAAATACAGGAGAGGATGGGGTGAGCACCAGTCAGTGCCATCCTCCTGCTTCTAACTGCAGACGCAATGGGACCAGCCACTTCGTGCCCTTGACATGTCTCCCCGACTGTGATGAGGTATCCCCCTCAAACGG
Organism: Acomys percivali; assembly: GCA_907169655.1. Taxonomy (NCBI): domain Eukaryota; kingdom Metazoa; phylum Chordata; class Mammalia; order Rodentia; family Muridae; genus Acomys; species Acomys percivali. The sequence goes on along the minus strand of OU015751.1, from coordinate 122,143,766 downwards.
TGAGCTAAAATAAGCCATACCTTCCTTAAGTTGGTTTCATCCGGTATTTGGTCAACAACAACAAAAAATATCTAATACAGAGGCATCAAGGCTTTTTTTTTTTTTTTTAATGGATAGAAAATCTAGCAGTGAAAGACGGACAGAGGGGATGTCTGTCCTACAGCCACAGATCTGTCGGTCCTGGAGAAACGGTGTGATAGCCACTAACACGCAAAGCACAGATCTACCTGAATACAGACAGAGCAACGGAAGCCACAGAGAGAAACCCGGTACAAAGAGCCGGAGGGGCTCGCCCAGAGAAGCCTGGGAGTTCAAGGACGAAACGTGATGAGACAGAGAAGAAAGCCAGGGCAGAACATCACGTTGTACGCTATGGAAACCAAGGGGGAAGAAAACGCCCGGAGAAACTGGCTTTTCAGAGACACCTGAGACGGCAGCAGAACACCGGGACAAAGCAGCTGAGGCGCCATTACCTTCCTGGGTGCCAAAGAAGGCAACACCTAATGAGATGTTGTTGTAGCCCCGGTCATGTGAGCCTTGGACGTTCCAACCAACACCTTCATATACTCTGCCATCATCCCCAACCAGGAAACTATGGGCAGGAAACACAAGTTACTGACTCGCACTGATGCACATTCCTGAGAAGGGAAACCACCTACCCAGGCTCAGAGGGGACAAGAGCTCAGGGAAGGCTCCCAAAAAAGCATCTGCATGGATATCTCTGAGACAACGGAAAGACCAGGTCATGTGTCCTCATTGCTAATATTGATAAAGGACACAGACACAGACACAGACACACACACACACACACACACACACACACACACACACACACACACAGCCTTTTCTCCCTCACTATACCCGTTATATATAAATCACCCTAAATACTGAGGAGGAAGACGGGCTCTCAGTCATCTGCAGAAGCTACAGTTGACCTAGCCACGCAGTATCAGTCACCATGGACCCCGTACATCCTTACCAATGGACGGCTCTGCTACCTTCCACAAAAGGCGCACTGCCCGCATGATCTCTACAGACTGCGCATACATAGTGGCAGGCGACATGGTTACGTGTTTGAGGAGTGATCCCAGAAGTCAAAAAGATACAGCAAGGAGAAAAAGACATAACAACAACAACAAAAATCCAACAGTGTAGTATGCCCCTGAGCTAGCTTGAGAGTGGACACCCAGCACTGAATTACCACTCACCTACCATGCCCTTCTGAGGAACTGTGTATACACATTTTAGAGCCGTCCTTCAGACGGGCTGGGCTGATTAAGTTACCTGCCAATCTCTGTCCCCCAGGGGCCATTAACTCCCCTGAAGTATAGAGGCCTTTGAGAAAGCCTGGTGTGGGAAAGCAGAGATGCCCTGGGCGCTTGAGGCTCCAGACTGGTGACAACTGGCCAAAGCCAGATAGGAGCCTCCTAGACCGGCTGACTGTTGGGGTCATAGTTGGGATAATTGCCTCCGTGAGATAAGAGCTGATACCTGCAGTGTGGTGAGGCTACCTCGGACAGAGACAGGTTGAGCCAGTTTAGCATCCATGACTGTACATCCCTGGGATGCTGAGGAACAGAAACAACCGCCCTACCATGGGGAGATGGTGATTCTTGCTCTGCCCTACTCAGATGATGATGAGGGCACTCAGGCATAAGGAAGAATTCTGTAAACTATGATGTTGTCAGGCAAACCAAGATGTCCCAGACGTGTTCAGGAGATTTTTTTTTTCCTTCTGTGTCTCAGAAGCAAGAACTTCACAGAAAATTATGTCAGAATTTCATAAAGATTTTTGAATGCCATATTCATTATAAAACCTACAGGACCGCAGCCAAGAAGACAAGGAAAATAGGTGGAAAAGATGATCCGAATCATAACAGAGCGCAGCCCCAGCCACTTACTTGTAGGCCACATCACACCTGCTGCTGCGGATATGATAAGCCTGTAGTTCCCGAAGCTTCTGACTACAGACAATCTGGTTGTGGCACTCTAGTCCAGGGACGTGGTGTATGACAAGGACATCCACTGGCCTGCTCAGCTTAGAGCTGCAGCCAATGGCTTGTGCCCCCCACTCCTCCCGAGAGACCGTGACGAGGGCATCTGTGGGGAGAGCATGCCGTGTCAATCAGTGCGTCTTCCGTGTACTACCTGAGCTGTACATGCTGTCTGCACGGTGCTGGTGAAAATGCCCTAGAAGAGATGTCAGCAGGTGGCCACGCCTTCCTGCTCGTTGCTGTATGTACACCTTGCAGACGCTCACCCCCAACACAGCTGAATTGGCCAGGGAGTCTGGGTATTTTGCTCTTCCGTCTCAGGAATCCCCACCATAAATGCACCCCCATTGTCATCCACTTGTCCCCACCCAGCCCTCATAGCCATGCTGTGCACTCACTGGCAATTTCCTCTGTGACTTTCGCTCTCCTTAAGGGGCCTCATCTCCTCCTCAGCCTAGGGGCTCTCACGAGACAGGGTCTTTACCTGCCCTTCACTCTCTGACCTACTGAACTCAGGGAGTGGGTCTGTGCCCTGCATAACTTGTTTCTCCCCTTTTGATATCATCCCGATACCCCAAAAGCATTTAAGAAAATTCACTCTGCTGGCCAGAGCCCCTCTATAATGCGATGCTATCCACCCTGTCCCAGCTGGCTGTGCAGACCTCAGATGCATTTCCGGCCACATAAGAAACTTTGCAGATCCCTAAGCCTCCTCACCATCACGGCCCAGCCTTCCTTTCTCAATGAGCTGGGAGATGTTGCCAAGCAATTGCTGCAGCCCCTCAGACACCTGTTGACTTTGTGTTTTCTCCCAGGAGGAGACACCTGCAGGGGAAAAAAAGTCTTGTTTTCATCTATCTTCAAAGAATTCCAGAACCTTTGATAATAATTAGGTAACAGAACACTAGCCAGAAACAGTTGCCCCCTCCACTACCTTTCTGCCTCCCTAAGCCCACAAGCCTCCTCTGGGTTGACCAGGGAACCACCTCTAACAGACAGTGGCATGGTTTTCTCTGATATTGTCTTCAGGTAATCCTCCAGGATAGTTCATGGCTACAGGGAAGGAGTTAGGCAAATCGAACCATTGTGAGCCATTTATAAACACATGGTTGGCACCAACAACCTGGAAATGTATTCAGGAACCTCAGAACCACAATGTTCTCTTCTGTGTAACAAGAAGGAATAGTTAGCACCGCCCTTCATGAATCGGGCGGTTCTTGCTCAGTGCTGGGGCTTTGGTCAAACCCAACTCCCACCTGAAGGACTGTGAGAGATGTCACGGGGCGCTGATGTACATTATTGCTTCAAAGGAGCATAGTTTTGTTGACAAGCACAAATCTAAGTTAGTTTAAATGCTGATTGGCATAATACTGATAGATACAATCATTGTTCCCATCGATTGGTCCCTACTGCCAAGTGCAGTCAGCGAGTGCATTGCCTCATCTAGTCCTCAAATTTAAGAGGAAAGTAGCCTTCTCCAAATCTTCAGATGGAGAACTTAATATTTAAATAATTTAACACTTACTGAAAACTTTTCCTTGCTTAGGGCAAAGAGTGAACCCCAGGTCTATAGACTCCATAAATATCTTCTTACCTCCCAGGGAAGAGTGTGCACCTGGTCCAGAGAAAGAAAACTTACCCCATGTTGGGAGAACCAAGGCAGAGAAGACAAGAAGCCAGGGCAGCATCCTCATGTGGTCCCAGGACACCGACACAGAGAATAAGCAGCCCTAGAAGGAACACTGACTGTTACCATGACAGCAGCAGCCCTAGGAGGAACAC
>OU015751.1:122076189-122108141 GCA_907169655.1 Acomys percivali | reverse complement strand
CTCTCCCTCCCTCCCTCTCCCTCCCTCCCTCCCTCCCTCCCTCCCTCTCTCTCTCTCTCTCAAACTGTTCCATGTCTGGGGATGTATGCTGAGTGAGGATAGATAAAGAATGGGCGTGTACAAACTCTCTTTTCTGGATCCAAGAGAGCAGGCAACTCTCCCAATAGACTCAGAATCCTTACCGTGTGTGCTGATGGGTCCCCGTGGTCCTCACATGCATGGGAGCAGCAGTTACACCCATCTCTGCCCTGGTTGAAGCTGGATGACAGAGTGAAAACATTCACTTGCCTAGAAATGGGGATAATCTCCCACCCTCGCTCAGCACTTCAAATTCCCTGACTCCCATAGATGGCTTGGACTTGGTTCACAGAGAGTCTGGAGCCTGAGGATTGAAATTGTAAATGTCAAGAACCAGATGGTCTCCACAGGGTGGAAGAAGCTCTCCCAGTCCCTAGTCAGTAGAGCTCAGCCCAGCAGGGACATTTGCTCCTCTTGGTGGGTCCTGTTCCACCTCCCTCAGGGCTGCTGCTGTCACTGTCCCTACCAAGGCACCCTCTGCATTCCCATCTAAGGGACACCCATGCCGCTTTGTTACCAGAATCAGAGTCAGTGTCTCTCTGACCCTCTTCTCAGTGCAGAGCCTAAGAAGCCATGTTCTACCACCCATCTCAATAAAGCAATTTATAAGAGGCAAATTCATAGTGGGAAAGCCCAAAAAAATGGTTTTCTTTTTCAGTGTTACAACACTGAAGAGAAGGACAAAGAGATATAATTACCCCCGCAGAAGGGGTCCCTCTTCAGGGCTGATGTGAACAGATTCAAGCACAGGGCCAATTTTGCACACCTGCTGTTCCTAGTCAGGCTGTGGCCCTGCCCATCACTGCCTGGCTCCAATCTCTCTGGCAAGGGCACTTGACCAGTTACCAGCACTCTGTGAAACTTTTTTTTCTCTCTAGAAGACAAGTTCCTTCTCTGACTGGCACCAGGAATTCAACCTTTTTTTTTTTTTCCTTCCTGCCTCATGAAATTCCTGAAGGAATTCCAAATTTGGAGGAGGGGGAACCGTGCATTGTTTAAATAGTCTGCTAGCCAGTGCAAAGGGCACAGGTGTCTGTTCAGAATATCCTTGTCTGTCCAGGCATACCAGCTATAGCTCCCCTTTCATATCCCTGACCTCCAACCATAGAATCCCTGCTCGGGTTACAGATAGCGTTGATGGGTCTTCCGTGTGTCAGATCCTAAACCAAGGTCCTCTAAACACACACCCATGTCCTCAGCGGGGTGGAGAGTTACAGAAGTAGATTTCTAGATGAAGATTGCCAATCATCAATTCCCCCAAAGCACAGAGAAAAAGAGAGCCTGCTCTAAAGTCATATAGTGATATAGGTGACCAAAATAGTGGGAAAGAACCCCAAATTCCACCATTTTCTCTGCCTAGGGTCTCCCAGTCTATCTCCAAGGCTAAGCAGGAAGCAGCAAATCTGCCAAGGTCAGATTTCTACTCTTCTCCTGCTACCTGTCTGCCTAAAGCAGCCCTCTGCCCTACAAGTGTATGAGGGGCCCAAGAACTAACTCTTAAGCTGGAAACCTGAGTAACCAATTTTAGAAGCCTTCAACATCCCTCCAGTGCCTGGTTTGTGGGAGATGACATCTGGGGCCATTCACCTCCAGACAGCTTTCTAACCCCTGCTGTGAGGAAAGAGAAAAGGCTTGAGAGCTGGGAGACTGGGGGAGGACAGAGCAGGCAGTGTTCCTTACCTCTCTGCCACCGCTGCTTATCTCAATGGACTATAGATACCCCCGGGGCTCTGTCTCCCACGGTGAGCCACAGAGGCCCCAACAGTAGAGTCCACACCTCTGTTTTACTCTTAGTTCATTTCCAACACATATAACCAGGGCATGAGCAAATTAGGTTCCAAAAAAATATCAACCAATGAATATTCTAAAAACATTGCTCATGTCCCATGCTGTTTCCTCGGAGGAAGGCATGAGAGAGAGGACCAAGAAGAGTGGGATTCAAAACCCGCAAGTGGAAATCTTCTGGATGGTCATCTTGCCATTTGAACATGAAACTAGGAGGCAGCACAGCAGGCTCATAGGGATATTAAACTCCACGCCCCCACCAGTTTTGTTCCATTGGCCCAGTTCTACTTTAATGGCACATGCACGGGAAGTTGAAATTTGAAGAGATCTAACTGTGAAAACCAGTTTTAAATCATTATTACTGTAACCTGCTCTACCCTCATCCTTGAGCGTTTCCCTCCAGCATCCGTGGTTGCACCAACATGAACCAACCAACATGGTTAACCAGAACACCCATTACACTAAGCCCAAGTAGTTGTCTTCTTGTGCCTGCCAGGAGTTACTTCTAGCTACTCTCCCAACCATCCCTGTTGGTCCTCCCCTCCACCCATGCACTCACTCGTACCCCTCTCCTTAGGTGACCCCTAAGAAACCCACACCCATCTCTTACTTTGCAAGTATACTCCCCTCCTTTTCTGAACTATCTCTCAACACCCCACGTTAAAACTCGGCATTCATTGTCTCTTCCTTAGCGAACTCAAACTTTCAAAGGACCATCTCACTCACTGACACCCTTTGCCAGCAATGCTCTTCTTCCCCCTCCTTACATCTCTAACGTGTCCCTTAGAATCCATCTGTCCTCAGCCAGTAGCTGCCTCCACAAAGGTGCGCCCAGCCACCCTCTTGTCAAGAGTGCAAAGGCGCCTTCCCACAGGCCTACAGACTCTCACGACGCTTCTGCCATTACATTGGGAGCACTGAACGATAATCTATGGTGGCTGCTTTTGCTTGTCAATTGCACTGGCCCTGGTAACTGTCTAGGAGCGGTGAAGGACACCTCTGAGTGTGTCTGCTGGAGAGTTTCCAGAGAGGATTGGCAGGTAAGGAAGTAACTTGGAGGGAAAGTCCCAGCCTGGATGCAGGCGGCATCATCTCTGATAGAGAGGAGTTAGAGGAGGAAGGCGTTCAAGCACCTGTGCTCGCTAATCCTTCTGAGTAACATGTCAGTCACCCACACAGCTATTAGACATTAGCTTACTCAGCCTTTCAGCGGGGATTCAACACCAGGAACTGTTCAAGGACTGTTCAGGCCTTCAGCATCAAACTGGAACTCCTGAGCCTTCTACCACTTGGGCTGAGTAGCAATCTGTTTCTCAGCCTCTCTAATATGAAGATAGTGGTTTTTGTCTACTCAGCGTCAATACAACAAACCCTCTTTGGTGGTGTATGTCATCCTATTACGCGAGAGGAGCCCAATGCATAAGCCCAGATAGGCAAGTCTGACTGTGTTCCTGAAAGTGAGAACTATTAGTGATCTGCCCCACACCCCTAGAGTCCCCCTTCACTGAACAAAGTCTTGGTGTTGGCTAAACAAGAAAGACAGGAAGAGCCCAGAGCCGTGTGAAGCTGGAGGGAGAGACTCACACACAAACAAGCAGAGTCACTGGGGCAAGTGGCCAGGAGGGGCCGCTTTGAGTTTACACCAACTACCTGGAGACTTGGAGCCTGGAGGACAGTCCTGGGTGTCAAGAGTGCGCCTCCTTGCCTCCGGTCTCTGTGAACTCTGAGGGCAGGTGACCATCCTAGAATGCAGGCAAACCGTTTAGAGCAATTCATTTTTGCAGAGTCCCATAGGTTAGGCACAGCTGAGCAGAGGCAGTCATGGTGATTTAGCCCTCTCCTTCCCATTAGGAAAAAATAATCTGTTTAGCGAAGGGAACAGGTTCCTCTCAGATCTAGATGTAGTAACATGAGTGTTACTGTCTTCAACACAAAGCCATAGCTTTGTTGGGCACTTACTGAATGGGGGACGCTACATGATCCTCCGAGGAGCCACTGCAGTGAGCAAGGCTTGGCCAGGGGTTCCAAAGCCCAAAGGAGAGACCAAACAAGTCCTTGAGGTATTCTAATATGGAAAGGGAGGAGGGGGGCTGGAAAGGTGGCTCAGTGGCTAAGAGCACTGCCTGCTCTTCCAGAGGTCCTGAGTTCAATTCCCAGCAACCACATGGTGGCTCACAACCATCTATAATGTAATCTGATACCCTCTTCTGCAGATAAAGCACTCATATGCAATAAATAAAATCTTTTTAAAAAGAAAAAGAAAAGAAAAGAAAAAAGAAAGGGGGAGCCAAGGGCTGGGATATTAGGTGTGGCTTTGAGGCTGGAAAGCCACCCCTCTCCTGGGTTTCTCTCCAGAGAAGAGATGGGTTTTCTGCAATATCAGAATTTGCTGATAAATCTACCAGTATCCTTAAAATGCTGAATTGTAACCTGAGACAGTTGGTCTTAGCTGGTGGAGTGCACCTGAATGTATCTGAGGATTGTTTGGTTCCTTCTGTCTTTCTTTTTTTTTTTTCTTGTCCCTTTCCCTAACTTCTTTCTTTAAAACAAAACAATGCCCACCCTCAGACTTGCAGAGGTCCTCCTGCGTTAGCTTTCTGAGCACTAGGATTTATACACGAAAGCCACCAAGCCTAGCGAGGAGGAATGAGAACCGAAATGCACTGAAGCTAAGGGCTTCACAAGCACACACACACACACACACACACACACACACGCACACGCACACGCGCGCACACACACACACACACGCCAGGTCATGGCGGGCACAGGGCTGTGTGGGAGTGAGGAACACGGACATAGAAGGGGGAGAAGTGAGAGTCACAAACAGGACAATCGCTCTTCGCTTGGGAGAGCACAGGACGGGGCAGCAAAGGGTTGGGGAAAGGAAATTCTACCACTGCATTTGTGCTTTGTACACGTCAATCTGAGGTTTATGGAGCAGCCTAAGGGCGAAAAGGGGCCACAGGTACATATCCCATTAGGAGGCTGTGGCAACAGTCCCACTGTCCAGTTGAGAGTTTAATAACCCCGTTGTCGCGCCTAATGCACCTGTTTGGTCAGGATGTAAAATGTCCCTCCCTCAATTAAACAAAGCAACCTGAAGCCCCTATTGTAATGAGCCTGACAGCAAGGAGGATACTGTAAAGAGAGAGACGCACCTCTCAGTCAGACTACTGAAACAGCCTCGGGAAATTTCCCAGGAGCCCCATCCCCAAAGGTCTCTGCCACAGGGGAACTTTTGAAAGAGATTTTTGCACTGTTCTGCACCTTGGCAGACTGCCTCACAGGGTGAGGCTGAAGGCCAGGCTGGGGCCACATCTCACCCTGTGCCAACTGCGATGTGCACCTCCTTGGCCCTTCACATGTTAATCTCACTTCGGGGGCCCCAGAAGATGGACGTGGGTGTTCACCGGAGCCCCTCCTCCCTCTTTCAACAGTGGCCGCCTCGAACAAATCACCTCTTTCTGCTTTCCGACAGCAAGTCGACCCTCTTGGTTGACTTAACAAGGGTGGGTGGCAAGGCCTGGCTTAGGCCCGGACTGTAACCCCTGAGTTTAATACACTGGATTAGTAATGCCAAGACCTTGCTAGGAAGAGGCCTCTGCTTTTAGCAGTCCAGTGAGGCAGTCTTACACAACCCCAGAACCCAACCTCAGAGCCCTGCTCTCCCCACCCCCCAGAGTTGCCTAAAATTTACATGACACAGAGAAAACACTGTGCTATGAATTTTGACATTCCATTTGCCAAGGCAATAGCAGGAATGATGCAATTGTGGCTCAAGTTTCTTGCATGTTGGTCCCAAGAACAGGTAGGCTTCCTGGCCCTGTTGGAGATATGTCCTCAAGAGACTGAGAAATGGGGCCCATGGGAGAAACCACAGGCGTCTCACAGGTTTTCTCTTCCTTTTGTGGGTTCTCGAGTGTTTGCCTTCATAACTGGAAATAGCAGGTGCAGACCTTAGAGTGGGGCTCAGAGAACTGGGCCGCACAGGCAGCAGGCACTGCAATGGGGGCGGGATCCCCATGGCCTACAGCCTAGGGAAGCCCCACCTTACTGTACGACTCTTCCTCTCCTCCTCCTCTTCCTCCTCCTCCTCCTTCTTCTTTTTCTTCTCTCTCTCTCTCTCTCTCCCCATCCTCTTTTTCCTCTTGCTCCTCTTGTTCCTCCTCCTCCTCCTTGAACTGTACCTCTCTTTTTCCCTTTATCTTCTCTTATTTTTCTTGGAGCACTTTCACACCCGCTGCTTTTTTTTTTTTTTTTTTTTTTAAACCTCCTATGCTCCCTAGTGAGATGCAACCCTATGAAATCTGAGCGCTGGTGTAGGGGTCTTTGCAAAGTAATCACGATTATATCTAACTATGAACAACTTCAAGCATGGTATTTAGCTGCCAAGTCTCCTGAAAATATAGAAAGGGGGAAATCACTAGCAGGAGATACAGTTATGTGTCACTTAAAAGTTTTGGATGATTTGCTATTGTGCAAACATCATATCGTGTGTTTGATTTAGAAGAAATTCAAAGTAATAGAATTGATGTTATAAAAGAGCTACCAATAGATTTGCTTAGGAGGCATTAAATCACACAGTGTGGAATGTAGCTAAGAGAGTGCTGCCTCCAAAAATACCCCAAAGATAAATAGTACGCCTGCCAGGCCTGCTAGAGCTAAGCAAAATTTGCAAAGCTAGGATGCAAATGTTTGTTCATCCGGATGGACCAGCCATTAGGCCCATCCCCAAAGAACACACCTCTCTGACAGGCGGCTCAAGGGGCAGCAAGGGGTCACAACAACCACCAAGTCCTGCTCTGCCGTGAAGTTCCCTGCACTCTTACCAGGAAAAGTATAATTCTGCTGGGGGTAAGACCACCCTGTGTAACAAATACAAAAACAAAAAAAAAAACAGAAAACACTGGTGTCCTTAAGAAATAATTCTTGCAACAGCTGTCCTGTGTAAATTTCCCATCTTCCCAACTGGCTAGACTTGCAGTCTCCTGTACCTATTTTTTTTTTTCCTGTACCTATTTAAATTGTAACACGGGGCTGGGACCTAATAGATCCTTAAGGATGACAGTGCATGTTAGATGCATAAGGCTAAAGTGTAAGTAACAAAAGTCTTCTGTTCAAGACTGGCTCTTCCTTGGGCATTAGCCACAGTCAGCCAAGGAGTTTGTTTGTTTTGTTTTTTTCTTTAAGTAAAAAGCTTTTCCTTTATTAGTCTCCCGGTGTGCAGGATGATTTATCACCAGGAAGACAGGCTGTTTCTTTGCTTACACAGAGTTCTAGGGTACAGGCCAGTCACTCCTGATGGCCTAATCTTGCAATTGAGAAACTTCCCAAACATGAAATGCATGTGGCTGTTACTGGTAAAACATTATTATTTTTCAGTAAATTTTTTTTACCTTTTTCTAGTTTCTTTTATTACGTTATGTGTATAAGTATTTTCCCTGCATGTGTGCTCGGTGCTGTTGAACACCAAAAGCGGACACCTGGAACTGAAAATACTGATGTTTGTGAGCCTCCATGTGGTTGCTGGGAGCCAAACCTGCGTCTTACGAAAGAACAACCAGTGCTCTTAACCCCTGAGCCATCTCTCCAGTCCCTCAGTAAACAATTTTTATAAATACGATGAGCACATTTTAAAATAATGAGTAATAATAAACACATAAACCAGTAACATAGTCATTTGTTTACATTGCCAAGCATTATGTGCAGAATGTAGTCAGGCGTGCTATCATCTACGTGACTTGAACTGTGGTGATTCTGCTTATACCAGCATCACCAGAAACACACAAGTGAGGCCTTGTGTTTTACCCATGTTACTCCCCACTGAACAATGAATTTCTAGATCCATCATAGCTTATAGGACCACTGAACTATGTGCTGTCTGCCTTTGACTAGACATCATTATGACTGTTCTTAAAAGACTTGTAAGAAGTTGAGAGTTCATAGCTATCGCTGAGGCCTAGGGAGAGGAGCCCTCACCACAACCAGGCCTACAGAACCCTTTGTGCGTTGAGTCACTTGCTAACCATCTCCCACATTACCCAGTACTACCAAAAGCGTCTTTCTTTCCTGGTTTCGGTGCCAGCTGTTCCTTCCTTCTACCAGAGAATAGTGACTCCATCCAAGGAAACCAATGTTAATTGGTTACTCACTCATTCTAAGAGTCACTCAGTAGCCACTAACACAACGTGCTGTGTTGTGATTGACACTGGCCATCAACAAAGCCCCTGCTCTCTTAAAGCTTATATCTCCAGGAAAGTAAACTGTCACCCGAGGTGAGATATGCATAGCCTAGGCCATTTCTCAGCCTCCTGCTGAGAAAATAAAGGAGGAACAGCAAGACCAAATGGCTTGTGGGTGAGACCCTGTTAAGGAAAGGACAGTTGGTATGAGACCTGAGTAAGAACTGACTGTCTCCATGAGAATGTATTCAAACGCATTGGGAAATAGTTGGTGGGTTGTTTTTCTTTCTTTTTTTTTTTTTTTTTTTTTTTTTTTTTCCCCAGGCAGATGACATGATTTTTGTCTGGTAATCACAGGGCTGCTTCATGGAAGGCAGATTTGGGAACTCCACAGCAGAGGCTTGGAGGCAGTTCGGAAGCTGTTGCGGATGCTCACCAAAGCCTGACCACGTGTCAAAACACTACTTAGACCTATACCATCGAGGAAGCCCTCCATCTAACAGGGGGTTAGGGGAGACAGACAGCGGAGGGGACAATCTCAGCACTGGCCTGTGGGCAAAGCATAAGGAGGACTGGGTGGCAAACACAAGACGGCCTAGAAGCATGGAAGAGAAGCATCTTTTTCTGTCTTCCTGACTGGGGTGGGGCAAAGTGAAGAAAGCCTTCCCTCAGACTGAGTTCTGGAAGGACAGGAGCAGCATTTCTGCTCTCCCAGCGCAGCCTAAGACAAGGTGACACATCGCGGCTCCAATTTCAGTAGTCTAGCTTGCTTGCTTTCAACTGCAAAGGCTTCTTGTGTTAGCCAAGTGAAAACGACGGTGGGGCCCAAGTATCATCATAGATAGCAGGAGCCTGCGGCAGCTGTCCCACTGAATCCAGATCCTTTTGCTGACTGCCAAGGCTCTCTTGTGTGGGCCAGCTTGGCTTATGGTGTGCAAAAAAAAAAAAAAAAGCCTGCCTGAAATGTGCCCCTGAAGCGCAGGAGATTAAACACTTAGCACTGAGAGTGATCCAATTGGCATTGCGGGTAGCTGGTCTACTTCAGCCCAGAAGTACTAAGTCAGGAGACTGACTGCAGCTCTCAGCTCCCTGTGATTGCAAAGCGGCCACCTACAATCCCAATCCTGTGGGACATCTATGGGACATCTAAGTAAGAGCCAAAGTCAGGGCACTTAGTCTTCAACACACAAACGTGAATTTTGGGAAGAAGCACACGTATTAGTGAAAGACATTAGACAAAGAGGTTTCCATAAGGCTTCGGGTGACCACACGTGTAATTCACTCTGGGGTGATTGAAGGATGGTGGCTCAAGAGCAGCTCCCAACCTGGGCCTCTGATTCAACAACTGCTACCCAGGTTCTACTCATCCACATGTCACCCGCTGCCAGTCAGAAGCCTCGTGCGTTGCCACTCACCTACACCCAACTTCCCGCAAAGTTCTCAGACATGGGCCTGGACCCAGCTTCCATGCTGAGCCCCGCCCTTGCTGCCTATCAAAGGCCAAGACAGCAAGTCTCACTGCTGGGAAGTAAGGAACAAGGCAGGCCCTTGCTGGGCGTTTATTGTAATTAAAAAAAAAAAAAAAAAAAAGCAATGATGGGATCGAGAGCACTCAGAGCGAACCTACAAGCCTAGAAGGGCAGAGACTTCAGCTGAAAACTAACGAAATCTGAGTGAGGAATGTTTAAAATAGTGTTATCAGTGGTCGGTGTTGACACCTGTAATATATAAGAAACCAAGCTTTGTTGTGTGAGAACTGTCTGTGGTGCCTTCTCAATTTTTGTATAAGTCTTCAAGAGTCCCCATTTGTTAAGAAGAGGTTTGGGGCAATTACAAAACACCAGGCACCACCTTGCAAAACCGCCTTGTAGTGGCCATGGGGGCTGGGGATTGTCAGGTGTCTGTTTTGCAATGAGGAATGAGTTTAGAGAAGTGAAACAACTTTTCCAAGTGTCAAAATCACCTGTCTCCAAAACCTTTGCTGTTTTAAAACTCCCTAAAATCAGGATAAGCTTTTTACTTCAGAGAACCATACTTTCTCAGCCTTTTATAACTATAATTTTTGTAAGACATAGACATTTGTTTCCCCCCCACACATTTGTCCAACCTTTGTTTCCCCCCTAGTCTTTATCTTAATACAGTCAATTACTTTTAAAAAATAAAAAAAAAACAAACCTGTCCTCCTAGACAGCCTTGAGTCATTGTCCTCTTTTTTTAAAGATCTATTTATTTATTATTATGCATACAGTGCTCTGCCTGCGTGCACGTCTGGAGATCAGAGGAGGGCATCAGATCACATTATAGATGGTTGTGAGCCACCATGTGGTTGCTGGGAATTGAACTCATGACCTTTGGAAGAGCAGTCGGTGCTCTTAACCGCTGAGCCATCTCTCCAGCCTGAGTCATTGCTCTCTTGCCCACTGGAAATACATAACAAACTCTCAGGCTCTGGTTTTTGCTCAAACAGGTTTTATTTTAGATGTGTATGTAGTTGATACTTAAGTAAGAAATATGAATTCAGTCATATTTCTTCCGGCTGCCTATTCAAAATCCTTAGACTATACTCTAATAGATTACACTTAGTGAATTACAAAGCATACATAATTCTTGCATTTTGCACATACCTAATTTTGATTTTTTTTTTTTTTTTTTTTTTTTTTTTTTTTTTTTTTTTTTTTTTTTAGTATCTATTTAAGGTATCTGCCTGCTTGCAGGTCAGAAAATGTGGACACATAATTGCACGGAGCTCTGAAATATTTTTAAACTGTAAATAAAATTGACTTAAGCAAAAGAATTCTGTAGTCAACGTCACTGTGTGAAAAGCCCCATGCCAAGCCCGAGAACAAACTGGCACCAATGGCAGCCCTCTGAGACTTTAGAACTGAAGGGGTCTTATGCCTTTTCCCAGCAACAACTCTGACTTCACCGCGATGAAGCGGAGCAAAGTGCTGAAGTCAGCGGAGGAGCTGCACGGCTCCCTCCTGGGGGCAGGCGTGCTTATCCAGGTACATGCCTGTCACTAAGAAGCCATGGGGAAGTAGTTGGGACTAGCTTGGAGCTAGACATCTGTTGGGCATCTCTGAGGCTCTGGCTACTTTGCCACTTACAGGAGGCCAGTAAGACAGGACACTCACATAGGGTTAAGCAAAGCTTGAACAGACAACGGGAAACTAGAATTTGTGGCAAGCCAGTCAGTCCCTCAATCCAGAGCAAAGGAAGTCAGTTCCATGTGCCTTCTGACTTCCCTAGATCTGACGACCAAGGCGTTTACCTCTCAGATCCGCATTACACCTGGACTGACGGAGCTCTCAATGAATAATTGTGGGTACAAAACCAGAACACAACCCACTAGACCAGGAAGATCCTACAGCAGACAGGATGAGTGAGCTGGAGCAAGGACCCCCTTGAAAAACCCTATCTTTCCACGCAGGCAACTTCTACAGGAAGCCCGAGTGGGCCCTGCAGGCAGCCCCGTTGTTTGCAGACAATTGTGGGCCTGCTTCCCGGCTTCTCCTACAGTTTCTCAGCAACACCTGAGAAGCTTACCCATGCACAGCAGGGGGTGTTGCAGTAACCAAATGTGACCCTATTCTGCAGCAAAGAACCGGAGTGTTCAGATATCTGTCACCCCTGGCTTCAGCCAGTCTTGGTGGCCCTAAATAGATGACATGGTAGCCTAACTATCTCCACGAGAGCCAATGGCAGGTTGAATACTGCTTTCCCAGGGCACATGCAACTGTTCTAGGTATGAGGACACATACAGCAGAGCGAAGTCATCTGTTGGCTTGTGCCCCTAGAAGGACATTTTAGGCAACCATATGATGTCAGGTTATCAGCTTTTCCAATTCAGATCATTTCACGCTGATGCCTCTGGATTCAAAAACCCCAAGCAATATGATCTACCTGAGTGTGACAGGCACCCCACAAAAATATGTATATGTGTGTGTATACATATATATGTGTATGTGTGTGTACATATACATGTACATACATACATACATTCATACATACATACATACATACATACATACACATATATACAGGCCAGCTCATCCTTTGTAACTTCAGCCATGGAACGCTCACTTATAAGAGTCTCTAGTCCAAACCCATGAATTGGATAGTGGGGTAAAACTGCACAGCATATTTACCTTATGCCCCAATGGCAGTGTGTAAAAACCTGTCTAACTTTCTATCTGTGTTCCAAGCTGACCATACAGAGCTGGCCTTCTCCAAGTGGGTTGTAAACAGCTGTTGGGATCCCCATCAGACTAACAGTGGGCTGCACGTATGCTGTTGGAGTCTCAGGGGTGGAGGGTGTGCTTCAAATGGAGAATAGCTGAGCTAACAATGCTTTGGAGCACAGGAAAGACTGGAAGGAAGGTTCCTCCATCCTGGGAGGGGAGAGTAAGTAAATCCCCAAGAATTTAGGGAAATTAAAATGCCAATTTTCTTGTTCCGTGTGCGGGAAACTGTCCCTGTCTGGAAGATTGCTCACACCAGGAAGGGCTCACCAGCATTTCAGGCCCTGGGGCATGCTGGGTGGAGTCCTGGGAGGAAGAGAGAGCCCAGAGACAAGTTCATTGGCACCTGCTCAGCACCCTGGGCAGCAGAGGCACTGAAGGGAGAAGACAGGAAAAGGCTGGCTAAGCAAGCATAGGGAGGGGGCAGCCCTGTCCACTCACTAGAGCCTAATGACCAGAAGGTCAGTCAGAAGAGAACTCTGCACGCATTGCGCATCCACACTGGTCTGGCCCTCGCTCTGCACTTGCCAGACTAGTTAACAGTTTTCCCAGTTTCTTGACATCTCTGGGTCTCCTCATAAGCAAAAGGGAAGTTAGAATTCCTTCTGTCACAAGGTTGTTGTATGAACTACATTAGCGTGGTGTCCTGAGCAAAAGTGAAAACTTACCAATGGGCACAGTAGGCCTATGTCAAAATTGATGTTTAATTCTTTAGTAAAAGAATCATCGAAGATTTTTCTTCTAAAAAGCTAGCTGGAAGGATGTTCAAAAATAAGGGAGGGCAAAAAAAAACCAAAACCAGATGTCTAAGACACACCAAGCTTTAAACAAGGTGAAAGCCCATCCCAGCCTGGTGTTTATCATCTTGACCAGGCAGTGGCCCTGTACAGCAGACAGAAAGTCTGTCCTCACTTATCTGCTGAGACTTTGTAGTCAGACATACTCTATACACGCAACCTGCAGACCACTCCTCTCAAGTATCCAATGATGACAAGGAACAAGACCTGCTCTCTTCCAACCAGATGGTGGCAGGCGATAAGCAGGCACCATTTGTATTTGTGCTGGTTGGAAACTACTTTTTTTTTTCCTTCACACTGCCACACAACTGGGTCCTGATGAACCGCAGCTTGACTGGCCCCTCTTTAACCATTTGAATTTGGAGGCCAGCAAGTAGGATGAGGTCTGCCCCCAACCAAAATGGTTCGTTTCCCCAGGAGAAATACGTGCAGAAGTCTCCCACCAGACTGTTCGTGCTCTGCTGCTGGAGACCAACTGTCCAATCCCGGGCCCTCTCTGTGCCCTTTTCAGCCATTGCTACAGTCATGAAGATCTTGGCTGAACTCAGTCATGGGTGCAGAACCTGGATGGGCAGGAAGATTGCAGGCCCCGGAAATCTCAGGGGCAGGATGTGCCTCAATCGGTGAGTCAAGGTCACTTCTGTGGTTCAAATGTTGCATGAGGTTTCCTGCCAACCCACTTTTTCTCAACTTCCCACTGCCTTGTTCTTCCGCATCTGTGGAAACAGGAAACCAAATCACCACCATGCTCCAGGCCACTGGCCCTGTCTGGCCTTTGGTTATTATGGTGGACACAATGTGTTCTGTAGTGATGGCCCCCGTCCATTCCGCTATGGAATGTGAAGGACCTGTTTCCCTCACTTCCTCTTTCCTGGCCCAGCCATGAACCATGAATCAGTTGTGGGTAGCATGGTATTAATCTAATTCTTCCCAAGTGGCACCCCATTCTCAGAGCTATCCTGGCCACCTTCCCTACGGTTCATCTGGGTGGGCTCTGAGAAAGCTCAACTCACTAGAATTTCAACTAAAGAAAAGCATTACTAAGAGTACCTCTCCCCCAGAGATCTGGTGACAGCAAGTCCAACAGAGAATTTCAGGAGGAAGTCAAGAGCACTGAGGCATGTCCTCCCACCCCACCACACACACACACACACACACACACACACACACCACCACCACCACCACCACCACCACCACCACTACCACCACCACCACTACTGCCTCCACCAACCAAGTAGAGACCTGAGAGGCATATACAGGCAGCTCTCTGCTGTGTATGCTGGAGCTGATTTCCACACAAAATACTCTGTCAGTCTTGAGTGAGGCTACACCATGGCTTGGTGAAGCCAAAAACCTCTTCCTTTTTTTTTTTTTTTTTCCCCTAGGTCACTTTGACACCAGCTACTCACTTTTGAACTATGAGTTAGAAAAACATACAACACGATACCCAGGAGTCCATCTCCAAGCAGAGTTACTCTTGTCTCTGCATCGCACAGTGTGCTCCACACTCCTGCCTTAGAAGGATAATGAAGGAACGTATCCCTCTGTAAAACCGAAGAGGGCATTTTACCCCCTCTCACTTCCCTATTGGGTTCTAGAAAGGTAGTAGAAAGAAGGTTGGAGAGACAGGCGTGGAGTCTAGTTGACCCCTGTAGGCAAGATGTTTACTAATGCCAACAGCATAGAGGGGATCGGAAGAAAAAAATCTTAGCTCCCTACCCTACCAAACAGAGCCAAGCGTGTCCTTTTACGGTCCTCAGGAGAAGGAGGAGGTAGGGAAGGGAGGGCACTATGCCACAGGAAATAAATAGGTAAGGTCCCTTCGTATGACCAAATTAGATTGAAAGAGCCTATTTTACCCTGTGATTTGGGCCAGCAGCAAACACCTAGAAAGTCCAGAGCACGTTAGAGGGTAAATGGTAGACTGGAGAATTACCACAGAGCAATGGGCCTGGTTAATCTGACACACATGGGACGTGTGGGGCCGGCTAATGCATGTCAGTGCTGCTGCCTCTGACCCTGGCCGGTAGGGAGGCTGGTGGCGGTCTTGTCACCCCCCTCTGTTCATAGCGTTGTTACTTGAAAGGCCTGTTTCTCTACCTATATGACGTGCACTTGCACTTTCCTAACCTGTGACTACACTCCACGCCTATCCAGTTACAGTCTCTTACCAGGCTGGCTGATCTCTATTTGCACAAATATTTTGCTGATGACCAACTGGTTACCGACTGAAACACTGGTAAATAAGAAACCGCCACTCTTTCCTCTCCGGTTGCATTTAATGTCTGCTACAAACATTAAGTCGGGTGCTCAAAAGTAAGTCATCTTACCAGCAGCCAGTTGAGTATCTGACAGTGTTTCGCTGGCCTTTGGTGAACTGCACATCCTTGTTAATGCTTGTGGAATTGGTCCCTCCCTACAGAACTAAGAGCATCCTCTCCCACTGAGGCCAGAAGGGGCAGCCCAGCTAAGGAAAAGGGGTCCAAAGGCAGGCAACAGAGTCAGAGACAACCCCAGCTGTCATGGTTGGGGGACCCACGTAAAGACCAAGCTGCACACCTGCTACACATGCCTAAGGGGCCTAGGTGCAGCTCATGCCTGCTCTTTGGTTCATAGCTCAGTCTCTGTGAGCCTCCATGGGCCCAGGTAAGTTCACTCTGCAGGTCTTCTTATGGTGTCCTTGATCCCTCCCGCCCCTTCAATCTTTCCCCCAACTCTTCCACAAGACTCCCCAAGCTCACCCTATTGTTTGGCTGTGGGTCTCTGCATCTGTTTCCATCAGCTTCTGGATGAGGCCTCTCAGAAGACAGTTATGCTGGGCTCCTGTCTGAAACAACAGCAGAGTATCATTAATAGTGTCAGGGGTTGGCTCTCTCTCACCCACGGAGTGGGTCTCAAGTTGGGTCAGTCATTGGTTGGCCATTCCCTCAATCTTTGTTCCCTCTTTAATTCCTGCACTACTTGTAGGCAGGACAAATTTTGGCTTGAAGGTTTTATGGGTGGGTTTTTCTGATAATAATTAACTCAATCCAGTGAGTAAACAAAACTTAAGACATTGCTACACTGAAGCTTTTTGCAAAGTACATATGGCTTCTTCTGTAAAGATAGACTCTGTTGACTTAGAAACAATGCACAAGATAAAGGTCTGAGAAGAATAGTGAGGTAAACACAATGCCTATGGGGCTCGGGATTTAGCCTGGCCTTAAAATAACATAAAATTCACTTAGGCTGATGCCAGAGCCTGCTCTGGACTATATCAACCAGTACCTGGATATGGGACAAGAGGCTGAGAAAATGAAAAGATATAGGAAAATATAGAAAAGATACAGCAAAAGAGATAAGAAAAAAAGACAAGTATTCAGGAGACTAACAGTAAATACTGTAGCCCTGAGTTTATTTCTCTCAGAGCCTTTATACAGTATTCATCCATGTGAACCAGAGGATTCTTGGAACAGAAACAAAAGCTACCAATTACTGTAGTTATCTATATGCCTAGGCTTCTTTCAATGTTAGGTCAAAGAGTTACATCAAGCTCCACATCCTGACCTGGATTAAAAATAAACTTTCTTAATCAACACAAGTATCTTGTCAAGTCCTCAAGGCTATGTGAGAGTTTGCAAGCCAAGGTCCTAAATTCTCTGGCCTGCTTCTGTTAAGCACTCCAAGAAAACGGCTCCCCACAGGCTGAGGTAAAGAACAAACGACATCTCTCACAAGGATGAATTCTACGGCCTACAAGTAATGTTCAGGGTGTCATGAGGTGGACGGGGGAGATCTGGGATTAGTAAAGCATAAACTCTGGGAGATATTGGCAGAGCCTGGATCCTCAGAGAACAAAGGAGCACCAGGTTGTAAACTATATCCAGTCCCAGAATTTTGAAAGGAAGACAGGTTAAACATCTGAATCTGACCCAGAAGCCTCCTCTCCAAACGGCTACCTTGCATAGTTCATGGAGGCACCACGATTAAGCTGATAAGGGAGGAAAGCAACCAATACTTCTAACCGTGTGTGAACAATGACCAGTATGGCAATATATCCCCAAAGGAGCAATAGTGGCACTTACTATTTTGTCAATAACCAACAACCATTCATTGGCCCACTCAATAGGAGGGAATGCATCCTGCATGCTAGCTATCTACCTGTGAGTGTTAAGATCATAGACCCTAGAGGAGAGACAGACTACAACTGCCACCATTTTCCTAAGCCAAAACTATTTCTAAATATATTCTAGGCACTTATCTTTCTACCCACAGAGAAGCGTGGCTCTCACCCCTCATTAAAGAAGCTTGTTTTTGCAGCCAACAGAGAACATTACAGAAGGCACAACTAGTCAAATGCATACAGAGGCTATGCATGTTGGGGTATCTAGCACCAACCAATACATCCATAACACAAGCCCTACACATAAGGCTCAGGGCCTCCCAGAAAGGGGTTGAGAAGTCCTGTTAAAGGCCAGAGGACTAGGATGTCTGCTGTGAGGTTATGTCTTCTATCTAGGACAGGGAAACTGGCACCATGAAAGAAATCTCAACAATATGACTGCCTAAGCAAGGCCTGGACATTTCTGACACCAACTGGCATGGCCAGAAGAGTGGGAGCACAGGATTTTACCCTTAGATGAAGAGCTACAGGCAACTTACAGCTGCTGAGAGGAAGACTCCCACCTTCATCAAGGAAGAGCCCCCTAACGGATTATCCAGTACTAAGTGGCCACCCCTAAAAGCATGTACATGAGCAAGACTAAACGGACTCAGCGGGTTGTACTTATATGTTTATTCACATACGTATATGTAAAAATTATAATCAAAGAAAGAGAGGCCATGAGTTTGAGAGGGAGTGAGGGGAGGACATGGGAGAAGTTGAAAGGGGGAAAGGGAAGAGTGGAATGATGTAATTTTATTTTTTTTTAATTTAAATTAAATAAAAGAAAACCAGTTCAATGGCTACAATCTGGTCAAAGAGCTCTGACTTTCTCATTTTCCCAGGCCCTAGGAAAATACACAGATGTAATGATGGGGAAGTTGTACAGTTTACAAATGACCAGAGCTGTCCTTTGAGCTTTATGAATACATTGTCCTATCTACCCAATCCTGTATTCTTTAACTGAGTTTGGATGTTTGGAGTGAAAATGAAGAGATCTCTAAGATGTGGGGCTATATGGGATGCCTCTAGTTCTTAAGGTGGGGCTAAGAGTCATCCACCTGCCACAGGACAGAAAATCAGTTCTCTCCCCCTCCCCCTCCCCCTCCCCCTCCCCCCCCCTCTCCCCCTCCCCCTCCCTCTCCCCCTCCCCCTCCCCCTCCCCCTCCCTCTCCCTCTCTCCTCCTCTCCACCCCCCCTCCTCTCTCACAGGCACACCCTTCATACCTATCTCACTACTTTACAAAAAGCCACATCTAAAACAGTCAACTAGAAACTGAGCTATGTCACACAGCATGACTTTGACTAGCATGCCTCTGTTTCCAAATCTCCCATTTGGGACAAACCAGTAAAACTATCAGGTCTATGTTACGGACTTTTCAAAATCCTTAAATCCTAGAACCACTGGCTCAAAATCGGAGGCCAGAAGGGATTCAGAACAATTTGGGGAATGGTGAGGAGAAGAGCAGTCACTGGAGGAGATGGTGGGGGCACACAGGAGAGGGACATGGGGGAAGGGGGAGACTGGAGGATGGAGAGCCACAGGATCTAAAACGAGACTGGTTTCTTCTTCCTGGGTTTCCATCCCTTCCTTCACCCCCAAAGAAAGGCGAACGACTCAGAGAGACATGAGGTATGCCAACTTTATTATTCTGTAGACATGTCCAGGGGCCCAGCCCCAGGCCAGGAGCTCCTCTACTCCTTGTGGCCTGCTCTGTGGACTTCCAAGCCCATCTTTATCACCAGCACAATGAACTCCTCGAAGTTAATCGCCTTGTCCTCGTTGATATCCAACCTTTCGAAAATGCTTTTGGCATCCTTATTCTGCCAAGAAGAGTGGGGGCAGGGTTAGACGGTGAACATATCAGAGAAAAACAAGCAACGGCTCCCTGCGGAGAGCCGTGCGGAAAGCCGCTTGGAGGACCAGATCCCAGCACCCTTGGAGGACCCCAGGAATGTAGCATCTCCTCACCTTCAGGTACTGAGGACACTCGGTGGTGAGCAGTTTGTCCAGGTCGTCCCTGTACAGGGCATGGTGGTTCCCTTTCGCTTCGGAATACTTGTGGTAGACATCAACCAAGTTGCTGAAGGACTTCTCTAGTTCACTCAGCATGGTAGCTGGAGATTTCCTCACCTGAAGGGAAGAGCCGCAAAGGGATGGGTGCTGTAGTTACTCATGGCAGAGTGGCAACTGGGTGGATATCCAGAAGGTTTGTGACCCAAGAAGTAGATTTGCCCTGGCCTGTACCACCCAGATAACTAAACCCTGAAAATGACTCTATGTCTGATGGGAAGGGTAAGATGGAGTATTGTAGGGACTTCAGTACACACACACACACACACACACACACACACATACACCCATATGAGTGGAGCCAAATCTCCACACTAAACACTCACTGCCCTCTTCTACTAGACACTACTAGAAGGCTCCAGACACTACTAGAAGGCTCCACTCCTCCCTTGTTCTTAGTCTACTTCCTTCATCCTCAAGCATTTGATGATCTGTGCTGCAAACTTACCCAAGCTTTCTTGCCCTGTCAGAGACGGCTACGCCATGCCCTAGCCCTCCCTCAGGAAAGCCTACAGTGGGAGATAGACTCACACAGCTCTACTTACACGATGTCCCTGAGACGGAGCTGGCAAAGGATATGTGACGCTAAGCGCCTGCTGCTTTTATAGCAGAAAGCTTGGCCAGCTGCCCACAGCCTCAGGCTATGAGGACAGCGCTCGCTCATCCCCTCCCCCTCCAGAGTTGACACAGCCTCTGTTTCCCAACCAAGCCCATGTGGCAATCACTGAGTATCAGTAGGTGTTTCTGAGTCTGTGAAAGGGGGAGACATTTACGAGACAGGAGTGCCCAGCAGGAAGAATCAGGATGGGGCTTGGCGATAAGTCCTTTTCTGGGCCCCTGCACCTCATCCCTGTGTTTAGACAGACTCCCAATCTTAGCCCTCTCTTTATTGCCATTGTTGCCCCATTGCCTTGTGTCCCACCTGCCTCTAAACTGAACCGAAGGTTGGGTATTGCCGCGTGAGAGGGGGGTGCCTAGAAGAGACAGCTCCCACCAGCTTCTCAAAGTACCAAAGACCTCAGAAACATTAGCACTGGTCCTACCTACTGGATTTTAGTACAGCTTGGAGTCCTGCTATGGGGTTCTTATTTGAATGGGTAGGTGGAGCTTTGGGGGGAAAGCTGTCTTCCCAAGGGTTGGATCCATGAAGAGGGAGAAATTACTTGCAAGTATTTGTACCTCATAAGGGATTCATATTTAAAATATTAGAACCCCCCACCATTCAACAGCAGCAATAAAAATCAGCTCAAAAAGGAAGTGAAGGGGGGATTTAAGTAGACCTTTCCCCATACCTTTACACAAACAGCCAATAAGCACATGCAATGATGCTCAGCATCATATGCCAGTAGAGAAGTACAAGGCAGACCACAGGATGCCATCCCACATCTGCTAGGACAACAAACATGGAAGCAGCAAAGTCACAGGTGTTATCACAGAGGAAGAGAAACTGGAAGCATGCCCCCCTCTCGGTCTTTTAGCTGAAGTGGGACAGAGAAGCCTTGTGCCCTGTGACAGCAGCGTAAAAAAGTGATACTGCAGTGAAAATATTGTGGTGGGTGGTCGACCCTTGGTCACCAAAGGATTTCCATATGATCCACCAGTTCCACTTGTGAATGTATAGAAAAAAGGCTGGAAAGAGATGCTTCTTCACTCACACTCATGACGGAAGCACCTGGGAGAACCAACAGCGACGTGCGTCGGTAGATAAGCACCAAGCAAACGCACACGGTGGAATATTAATCCTGACGCATAGTAGAACATGGATGGTCTGAAAGGGAAAATCATGCGTGGCTCCATTGGTACAAAGTATTTCCAGTGGTCAGATTGATGGAGCCAAAGCAGCGCAGGCATTAGAGGGGCCAGGAAGAGGAGGGACAGCAGTGGCCTGATGGAATGCACCATCAGTTTTGCAAGAGGAAAACTAGTTCAGGAGCTGAGGCAATCTACCGCGTGAGTGGAGAGAATGCACCTGGGGCATGTGTCTGGAGAAGGGTGGATGGAAAAATAATCATCGTCATGTGTCCTGTCCACGTCTGGAGAAGGGAAGGTGGACAACTGGGTGTCGTCACGTGTAACTGAGCACCGTCAGGTTTTTACAATTTTCTAATGCCTGTACCTGCGTAAAATGTACTTCAGACTGGGTCCTAAGAGGAGGCAGGGCTATTTTAAGAGCCAGAAGGAGCTGGGCATGGTGGCACATGCCTATAATCCCAGCACTCGGGAGGCAGAGGCAGGTGGATCGCTGTGAGTTCGAGGCCAGCCTGGTCTACAAAGCGGGTCCAGGACAGCCAAGGCTACACAGAGAAACCCTGTCTCAAAAAAAAAAAGAGCCAGAAGGGATGGACAACTGCAAGGAAACAGTGTCTTCCAGATGTGAGAGGACTAATGCACATACAAGCCCACAGAGACTGAGGCAGCACTCACGGGGCCTGCACAGGGTAAAGCAGATGGTCCTGGGGCTGAGCAGGGGACAGGACACAGACTCCCCACACCTAATCCAGAAGCTATCTGCAGTCCACACCTGCTGGCGAAGGGGAAATCGGTTTTCTCCAGTGGGATCTCAATCACACTTCAGGGCAGGCCCCGTGCCCAGGAGCGGCTGGCCAACACAGAATGAACTCACTGGTGGTTTTTGCAGACTTTTGTCTCATTTTATTTGTTTCGTTGGTCTGTTGCTTGTTTGGTTTGGTTTTGGGTTTTAAACTGTCCCGATTTTTTTCTTTCTCATACAATAGGTCCCAACCATAGCCTTCCTTCCTTTCCCTCCTCCCAGTAGCATCCCCCCATCCCCACCCTTTCTCTCTCCCAGATTCAGGCCTCCCTTTAGAAACCAGCAGGCCTAGGCAGGCGTGCTGGCACAGGCCTGTAATCCCAGCACTTGGGAGGCAGAAGCAGGTGGATCCCTGTGAGTTCGAGGCCAGCCTGGTCTACAAAGTGAGTCCAGGACAGCCAAGGCTACACAGAGAAACCCTGTGTGTGTGTGTGTGTGTGTGTGTGTGTGTGAGAGAGAGAGAGAGAGAGAGAGAGAGAGAGAGAGAGAGAGAGAGAGACAGAGACAGAGACAGAGACAGAGAGACAGAGAGAGAGACAGAGAGACAGAGAGATAGAGAGAGACAGAGAGAGAGAGAGAGAGAGAAGGAAGAAGGAAGGGAGGAAGGAAGGAAGGAAAGAGAGGGAGGGCAGGAAGGAGGGAGGGAGGGGCAGGTCTCCCAGGGATACCAACCAAACTCAGCATAAAAAGATGCAATAAAACTAGGCATAGACCCTCATAGCAAAGCTGGACAAGGCAATTCAGTAGGAGAAAAAAGGTTCCATGAGCAGGCAAAAGAGTCAGAGAACACCCCTATTCCCATTGTCAGGAGTCCAAAAAAATACACCAAGCTAAGGAACCACAGCACCAGCCAGGCGCTATTATCCCAGCACTCGGGAAGGCAGAGGTAGGCAGATCTCTGTGAGTTCAAGGCCATTCTGATCTACAAAGGGAGCCTAGGGCAGAAACCTTGTCTAGAAGAAAAATAGAACCACAGCCAGCATGTATGCAGAGAGTAGAATGCCTGGCCCAGACCCGTGCAGGCTCCGTGATCGCTACTTCAGTCTCTGTGAGCCCCCTATGAGCCCTGCTTAGTTGACTGTGAGTCGTGTCCTTGGCCCTTCTGGCCCCTCCCATCCTTCCTCTCCTTCTTCTGTGGGGTTCCCTGAACTCTGCCTGGTGTTTGGCTGTGGGTCTCTGTATGCGCTCCCATGAACTGTTGGAGGAAGCCTCTCTGATGATGACTGGGCTAGGCACCAGTCTGTGAGTATATCAGAATACCATTAGGAATCATTTCATTGAGGGTTTTTCCTGGGGAGGGGGTGCTTTTATTTTGGTTGGTTGGTTGGTTGGTTGGTTGGTTGGTTGGTTGGTTGGTTTGGTTTGAGTTGGGTTGGTTTGGTTTATTTTGGTTTTGGTCAGTGGTGTTTGCTTCTACCCTAGATCTCTGAGCCAGCAGCTTCCAGATCCTGGCCGTCTAGGCTGTGTTGAGCTGGAGCTCCCTCTTGTGGTGTGGGCCTCAGGTTAGGCCAGTCATTGGCTGGCCACTCCCTCAAGTTCTGAGCCATCATTGCCCCATTGCACATCTTTCAAAGAGGGCAGGTTGTGGGTCCCCAAATTTTGTGGCTGGTTAGTGCTGCAGTCCCACCACTGGGGGGGGGGTCACGTCTGACTGATTCAGGCTCCACATCCTCCATTATTAGGAGTCCTCACTAGGGTCAACCTCATAGGCTCCAGGAAGTTTCCACTACACAAGGTTTCCATATCACCCTCTAACTTTCCACCTATTTCAGTCATCTCTCCCTGCACTCTATCCTTCCCCCCTCCCCCTCCACCTGATCCCTCCAATTCCTATGCCACCACCCCCCAACCCCTGTTCCCCCCCATCCACCCACAAAGTCTATTTTATTTCCTCTTCACAGGGAAATCCATGCATTCCCCCCTAGACCTCTCATCTTTATCTAACTTCTCTGGGTCTGTGGATTATAATGTGATTATCCTTTATTTAACAGTTAATATCCACTTATAAGTAAGTATATATCACTTCTGGATCTAGGTCACCTCTCTCAGAATGATTTTTCTCTAGTTCCATCCATTTGCCTGTAAATGGTATGGTGTCATTTTTTTCTAACAGATGAGTGATACTCCATTGTATAACTAGACCATTTCCTTTATCCATTCTTCAGTTTCCAGGTTCCAGTTGTTTCTAGTTTCTGGCTATTATGAATAAGGCTGCTTGAGCAAATGTCCCTGAGGTAGAATGGGACATCTTTTGGTATACCAAGAGTGGTATAACTGGATTTCTATAATGGTTGTTTGAGTTTGCACTGCCACCAGCAATGGAGGAGTGCTCCCCTTGCTCCACATCCCCACCAGCATGAGCTGCCATTCTGGCAGGTGTAAGATGGACTCTCACATAAAGATGGGTGAGTAAGGAGGACTTCTGGGGGAAAGGGTCATCATCAAAATATACTATATAAAAGTTTCTATTTAAAAACAATAATAAGGGGCTGGAGAGATGGCTCAGAGGTTAAGAGCACTGACTGCTCTTCCAAAAGGTCCTGAGTTCAATTCCCGGCAAGCACATGGTGGCTCATACCCATCTATAATGAGATTGGGTGCCCTCTTCTGGCTTGCAAGCAGAACACTGTATACATAATAAATAAATAAATAAATCTTTAATAAATAAATAAATAAATAAAAATAAAGGAAAAATATGCTTCATGGGAACCAATAGCAGATGACTTTATTATGTGAGAATGTTATCCACCCATACAATGTATTTTGATCACATTAGCTTCTCCTATATCCCTCCCATGACCCCCTCCCAGCTCCATGTCATCTTTTCTTATACTGGCTCACTAAGTCCAATCAGTGCTGCCCATATACACATGGGTGTGGGGCCATCCACAGAGTGGTCAACCTACCATAGAGTAACATTCTTTTTATTATATTCTTTGAGGTGTTCATGCACATATACAATGAAATATCATATATACTCTCCATTTTACCCCTCCAGCTCCCCCCTTATCTCAAAGACCCTCCCCCTCCCAGCTCTATGCTGCCTTCTCTCTTTTTTTTTTTTAATAACCCACTAAGTCCAATCAGTGCTGCCCATATGTACAAGAGTGTGGAGCATGGGAAACCTACCAATGGCCACAGCCTCAGATCACAACAATTCTCCCTTCCAGAGAAGCTACTAACTGATAATAGCTCCTCAGTCAAGAGTAGGGGCTGGAAAGCATCTCCTCTGCCCATTCAGGAACCTCAGCTGGCTTGCTCTTTGATGGGTCTCATGGAGGTGACCAGAGCTTATGAGAGTTCACGAATGTGTTATCCATGTCACGTCCTGTGACAGCACTTCACAGCACTGCTCCCTACCCTCCATGTTTTTGTAAGTGCTTATATTACTGTGATAAAACGCCATGAGCAAAAGCGACTTCAGAAGGAAAGGGTTTGTTTCACATTATATACGTTGTAGCCCTTCATTCAGGGAGTCAAGACAGGAACCTAGAGGCAGGAACTGAAACGGACGCCATGGAGGAATGCTGCTTACTGGCTTGCTCCCCATGGCTTGCTCGGGCTGCTTTCTTATACCACTCAGAGCCACCTGCTCAGGAGTGGCACCCAGTGAGCTGGGCCCTCCACATCAGTCATCACTCAAGAAAATGACCGTCAGGCCACTCAGTATTCTCCTAACTGAGGTTCCCTCTTCCAAAATCATTCTAGCTTGTGACAGGTTGTCCTGTAAAACTAGTCTGCATGCTCCTACTTCTTCTGCCTTCTCTTCTTCTCTGTCACCTGAGCCTAGGGAGGGGTTGGGGGTTGATAATAATTAGCATTCGGTCTCTTATTCTCAGCATTTTGACCAGTTATGCATCTCTGCATTGGCTGCTGCTCACTGCAAAAAAAAAAAAGAAGTGTCTCCAGGCACTACTGTTATCAAGTAACTAACCACTTTCTGGCTGGATTTTGAAGCCTGTTCCACAGAAGGAATTCCGTGCCTATTATTGTAACCATAGTCAAAAGCTTATGGCTGGGGAGCTCACAGGCCTGAGGGTACAAACTGTTATTGTTATTGTACATGCTGTTACAAACCCCCATTATACAGAGGTCACTGGGGCCCTCCATGAAACACTGTGATAAAGGTGGCTTAGGGTGTGATGTGACATCATCTATTTCCTCCACAGCCTGGAGTGCCTCTGTCCTGACAATTCCCTCATTTTAGCCACCAACTAGGGTAGCAACTGCTGTCTCTATCCTGCCCTCCATCCATCTCCCAAGCCCTTATCACGCAACGGCTATCACATCCAGCCATCTTAAGTATTTTTTTTTTTTTTTTTTTTTTTTTTGGTAAGAGGGAATGGTACACATCCACCATGACAAGAAGTAAGTTGACCTCTACCTAGAAAGACAAAACATTCTTCTCAATACTACATCACAAAGCTTTAAACTAATAACAAGCTTATAGTGCATACCTATTCTCCATCAGGCACTGTTTTATATGATTTGGCATATAGCACCTTATCCTAAAACAACACATCGCTTTTCAGATTGCGTTTACATCTGCCTGTTTGTTTGATACTCCTGGGAGTAGACTGAATTTTACAGGTAAAATTATCCCTATATGAGAGATAGAAAACCTGACGAACACGGGCAAGTCAGCATCCTTCCTCGCGCTCCTTGAACTTAAAGGTGTCCATGAGTGAGGACTTCCTGCCAGCACCCTCAGCAGGATGATGGTGGGTGGATCCATGAACTCTTACCACCACATAATATTCCCTCTAAGTGGGCAGCAGAGTTTTTCTGACAGCAGCAGGCACATGTGTGTGCTGAGAATACGACTGGCTTGGCAGAAATGAAGACATTCTAAAGAGAAATTTTGTAGGTCTCAACCTATCAGACTATTGAATCAATGGACCTCCCCCCAAAGATATGGGAAGTGCCCACCAACAAGGATCCCATGGTGGAACAAGGGAAAGGCATCAGCCAGAGGGACTTGTCTCTAGAAAAGAGATGTCACACCGTTCTAACAACTTATCAGACCGCCTTACAGGATAGGCTGAAGCCAGATCAGTGATGTTTGGGCAGGACCACACCTTGACTAGGACTGCTTAGAAGTGCATAGCCTTGGCCTTCTAATTAAATTTCAGTCTTACTTCAGGGACTTGGAGGGCTCGCTGGGTCTCTTTGTCCCTCTTCCCAGCTTGGCCACATAAATAAATCTCTTATTTCTGCTTTCCATTTGTGATTTTGCTCTTTTAATTGGCTTATTGGTTATATGTGGCCAGATCTGACTTAGGGCACAGGTTATGACCTCCAAGTTCAATAACAGGAAGTCAGTAAGCGTGTTGGAGGAAAGGCAGAATTTGTAGTTACCTAACAATATGGAGCAATCTAGAGCAAGAGCGGCATGGCTGTGTTTACAGGAAAAGACCAAGTCCCCAGGTTTGTGTCCCAATAGCCTGGGTCTGAGGAAATGGGGCCTGAGGAAGCAGAACTGGTGGAGAAATCGTCAGGAAGGGTTTGGGGTCGGTGCGGAGCGCTAGGGCTGCTGGAGCTTCTGTGACTGTAAACGGCAGTGCTGCCCACCACGTCTCAACGTGGCAAGTGCGACCTGCCTGGACCCTGAGGAAGAGCAGCTGAGTAACCCAAGATGTTGGCTTTTGATATGAACGAGAAGTAATCAAGATGTGTCATAGGAGGGGTGCAGGTCTAAGCCACTGGATTTCAGTTCCGTGTGTCCCCTTCCTGGTTTCCTTCCTCAATCACCTACTGAGGCAATCCTGTGAGGACACTAGGCCAGTGGCAGAGAAATAGAGGTATGGCCTCGACAGGACTAGGCATTGAGGAGAAAGGGATCCAAGCATCTGCCCAGAGGAAAGCAATGTGACGTGCCCCTGCTGGACCCAGAGTCTTCAGAAAAGACAGGCCACCAAGACGGCCACCAACAGTGCCTGGCAAGGAAGAAACCCCCTCCCAAGGGACTCTTCCCTGATCTCTGAGCTTCCAGGAAGAAGGAGAAGAATGACATAGTCAGGCAGCAACAGGGACCAGTCAGGAGGGCAGGGACCACAGGACTCGGCCCATTGAGTCATGAATAGCTCAGAGTCAAAAAAAAAAACACCAGTCATCAGCATGTTATATTAGTAGCAACCACACCCAAACCCTATTTCCTCCAGGAAGCCTTCCCTGGCTGATAACTTCCATCTTCTGCTCATCATCCTTCCCAAGATGAGTGTCTGCTGCTTCGTGGGGTTTGGGTTGCTGGTTTTGTCGGTACTTGCCTTGCCTTTCTGACTCAGCAGACACAAAAGCCAGTGGACATCACTCCCTAGCACACTGGCTTCCAGGGTGACACGGGTCATGCCCAGGTCAACCACCAGCATCATCTTCAACAGGATCACCAGCGGCAGATACCCAGGTCTCACTCTGGACCCCTTCCAACCCGTCCTTGAGGGCTGGGACTTTGACATTTACGTTCCTCTCCTGCCTCTTCCCTTCCTCTGTCCCTATGTGCAGCAACTGACCTGTCCACACCGCACCTGTCCAGAGTTCACAGTCTCTGACTTCTCCCTCTCTGACCCATCCTCCAAGGTGCCCAAATTCCACTACGCCATTGCCAAGGATAAAAATCTAAATCTCAATGTCCACCTGAGTAAACGAAGCTTGGACATTTGTTTCCAGAACACTCTCTGCTGTCCTGAGACATGCCACGTGGGTCTCCGCTGCTACTACATCTCCTTGAAACGCCTCCTCATCCTCCCTTTCCTGCTCCTGGGCATCTCCTGTCCTCCCAATCCCCTGTGCATACAGACTCACAAAAGGACTCCATCTGTGCACCAATGTCCGTGTCCCCTCCTCCTATCCTGCATGTACAGGGAGTTATGGATCAGTGACATCACTGGAGGTCTTACTTCCTTCTCAGAGGTGGCCCTGGCCCAGAGAAGACCCCTTCCTTACAGACTGAGATCATACAGCGAGCCATCTCATACCTCAGGTAAGATTTCTGTTAGCAGGAAATCTGTGCGTTGGATTAGGGCGCCTTGGATTCAAGGCCAGTATTACCCCCCTCAAGAAAGGGACCACTGAAGGTAGGAGCCATGCCTCCTGCCCAAAATGATGTTCTCCATAGTTAAGATAAACTTCTTTTACTGAACACTAAGCAATACCCAGAACCATGCCCTGAGTTCTTCCCAGAAATATTCATGATGTTGTTTGTACGCGTGGGTGAGCACCTAAGAAGAAATACACTGCTGGGTTCTGTAAGCTGTTGGTGGCCAGGCCAGGCCTCCTGGGGCAGGCTCCAGCGCTGAGAGACTGCCTGCTCTCCCTCTAGTAGAGGTTGTGCTGGGTGCAGTAGTGAGCGCACAGCTGCCGGTGGAATTGCAGGTGATAGTCCTTCACCAGCTTGCCCAAGATGTACAGGAACTCATCAAAGCAGATCTGGTTGTCCTTGTTTCTGTCCGCTGCCCGGAACAGCTCTGTGATGTAGTATGGCTGCCTGCGGCCCTGGGGAATACAGAGAGGACCCACACCCTGAGCATCCATCACGCCTCTAGACTCCCCCTGCTGGGCGCAAAGGGGATCAACAGGAGTGTGGTCCTCCCACAAGGATCATCCAGGGAAACAAGTCCTCACACAGAGTAGCAATGACAAGGTCACCACACACTACAAAATCAGGCTGAAGGGGCACAGGTGTTAGAGCACACCTTGGGGCACCAGATCTAGAGTGACATGGGCACAAACAGAGACAAAAAAATGGCCCTTTCAAAGGAGAGCTTTCAATTCCTGAAAAGCTCCCAGCATCCTGGAGTCCCCAGAACCACTTCGCATACAGTCGGTGGCTGTGCTGTCTTCCCAGCAGCTCGGCAAGCTCTCCTAGAAAAATCTGTGCTGAAGGCAAGATGGTGTCTTGTTTCTCCATACCGAGAGCTCCTTAAGGGGAAGGTGGACCTGTATCCGTGCATACACACATCTCCAGTGTGACTGCAGGACCCTCTCCAAGCAGGGCAGATGTCTTCCTGCTGTGCTACCTACCTAGGCATTGCTTATGAAACTCTACCTGGTTCACCCACCTACAGAGTGCTGAGGGTGGGGAAGGACAGAGAAATGGCCACTGGAGGGGTCCAAGATGTCCAAGCGGAGGGCCCTGAGGCTAAAGCTCAAAATGGCAAAGGAAGGGGCTGTTTGAGAAGGGGGGAGGAATGTGAGGAAAGTCGGGGTTCTTGTTTACAGAGACAATATGAGACAGATGAAGGCCAGTAGACTTGGTAGAAAGCTAGGGAGTGGTGGGAAAAGCAGGTTTCAGCAAGATTTTCCTGGTGTACGTGGGCAAGCTCAAGCTCAGAATGGGCATCTGGGAAGCACCTGAGGAAGGAAGGCGACTCGTCTGTGAGTACCTGCAGGCCTGGAGGGAAGGCCTTCATCCCTGTAGAGAGATCAGCAGCTTCTCTCCCCTTACCAGCCAGCCGCACCATCCTATATCCCCATCACACCCACGAGGCTGCCTAACCAGAGACCAGTGCAAGTCCTCCTGTATCTGACAGGCTCTCTCCAGCTCCCTCATCAATACCCATCCTTATCAAGTCGGCCAGCTCAGCCCTTGTGTCTGTCCCCAAGACCCCTGCAGCAAAAGCAGACCATGGACTCTGTGACCGTGGGCCTGGGCAATCCAGGACAGCCTCAAGGAGGTCTCCCCAGAAGCGAGAGGATTCCCAATCTTGAGTCTAAATTGTCTTTAAACAGTTAGCAAAAGAGACTTCCGCCCTAGCTGTCGTGTGGGTCCTCAGAGGAACAGTCCAGAAAAAAATGAAGTTGTCTTTTCTGTTCTTTCTCAAAGCCTAGAAGTGGGCAAAGGAGATATTTTATGGGACTGAGTTGAGCCTCACTTCCTCTAGAGATCCTAGCTTCCTCAGAGAGCCCGGGACATGCTCAGAAGACAGCATCGGTCTGCACTTTCCTTTGGTGCTACAGTCTCTACAAAGCACAAGAGCTGGGGATTAGGACTAATGACAGGGTGGATCAGCAGGCTCTATAAGCCCAGGATCTGAGGCTGCCTCCATCTGGCTCTTAAGAAGCCCTAGGCATGGGAAGTGGAAGAGGTTATATTTCCCATGCCCACCAGACTAGGGCAGCCTCCGCAGCCTAAATTACCCACTCTAGGCTCCTAGCGGAGGCACTGTCAAAGGAGCGCGGGCTCCAGAGGCACGCAGAGAGTCTGAGTTTGGGACAGTGTCACTGACTCAGAGGTCTGTGAGCAGAGAACAACTTTGAGCCCAGGCTCAAGGGACACTGGGAGGCCTAAGAGTCAACAGGTGTGGTGTCAGGCTGTAGTCTCAGAGATTAGCTCTTCATGGAGCGAAACTCAGTAGAACTGGAGCGAAACCAAGCAGGTGACTTCAGAGGAGGGACGGACAGGAAACAGAGCAAACCCTACCCTCTGCACACCCTCCCTCATCCGTCTACCCTCCATCCAAGAACAGACGGTTCTCATGGGAGTCAGCTAACCACCACCTAGCCACCTCACCACTCACTTCCAGCCCCACAGACAGCACTCTCTGAGCACTTTGGGCATCTCTTCATCTCCCGCTCGCTCCAGTCCCCAGACCCTGCCTACCAAGGTGTCCATGAAGCGAGGCACACTATCCAGGAGCAGAGCTTTCAACTCCTCCAGGGACAAGGTCTCCACGTCCCCTTCCCGGGCAGCATAGTGATGGAAGCAGTGTATGATCTGGAAGAGGGAATCCTCCACTGGTGTGTCTGGCATGACCGCTGGGTCCAGCAGGGTACAGGCTGATGTGCAGAGCAGGGGAAGAGATGCCAGAAGAGAAGCCTGTGGGTAGGGAGCAGAACCAATCTGCAGAACAAGACGGACTCTTGCTCAGGGAAACATCTGCTCTCCTGCCCACTTTCCTGTGCTGTGTCAGAAGGGAGCCTCCTCACACTCCTGCTGATCCTGTGCAAACTGGGCTCAGTGTCTCTGCCCTCAACAAGTTTGCCCCCCCCTGTTCTCAGAGTGAGCCCCATCACCCCTGGGACCAGGAGTGCTCTCCTTGCTGCTGAGAGGAGAGAGAGAGAGAGAGAGAGAGAGAGAGAGAGAGAGAGAGAGAGAGAGAGAG
>OU015751.1:122053305-122067876 GCA_907169655.1 Acomys percivali | reverse complement strand
GGCATGGCTCTGAGCTTCCCATGACAGTAGGTGGTCCCGACCTGGACCTTGGAAGGACCCATGGCTTTTATTTCCCCAGCACCCATGTGTCTCCCACAACCCAGCCATCATCTCTGCGTTGCCCTCTCTAAACAGCGTCAAGGATCAGTGCACAAGCACACCAGACGCAAACACTAGGAAGCCTGGAGGAGCCTCAGCCAGAACAGAATCCAGCTTTAAAGAACCAGCCACCTCACAGGTGTTTGGAGCAGCAACATCCTCAGGGGCCTTTAGGGACGGGCCCACGTCCTGAGCTAACCCAAACAAGATAGAACCTTCGACTCCCTTCCCCAAAAGGCCTCCTCTCCCAGGCTGGCCTCCTGCTTTCAGCTCACTCAGGACTTGCTAGGCACCAGACTGCCCTGAGCACTGGCGGAGGGAAGGGGAGCAAGGCAGATAGGATTCTTGCCCTCTCTGACTATAGTCTGAGAGTTAAGAGGGTTTTTTTTTAAATGTTTTTATTGGCATATATAATTATATGTGTATTAATTGTATAACGATGATTTGTAGGATATTACATTTGTGTGCGTATGTGTGTTCATGGAGTGGGCACACACATGCATATGGGCCAGAGGACAGCTTTGGCTGCTGTTTCTCCTCAGAGGACAGCTTCGGGTACCGTTTCTCCTCAGGCATGGTCCATTTTGGGATTTGAGGGTTGTTCTGGTTTTTTTTTTCAGACAGAGGAATCTGGGCCTTGCCGGTTAGACCACACCTGCTGCCTATCGGGCCCTGGTGATTTCCCTACCTCCACCTCCCCTCAGCACTCAGATCACAAGAGTCCCACCACTTTGGGCTTTTTATGTGGGTGCTGAGACCCAGTGAGACTCAACCTCAGATGCCTAGGCTCCTATAGGAAGCACTTTACACTGAATCATCTCCTCAGTCCCAAGATGTCATTTTTAACTTCTCTTTTTTCATGTTTTTTTTTTCTCTTTTGAAGGAAAAAAGTTATAAAAAAGGAAATGTGACAATCATCATGCTGAAAATGATTTTTATTTTACTTTGCAAGTGGGTTTTCCTTACTTTTATATTTTTCAACAACCAACGCGAGCCTTTTCTTTTTTTAAAGTTAAATAATTCAGATGTTTATACTACAAAAGTACCCCTGCCACTGCCTGCAGCCCCCTCCCGGAAGCAGTCATTTTAGTGACTTCGATTTCCTTCGCTCCTCATGTGCTGTCACCTTGATAAGGCAACTTAGGCGTCTGTTTATTTAGCTCGCTCACAAGGCCATTACCACTGACTCCCTGCAGTGAAAAAGTAGACAACTCTTTCACCTTCCTCTCCCTGTCTCCCTCCTATCTTAGCAGTTATAGTGTTATTCCTGATAACCTTCTGACTATTTTAAAGACTTTTGTTTGTTTGTTTGTTTTTGTTTTTCAAGACAGGGTCTCTCTGTGTAGCCTTGGCTGTCCCGGACTCACTTTGTAGACCAGGCTGGCCTCGAACTCACAGCGATCCGCCTGCCTCTGCCTCCCCAAGTGCTGGGATTGAAGGCGTGCACCACCACGCCCGGCTTAAGACACAGTTTTATTTTGTGTGTATGGGTGTTTTGCCTGTCTGTACTCCATGTGCATGTAGTACCTGTGGAGACCAGAAGGGGGCATGGGATCCCTTGGGACTAGAGCAACAAATGAGCCATGTCTCTGGGCCCACCTTTATGACTCCTAATCATGACCTGCCGGCACTCCCGACTCTAAGATAAAGGGCGCTCCACACACACACACCCTCCTCCAGCGCCCTGCACACCCTTATCCGCCCACTCGGTCAGACCTCTGCTTTTTACATCCTCAGGAAAGTCACTCCACACACTTCTGGACCCATAGTGACAGCTTCAGGCTCTGTTTTGGGTTTATTATGAAAACCAAGCACCACGTTTATGTGGCCGTAGAACCACAAGTGGCATCATCAGTGACACTTGCCACATAGCCAGAAACTGCACAGAGATGATGCTTCTTTTACGACTTCAACCTTGGATCGTTCACAGCTTAAGCAAAGTAAACACCTCCCCCCACACACACACATTTTGCCATAGACTGAATGGTTATTACGTCCCGGCCCCTCCCCCCCCACCCCCGCCGCCGCACCCAAATTCCATACGTCCAAGCTTAGTCCTGGCTATTACTGAGCAATTACGCTGTGCAGGTACAGACCCCGCCCCCTCCGTGGCTGGCTTAGTAAAGAAACCTCAGTGTTCCTTATCCTTCCCTACAAACGGACCCATCTAAAAGGACCTGCTCCAGGCATGAGCTCACTGCAGCTGTGTTTACCCAGATAAGACCCTGGGTGTAAGGGGGCTGGAAAGATGGCTCAGAGGTTAAGAGCACTGGCTGCTCTTCCTAGAGGTCCTGAGTTCAACTCCCAGCAACCATCTGATGGCTCACCACCATCTCCAAATGTGATCTGATGCCCTTTCTGGCTTTCAGGTGTACACGGAGGCAGAGCACTGTATACATAATAGTAAATTAATTAATTTTTTTTTAAAAAGACCTGTGTGTGAGCGTGTGAGCGGACTCATCAACATTTCGTCACAGATCATGGATGCCGGAGGGAGCCCATGACACCCTGAGGGACTGTTGGCAGCCAACAGCTGTTAGGGTAGAGGGTGTCCATTTTCTTCCATGGTGACACATTGCTATCCTCCATCAAATAACCTCCCACTCACTCTCTGGAAAGAAGCTCTAATTAAGCTCAGTGAGTAACACAAAAAAAGAAGGAAGGAGACTGGCTGGGAGAGAGGGAGGGAAGGGACGAGAGACGGGAGGAAACCTGTTACAGAAATGTGTCAGACCGTCACACAGTTTTTAAATGTTTTTGGAAGGCAGCCATCTGTGAATCAAGTGACAGGCCCTCACCCAACACAGAGTCTGCTGGCCCTCCGACCTTGTACCCCCAGCTTCTGTCACTGGGAAGTCACCAAGCCTAAGGTATTTTGTTGTCATAGTTTGGTAAGTGAAAACCAATAAGACACTGAATGCCATTTGTCCAAACAGCATGTGTTTCCGTGTGCTTTCCTCCTGGACCGTGGCTTTTACAGTTTCTGCCCTACCTGGTTTCTAGTTGTTTTGTGGCGTTTCTCTTGCTAAGTAAAGAAGCCTGCGGAGTTTATATTACCCCATGATAAAAAGCTACGTTTACTCACTCGCGATGCGAAGGTGTACGCGCCACTATGTAACCCCGCTTCCTATCCTGGGCAGTGATGCCCACCACAGTCATTTCCTGAGCATGTGCACACACACACACCCTACCCCGCCCCGGCTGCCTCCGCCTCTCTGAGGATGCAGTGTTCTGGCTCCTGAACGGCCGCTTCCTTTTCTATGAGCGGTGGTTATTTTCTGTGCTAATTTTTTCTTCCTCCTTCACACTAGGGGCCTTCTTCACAGCGTGGTGATTTTATAACCTTGGGAATAAAAGAGCAGGTTAATTTACAGCTCAGATCACATGTCCACATCTTTCAACAGTCACTGTGGCCAGGATGACCTCATCAGCTTGGGGAGGAGGGCAGCCCTCTGATGCCTCCATTTCCACAGAATAGTTCAGAGGTGTCAGCAAGGGGATGTTCACTGACCGGTCCCCGCTTCCGGGTCCTCAACCTTGTCTTACTGAAACTCCGACAGGGTTCCAAACGCCCCTTGAAGTAATCACGTCACCTCACTGCAACCCCAGGGTCAGCTACAAGGGCCGACCTGTTCCACCACCCATGTGCGCTAAGCCATACTACAATCATGAGCCACTCTAACTTGCCTCCTGCGTTTCAGAGCTTCGAGGTGCTGCACACAAGGGGCTTGTCCAGGCCTTGTGGCATGAAGGGACAAGGTTCTTGGATCATCCAGGTCTTTATCTGTCACACATCCACACTGTGGTTAAGTAGGTGTTAGAGTTTAAAGTACCACCAGAAGCACGTGGATTTGCGAGAGACAGCTGCCCTAGAAATGAGGGGCAAAGTCTCAGAAAGGGTAGTGGTTGGACAGATGAAATTAATGCAAGGATGATGGCACGGACCAGCTGGCCTCACAGCTCCTCCTCAGGTGCTCAGGGCTTACCGTACCCTTTTGGTTAGGTACCATCCAGTTCGGTTTGACTCCCCAGCTTCATAAGCTGGCCCTCTCCACCAGCTCCATGAACAAGCACTCCCGTTTCCAAGCCGCGGCAGGGGAGATGGTGGACTTTACTGCCAGGGATCCCGGAGCCGTGAACCACTCACCCGGGGCCCGGGCCAGGCCCTGTGACAATGGGCCTGAGGTGAGTGCTGGCTCTGAAGGGAGGAAAGCAAACCACACTTTGCCTCACAGCAGTGCACAAGGCTGGCCACTAGGGCCCGCTCCAGGCCAGAGGCTGCATGGTAGGACCTCACAGACAGAGGGAGAGAGACTGGCTGGCTTGTGGGATGAGATTCAGCTCTCTCCTCTAGGAGCCAGAAACCAACATCTCTTCTGCACCAAACGCCTCACTCCAAGACTCTCTCACCTCCCGCCACCCTCTCCTAATGCCTCCAAGCCACCCACTGGCACAGAACCAGCCGTGCCAGCAACACTGGTATGAAGTGACACAAAGCATCCCGATGACAGACACACTTCCACATTTTCCCCACTGGACTCCCACTGCGCGGCAGCTTCTGTGAGTGTCTGAGATGAGGCAGCTTGCTAAGAAAACAAGTAAATTTACTGAGAGCACCCAGCACACGGAAAGGGTAGTGGCTGGACAGATGAAAACCAACCCAGGGATGACAGCAAGGACCAAGTGGCCTCACAGCCCTCCTCTGGGTGCTCAGGACTGACTGGGCCCTTTGCAGCTACCACCCAATCTTCCCAGGGGACCCAGAGCTGAGCCCCCGCTGCCCCCCTAGCCAGCCTCCCCTCCTCCTTTTAGCCTCACTTCTCACCCAGGAGGCCTCCCAATGGCAATTCCGCCCATTCACCCATTCTCCAGACCCCAATGCCACAGGAAGCTAAATGTTTTCACTGCTTTCATTACAGCAGCCCCGAAGTAGAAGATAAAGGTGCCGGGGGCGGGGGGGGTGCATTTCTAAGCTTTCTAGAGAGGATCTTGATCATCTATAGGGAATTTTCTAGGCAGGTGCCAAACTGCAACACAAACAATAACCCTACCCTCACCTCAGAAAAAGACAGATTTCTCAGAGAGAGCGCTGGGGTATTTCTAGGGTGCCATTTGTTCCCACATCACCCCCACAGAGGAAGAGAGCAGAAACTATCCCCCCCGACCCCAGACCGAGTGAGAGGCTCGCTAAGAGAACCTCTCAACTGACTTGGGCTGGATGGTGTAATGGAAAATACAGGGAATGGTTTCTGACCCGTGCCTGACCCAAAGTCAACGAGAAGAGATGGCCACCGCAGGGAGGCGAACAGCACTGCCACCTGATATCCAGGCAATGGTTGGGGTTCCCATGATCGGATAAGGGTCCCTGAAAAAGAGGACCTACCAATAGGACTTAACCCCAACAGAACCCACGGGCAGGCGAACCCCAACAGAGCCCACGGGCAGGCGAACCCCAACAGAGCCCACAGGAAGGCGTTGGCTGCATCTTGGTGGGGATTGTCATAAATGATCAGGTGGAAGTGGAGTCAACCCACCATGAGGGTCATAAGGGGGATGGTCAGAAAGCCTGCAGCTCCTTGAGTCT
This sequence comes from Acomys percivali, assembly GCA_907169655.1. Lineage (NCBI taxonomy): Eukaryota > Metazoa > Chordata > Mammalia > Rodentia > Muridae > Acomys > Acomys percivali. The sequence goes on along the minus strand of OU015751.1, from coordinate 122,062,193 downwards.
CTACTTCCCCTACTTAGAAGAGCAGGCGGACGCGCAGTGATGGGGACACCGGTGGCTAAAAGAGTGAAAGCGGTTTCCCACGTGCCCCCTCCCCCTGCCCACTGCACGCCAGGCTCAACTGGAGCGGTAGAAGCCTTTGACTGGAACTGGAATGCTTTGCACCACCTGGAAGTCATGGCCTCGGAGACACTGAGAAGGCTGCTAGGGCCTGCCATGATTTCACCCAGAGTCAAGAACGGTGGCTGAAAGTGCGTTGTTGAAAGAGAACCAGTTTCGCCCGCATTTGCCCTTCAGTTAGTCAGTAGTTATGACTCACGGGCACCTGCTGGGCAGGAGGAACACAGCAATGAATGCAGCAGTCATTCAGGACTGACCCCTCCGGGTGACCCTGAGGTGATGACTCACAGACACCCCTGCCCCGGTGCCTGAGGTCTCAGAGACACACTTACGTGGCCCAGTCTCACGTACTTCACCCTTGCCACGCATCCTCCAAGATGTTTCTTCAGCCGAGCCCTTCCTAAAACCACCTTCCACAAGGCCCCCTCCACGAGCCCTTCACCCCACATCCGTCATCAGTGTGAGCAAAGATTTACTGAGCACCCCACTATATGGCAGTCCTTTGGCTGAATGAAAAGGAGGGTACCTCAGCCCTGTGAGAAGTATCTCAGTTCAGAGCCAAGGGAGGGGTATGGGAGAAGGGGGACGTGAAGGAGGCGACAGTCACACAGGCCAGTGCCATCTCTCGAACCGAGGACTGTTGCTGCAGAGGGACAATGGGAGAGACACTAGAGAGCCTGGGCCCTAAGATGTCACTGAGTAAGCAACATGAAGGGTGGGAGGATTTAAAGGGGCCAGGACAGCCGCATGCCTGAAGCCCCGAGGCTGGAAGGATGCAGGATCAGAAGAGGGCAGTCCCCAGTGTTGAGTGATCCAGGCTCCTTTGCCAGTCGCAGCACAGTCTGGCCTGGGTTCCATAGTCAGGCTAGCCGATACGTTTGGCTCCAGTTCAGCGCTGTGGTCCTTTTCTCCTAAAATACCCGTTTAGCAAACAAGCCAGCACTTTGTGAAATACTAGCGCTGGCTTTATTACGTCCCTGTGTGGTTTGCTTGTTTGAAACAGCTAAGGTCTCAGAGGACGGGGATGCCTGTGCTTGCACCGCCCGGCAAATGGCACCTCGCCCACACATCACATCGTGGACCACACTTCTCCAAGATAACTGAAAGGAAAGTTGTTGTTTTCTTTTATGGGGGATGTTTGTTTCGGGTTTTGGGTGGATGTTCGGGATGTTTTGTTTGTTTGGTTTTTTTTTTTTTTTTTTTTTTTTTTTTTTGGCGGGCGGGCAGGGGGAGGAGGGGACTTTCGGTCCAGCTGTAAACTTTGGCCTGGTGGGGAAAAAAACAAAAAAACAAAAAACAAAAACAAGTTTCAGAAAATGAAATGGAAGAAAAAGAGGCACAACTGTGGAGGGCTGGGTGTGCCGGCTTAGAGTTAGGACCCGGCCAGGGGGTGAAGCCCCTAGAGGGTTTGAGGAAACAAAAGCGCATTTAACAGCAACATGGCAGATACAGGCGCTCGGGAAAGCTTAGCTCGGCTCTTCCCTCTCGGGCCTATGCCCTACTGGAGCCGGTGACTTAGCCCTGAAGAGGCTTCTGCTCCAAGCAGCTGCTGAAACAACCCGGCCTCGGGGCTGCCCTAGCAATACTCAGCAACCTGACCACCTCAGCCCCGGTTTCCTGGCAGTATGGCAATGGAATGGCCAGAAGGCGGCGCCAAAGGCTGGGTGAAGAGACACGTCAGTCTGGTCAGCTCCTCCTGTCCTGGGGAAGAGACACCCGTAGAAAGGGAGCAGTTTGTTTGTTTTTTGTTTTGTTTTGTTTTGTTTTTCACTCCAAACATTCAAGTTTTTTGGATTGGTTTGGTTTTTCAAGACAGGGTCTCTCTGTGTAGCCTTGGCTGTCCTGGACTCGATTTGTAGACCAGGCTGGCCTCGAACTCACAGCGATCCGCCTGCCTCTGCCTCCCGAGTGCTGGGATTAAAGGCATGCGCCACCACGCCTGGCTCCCAACATTTGGAATAAGGAGTATGAACTAGAGTTCCCAGAAAAGCAGCCACACTTGTGAGACAGACTGACTGCTTAGACCTTTGTGGTCAAAGCATTGGAAGATGGCAGATCTAGAACCAAACCGTGCTGGGCTGTCCCCAGTTCACTTAACAACCATTCACTTCCTCCTCCGTGTCTGGCTTAACTTTTTTATGACTGTCACATAAGCGCTTTTGAAAGATAGGGACAGACCACTAGTTCCTACCAACCCAAAAGTTAAGCACACTATCAGCTAGCATCTGAAAGCTACAAGAGATTGGTGTCAGCTCACCTGATGTCCCCACCTCACAGCAAACTTCCTGTCTCTTTGACTTTTACAGTCTTCCCACCTGTTCTTCCACAATGAACTCTTAACCTTGAGGGTTAGAGTTGCAATGTACATGTATCCAAAAACTGGGAACTTTTTTTTTTTTTTTTTAGCTTGATAGAGTTTCTCAGTGGCCTGGAGTTTGCTAAGTAGACTAAGATGACAGGTCAGGAAGTCCCAGGGATCCTTGGTACTTATGGCCTCCCCAGTTCTGGGATTAGAAACACTCACCTCCACACTCAGCTTTTTTAAAGTGGGTTTTGGGGATCCCACGGGAGCTATCCTCTCAGCTCCATTTTGGAGTCGTTTTTACTTACCCAGTTTGTAAATCAACAAATAGTCTCATTTCAAACAGTTAAACATAAGTGTTCCTAAACTGACACTGTGGGCTCTGCACTACAGAAATGGCTTGTCAAAACAAAATGGTATACCGGGGCCCAGCACAAGCGAGAGATCTGATGACACCTCCTGGTGTGGAAAATCACTACTGCTTCGGTGGAGCTGCAATCTGTAGTTCAGGGAAGTACAACCGGAATCAGTCTGAAGTGTCCAGAAGGAAAGGACAGTGGCCAACACTGCTTCCCAGCAACAAATAGCTGTTTCTGATGTTAAAATGCTAACGATGCTCTTCCATGAAGACTTGGTGATGAAACATGGGTGTTGTCTTGGGGTGGGGAGGGAGGTCTGCAGTAAGAGGGCAGGTTCCTCGGGGCAAACCCTGAACACCTCTCACCAGAGACTAAAAGACAAGGGACTTCTTGCTCAGTTGACGATATGGGAGAACTCAAATTATTGTGTATGTTCCAATCACTTAGTAGGTTCTGGAAACCTCTACATAAAATCCAAGTATCCATCCTCATTTTGCTGCTGTGTGAAAAATAAAATTACAAATATTGCAGTTGACCCTGGGGTTCTGTGGTAGAGGATAAAGGGAACTAGGGGTTCTTAGGATTAGAGAGAAAAAGACAGGGGCATCCACATGGGGGGCGATGGGGAGACTTGGAACCTGCAGGGCTGGAGGAATTGTCAAAGGGACACCAGCCACCCTCTGGGGTGCTGGGATACAGGGCAAGAGCAGCCATACCCCGGGGAGGAAGAGTACAGCTCTGCACTCTCTCTCTCTCTCTGACCCTTCACTCTCCAGCCTTTTGGTCTCTGTTCAAATCCCTCTGCATGGGAGAATCCGGCCTGCACAGCCAGACACATATATCAGCAGGACAGCCTCCCTGAGACCTCCCAGTGCAGCAAAGGCACCCCCAAACTCTAGGTGGGGTAAAGGAATGGATCCCCTTCTGCTGTACCCAGAATAAGTTAAGCATGTGGTGGGGACAGTGTGTGCCACAGGTCAAGTAGAAAATAATTTTTTTTTATGTATTTTTAAAGAAGAAGAAGAAGAAGAAGAAGAAGAAGAAGAAGAAGAAGAAGAAGAAGAAGAAATATATATATTGCCTAATGATGTAGTTACCATATGATGATGATGTAAGTGCCTTGGAACACAATATGAAAGCCCATCACTGTTGGGTGGCAGAACTTGGAAATTTATTTATTTATTTATTTATTTAAATCTGGAATAGTGTCTTTTCAGATTCCTCTGATGTTTTCTGCCCCTGCCCTTATTCCTCAGGAAAAACACACCTGACTGTACACCACAGTCCACAGCCACTGCCTATGGCTGTCCCCACCTTGACCCACACGTCCCTCACCCCTGCAGACGGCCAGCCTGCATTACAATGCCATCTAGCCATGCCAGCCTCCTCCCTACTGGAAGCTTCTAAACAACCTCAACAGCCTCCCACAGCCTGCGCCCTCCCAACGTGCTCCTCCTGGTAAGCAGGGTCTCCTGAGGCAGCAGACTCACCCTCCCACCTTGCTCGGTCCCAGCTGGCTTCGCTCTTTGGTTGATTGTTGCTTTTGGTGTTTGCAGCAGAGAGATAATAAATAGCTAGTGACAAACTAAGTGACCAGCTCCCTGGCGATAGGCCCTGTGGCAGACTTCTTTGAGCTGTTTGTAAGTGATGACATCCTTCCGGGAACAACTTTTATTTGTGCGGGCACCGTGTTTATCGCATTACTACTCCGTCTACCAGCTTTCTGGTGTTGGTGCTGCGTTAACAGGGTTTAAAACAAGGAAGGCCAGTGTCCCTTACAAGGAAAATGGCTTTCCTCACCCTGGCCCCTGGTTCACTTCAGTCACTCTTAACACCTTGGCTCACTACTTTTGGTCTCAGGCCCGCTGTTGGTCATTTCAGTTTGCTGCTAACTAGACCCGTGGTAGTTCCTCGGCCAGCCACCAACATGTGGCTTTCTCCTCCGTATGGGGCGACAGCGGCTTCGCTTGCTGCTGCCCACACGCCCGAGCCTTTGGTGGTATCGCTATTATCTTTCAATCTACTCTAACTACTACCTAGTAAGTATTTACTGTACTAACTGATAACGTTTTTAATACGATAATAATAGTTATCATCGTTTACAGTATTGTAATGCTAAGGACTGTAAATGCATTATTTTCTTTCATCCTCAAAACACCTCTAATAGGAAGTTGTGTGTATCTTAATTTAAAGATGGCCAAGCTGAGGTTTCAGAATCTTTTTTTTCCTGCCTCCTCACAGCTGTGCCCACAGCTATGGCAAAGTGGGGCTTTGACGCTGGGACTGTTTTGTTTTGTGGGCTTGGTTCGGGAGTGCTTTCTTTGGCTGTGTTTTCACGTGGTGTGCCAGGTTTGGTTTAGTTTGGTTGAGGTACGGTCTCACTGTGGCCCTTTCTTGCCTGGAACTCACTACGCAGACCATCCTGGCCCAGAGCTCCTGGTAACCCTCCTGCCCTGACGCTGGAGTGCCGGATTTCAGGAGTTGAGCACCACACCAGGCTCACAGCGAGGTTCGAACTTCATCCTGCCTGTACCCAAATCTAAGCTCCAGCCACTGCCCTTCACAACAGCCCTTCTGCAGCAGTCAGTGGAGAGACTACACAGTGCGTCTCCAACCAGGCTCCTGCCCCACCTTCCTCCAAGAACAGAGTGGGCAGACGGCGAAAAGCACAGACTTGGGGTACTTTATTGTTAGTTCCCTTTAAATGGGATAAAAGTTGAAACGGGTGTCCGCTCGGGATTTAAGTGAGAAAAGTTTAGCCTCTTGGTAGCATCGGGATGAGGAAGAAGTGTTAGAGACCTGTTAGAACTCTGGAGACTGTCACACCTCAAAAGGCTGGAGGCCTTCGGGTGCCAGCAAAGAGCGGAGCCTAGCCGAGCAAGCCTGAGGATCAACCGTGAGAGGAACAGACGCGGCAGGTCTTGGGTCTCCAGCAGGTCTCGCAGGAGGCTGGAGTCCAAGGTCTCCAAAGAGGCTGGGCTGCCAGGCTCGGAGGCGGAGTCCCAGGGACCGGAAGCAGCTGCGGAGGGAAATGCCCTTCTGTCGCCCTCCAAGCGTCTTGGAGGCTGAGAGAACAAGCCCCTCACCTGTGCCCCTCACCACCTGCACCTGCTCATCAGATCCTGGAACCCAGCAAGCTTCCTGCCCAGGGCGGAGGCCTTAACCCCAAGGGTCTTCCTCTCTCTGCCCCTGGGGATTCTGTACGGCAATCTTCCTTCTCCAAGAGCAAGCCAGCTGAGAGCCAGAGCCTGGAGGCTTCAGGAAGAATCTCTGAAGGAAACATCTGAAGCCAGGCCACCCGCCGGCCAGGGGCAAGGGGCAGACTTTGAAGACTTCCTTCTCTTCTTCCTTGGTGGGCTCCAGCAGCAGTCCTGGCTCTGCAGCTCTGGGATGTCAGGATCCATTGAGGTTGCCAGGTGGCCAGATGAGCCAGGCTGACTGAATGCGGGTATGCAAATAAGGTGAAAAAAGGTAGCACCAATCGGGAGATTTGTAGAGCCTGGGAAGGGAGGGGAAGCCACCTGGGCAGCCAAGAGTTGCCAAAAGTTCACTACGAGGTCCACAGGTCTTTGTCTCTGCAGAGGCAGGGAAATTGTATGAAGGGCTTGTTTTTATGGTTGATATGGTGACCTTGGCAACCTGCCTGCTGCCTCCCAGCTGCCGGGTTCACTAGGGGATTTCACTCAGCAGGTGTGTTTTGTTTCTTGGGCCTTTTGTTTCGTTTTGAAGCTAATGTGACTGCAGTGACACGGCCTCTGAGGCCCCTTTGCCCTCCCAGCTTCGAGAAGCTCTGGGTGTGGGGTTGGGGCACCAAGGTGACACTTCTGCTAAGTCTGGTCAGGACCACTGAACTAGGGGAGAATGAGGAGCACCATTGTGAGGGGCATGACCTATGACCCCATGCCTGGTGAGCTGTGCTCTTCAGCTCTACCCACAGATCAAACAGCTGGAGTCTCCTGCGTCATAAGAGAAATAGGTCTTCCCTTATCTGCTCAGAAAAAATAATAATAATAATAATAATAAATATATATATGTGAAAGTCTATCTGGATACTGAACCAAATAGCCCAATAGCTGAGGCAGAATTGTACAACATTAATGAGGTTGACCCTGATAAGGAGGAACTCACTGGAAACCACAGACCACAATAATGTCAGTGTTGCTACCTGTCTTAGGGTCTCTGTTGCTGCAATGAAACACCGTGACCCAAGAGCAAGTGGGAAGGAAAGGGTTTATACTTCCACATGGTAGTTCCCTATTGAAGGATGTCAGGACAGAAACTCAAACAGGGCAGGAACCTGGAGGCAGGAGCTGATGCAGAGGCCATGGAAGGGTGCTGCTCACTGGCTTGCTCCTTGTGGCTTGCTCAACCTGCTTTCTCATAGAACCCAGGACCACAGGCCAGGACTGGGCCCTCCCTCGCTGATCACTAATTGAGAAAATGCCTTTCAGCTGGATCTCGTGGAGGCTTTTCCTCAACTGAGGCTCCTTCCTCTCTGATGTGTCAAGTTGACACAAAATCAGCCAGAACACTGCTTCACGAAGAAGAGGGCGAGTGACATGAAAATCCATATAATTTGCTTTCTGTGTACAAGAAGGGGCCTACCCGTGCGTGGGTATGGCCTTGAATGAATACATTTTAAAATGTATCTTCACAAAACCTGGGTGAACACTCATATTGAGAACAGCATGATTCGTAATTTTTTTTAGTGTAGAAATAGCACAGGTGTTCATCAGTTGATATATATACACGTATAATCAAAATTTGCAGTGTATACATATGGGTGGAGTGCTACTCATAAAGAGAACTGAGTGCTGATGTGTGCTGCAGCAGAGATGAACTGAAAACAAGCGAAGCAGTCATTGAAGGCTGCTGAGTGATTCCAGTTATGTGCAATACCCAGCCAAACACACAGAGACAGAACGTGGCTTAGGGATTGTCAGAGGTCAGAGGGAAGGCCTGCCAGCGGGCATCAGGCTGCTAACAGGATTACAATGATCTGAAACCAAACCATGGTAAAGGTCATAGGATGCCAAGCTTATTAAAACACCCCTGAATTGGAGCTAGGGAGGTGCTGCCCTGGCTGTTCTTGCAGAGGATCCAAGTTTGGTTCACAGCACCCACATAGTAGCTCACAGATGTACATACAGGCAAAACACCAAAACAAACAGTTGAAAAACAAAAATTTGGGCCAGGCATGGTGGTGCAGGCCTGTAATCCCAGCACTCAGGAGGCAGAGGCAGGCAGATCTCTGTGAGTTCAAGGCCAGCCTGATCTGAAAGACAGAAAGAACAGTCTGTTACACAGAGAAACCGTGTCTCGAAAAACCAAAAAATAATATAAAATAAATAAAAAATTTAGACCACTGAATGGGACATTTTGGGAGTTTATGGATTTGAGTGGGTGCTTTTTGAGGCAGGGTCTCGTTATAAATTCCTGGCTAGCCCGAAACTCACTATGTAGCCTAGGTTGGCCTCTAATGTGCGGTGATCCTCCTGCTTCTGCCTCGCAAGTGCTAGGATTACAGGCGTGAGCATCACACTCAGCACTGAGTTGCTGAACACATTTTTTGTTTTGTTTTGTTTTGTTTTTCAAAACAGGGGTTCTTTGTGTAATAGCCCTGGCTGTCCTGGAACTCTCTTTGTAGACCAGGCTGGTCTTGAACTCACAGAGATCCACCTGCCTCTGCCTCCCAAGTGCTGGGATTAAAGGTTTGTGCCACCATGCCTGGCTTGCTGTAGCCATGCCACCCTGAACAAGCCAGATCTCGGCTGCTGAATACTTTAAAAGGGTCAGTTTTGTCATATGTAAATCATACCTCAGTGAGGCTGTTTTTACAACAAAAGAGGAAAACTGGGCTCTTCTTCTCTTAGGAAAAAAGAAATGAAGAAGATACTCCTTGGCCACTGGGTGTGCACTGTCAAGGGCACGTAAGGTGTCTAGTTTTGTTTCTTTTAAAAGAAGAGGATCAGAGACATGGTTCTGTGTGTATAGGTGTGTGCAGGCAAGCTTGATAACCCGAGTTCAGTTCTGGGACCCACATGGCAGAGAAAAAACAATTCTCAAAAGCCTCTCTCTCTCTCTCTCTCTCTCTCTCTCTCTCTCTCTCT
>OU015751.1:122040093-122053295 GCA_907169655.1 Acomys percivali | reverse complement strand
GGCCTCCACACAGAAAGAAAGAATGGGAACAGGCGTGCTGCTCATCCTCCACACCGGGTCGGGAAAACTCCATGAGCCTTCGTTCTAGCACGCCAAGGGACTACAGCTACGATATCCCTTTGTAAGGAGTGCGACAGAGTGACCCAAGGGAGAAACCTGAAGAGCTTTAGGTTTAGAGAGGGCGGAGAGCTGTCACTGAGAGGAGGCATCATGTGAGACCCTCCGCATCGGAAAGTCCTAAAGGAGCCTGCAGGCAGGAGAGGGCCTCACCCCCCCCACCCCCCCACCTCCCCACCCCCCACCCCCGAGTGGTGCTTCCTGCTTTCCTCTGGAGGAAGCACAGAAGCAGGGGCCCACAGGCTCCCCACTCCTCCTCCCTCTTCAGGACACAGAAATGAATTGATTTCCCTGAGCTCTGAAAAGGCACGGCCGTGCTGTGGGTGCTGGGGGGACTCCTTGGACATATCCCTGCCACGGCCAGCGGCTCCCAGGTTCCTCTTTGCTCCCAGCCCACCTATCACACCTTCAAGAAGAGCTGCACAGCAAGCTTCTTCCGGACCCCCTCTACCAACTCTGCTCCCCAAGTTCTGCCCCTCCCCCAGGCCTGCCTATGAGGGTTGGGACCACCTGGCTTCGGGGGTGGGGGGGATGGATGTAGGTATATATGAGACCGGCCTATAATCCAGAATGACCTCATCCTTGTAAGAGTCCTCCTGCCTCCGCCCCTTGGGTGCTGAGACTACAGGGATGTACCACCGCTCCAGCCTCTAGATGCTTTTTAAGGTAAGTGTATATTATTTTGAGAGGTGCCACAATTCATCTAGCCATTGCTAACTCACTCTCCTGCTTTTTTTTTTCTTTCCACCAAGAGCAATTGATAATGCCACTGAAATATTTATGCGTTTTCATCTTTAAGGAATGATACTTTTATTTCAATGATGCTGATCCCAGCAGTGAAGCTTCTGGGTGCCAGGCACATGTATATTTAATTTAAGTAGCTCTTGCTATATTAGTTTCCAGAACAGTAATAACAGTTCACACTTCCATTAGCAGTCAATGAGAAGAGCTTGAGCCACTCACAGACACTGATGGAGATTGAAAGCCCCATTTCCAGGATGAGGGTGAGGAATAGCCTTGGAGGGCTTTCAAAAGATGGGAGTTTGAAGGCCTCGACAGCAAAGGCATCTGGAGCCTGAGAAGGGTAGACTAAGGCCAGTGTCACCAGCTGCTGGTGAGATGCTACCTGACCTGAGTGGACTTGGGGGCTTCAGACACACACTCAAAGGTGCAGAGAAGCTGTCCTGTACATAGGCCAGAAGGGTAGGGTCCTGGCTCCTGGGAAGACTAGCGGTGACAGTGGCATTCCTGGGGAGTACACCAGTGTCCTCTTGGGCTTTTTCTACAGACCTAGTGCAGGTTGTGTGCAGGGGCAGTCTTTGTCTATTTATTTGGTGGGGCCAACTAAATAAATAAATCTTTTAGCCACAAAATCTGTACTTTAGGTGTATGGGACTATAGCTTAGTGGTGGAATGCTTGCCTGCCACATGGCACACGGGAGAAAATGCAGACCCTAGTGAGAGGACTTCTTGTCAAAGGAGATACATCCTTAAATGGGGATGCTGAGACCAGAGCCCTCTCCTCTTCTCTTTCACATCTAAGCCATGAGGCAGATGGTTTCTCCACATGTTCCCATTACAGTGCACTGCCTTGCCACAGGCCCAAAAGCAATGGGGTCAACCTACCACGGACACATTGGGGTCAACCTACCACGGACGCAATGGGGTCAACCTACCATGGACGCATTGGGGTCAACCTACCACGGACGCAATGGGGTCAACCTACCACGGACGCAATGGGGTCAACCTACCATGGACACATTGGGGTCAACCTACCATGGACGCAATGGGGTCAACTTACCATGGACGCATTGGGGTCAACCTACCATGGACACATTGGGGTCAACTTACCATGGACGCATTGGGGTCAACTTACCATGGATGCATTGGGGTCAACCTACCATGGACGCATTGGGGTCAACTGACCATGGACACAAAGGGGTCAACCTACCACGGACGCAAGGAGGTCAACCTACCATGGACACAAGTCTTCAAAACTGTGAGCCAAAAGAAAGCTTCCTTCTTTAGTTGATTGTCTCACGTCTTTTGTTACAGTAACAGAAAGCTAAATACAAGTACTTACAGGTTAGATATAATAATATGTCATTGAAAGGTATTGAAAATATCCTTTAAAATTAAGAGATAAGCCAGGCATGATGGTGCAACACCTTTAATTCCAGCGTGGGGGGCATGGGGGAACAGAGGCAGACAGATCTCTGAGTTTGAGGCCAGCTTGGTCTACAAAACTAGTTCCAGGACAGCCAAGGCTACACAGAGAAACCTACTCTCAAACAAACAAACAACAACAACAAAAAAGATCAATCGTGTTCGTGAGTTTGAAGAGTCAATGCTCTCTATAAGTTGCTGTACAGAATTAATGCCATGCCAGTCAAATTCCAAAAAGTTGCGCTGTGGGATTTAAACATCTCACAGTGAAGTATATATTTTTAATATTTATTCACTTGAGGGGGTGTTCATTTGGGGGTTTGTTTTATTCTGTTTTGAGACAGGGTCTCCCTAAGTAACCTTGGCTAGCCTAGAACTCATAGAGATCTGCCTGCCGCTCCCTCCTAAATGCTAGGATTAAAGGCCTGTGTCACCATGCCTGGTTTGTTCATTTTTATATTGTGTATATTGGTGTTTTGCTTGCATGGATGTAAGTGCATCACATGTATGCCATACCCATGGAGGAAGTCAGAAGATGATGTCAGTTCCTCCTGGGACTGAAGTCAGTACCGTGTTAGTCCTGAGAATATAACCCACATCCACTGTAAGGGCAGCAAGAGCTCTGAACCACTAAGCCATCTCTCCAGTCCCCTAAGTGTTTTTCTTTCTTTTCTGTTTGTTTGGTTTTTTTGTTGTTTTGTTTTGTTTTGTTTTTTCAAGACAGGGTCTCTCTGTGTATCCTTGGCTGGCCTGGACTCACTTTGTAGACCAGGCTGGCCTCGAACTCACAGCGATCCACCTGCCTCTGCCTCCCGAGTGCTGGGATTACAAGAGTGCACCGCCTTACCTGGCTTAAAGTAGAAGCCAATAATAAAATATCCCCCAGAAGAAGAACAAGTGGGAGATTTGCTTTCATAAACCTCCAACGTTATTATAAGATATACCAGGATGCATAGTATTGGCACTGAAATAGGCCAATTGACAAAGAGAAAAGAGAGTCAGAAACAGACCTACTGTGTGTAATATTGTGACGTCACAGTGCATATACTGTGATATGTGTGGTCTTCCTCTCATTCCAGACACATGGCTTCAGAAACCTTGGGAATCTACAGAGTGACAAGAAAGGGTTGTGTTTGTGTGTGCAGGCAAGTTCTGTGTCAACTTGACACAAGCTAGAGTCATCTGAGAGGAAAGAACTTCAATTGAGAAAAATGCTCTCATAAGATGAGGGGATAGGCAAGGCTGGAGGGCATTTTCCTTAACTAGCAATTGGTGTCAGAGGGCCATTGTGGGTGGTGCCATCCCTGGGCTGGTGGTCCTGGGTTCTATAAGAAAGCAGGCTGAGCAAGCCATGAAGAACAAACCAGTAAGCAGCACCCCTCCATGGCCTCTGCATCAGCTCCTGCCTCCAGAATCCTGCCCTGTTTGACTTCTTACCCTGACTTCCTTCAGTGATGAACTGCTATGTAGAAGTTTAAGCCAAATAAACCTTTCCCTCCACAACTTGCTCTTGGCCGTAGTGTTCCGTCATATCAACAGTAACCCTACCTAGGACACTAATGAGAGGCCCAGTGGCTAGAAATAAGGTGGACCCAATGATAGATGACTGACACTTTTGTCCCCACCTGCTAACCTCCAGGACTGAGGGAAAACTTGGTCAGTGGCTACTTGTAATCAATCATGCTTCCTAATGGAGCTTTTATAAATAGCCTGAGAGGATCAGGATCAGGCCAAGTATATTGGCATGCACCTGTAATCCTAGCAGTGGGAAGGGAGAGAGAGGAGGATGAGGAATTCAAAACCTGCCTCAACTACATAACAAGGTCAAGGCCTTCTGGGACAATATAAGACTCTGTCTAAGTAAAATAAAATAAATAAGAGGGCTCAGATAGCTGGATGTATAGAGGTCCCTTGAGTGTAGAGTGCCCAAAAGGGCAGAAGAGTGCTTTACTCCTCACAGGCCTGGTCTTGGGCATCTCTTCCGTTTGCCTGTTGCTCTGCTTTCTTTATTAGACCCTTAAGGAACCTGTGCAGGCATGTTGTCTCTCTGGCTCTTTGAGCCACTCTAAAAAATTAATCAAACTCTATACCTGTTACAGTGTTTCTCTTTCAAAGATTTAAGTTTATGTGTTGGAGGAAAATAAAATGAGCAATTGAGCGCACATGCCTGCAATGGCCAGAAGAGGGCAGCAGATAGATTCCCTGGATCTGGCAGCCATTGTGAGCTGCCCCATGTTGGTGCTAGGAACCCAGTTCGAGCGCTCTGCTGCGCTATCTCTCCAACCCTGGTTCTCTGTTTTACTGTATTAATTTATTTGTGCGCAAACATGCATGTGTGCACACACATATGGGCACACGTGCCACAGCGTGTATGTGGAGGTCAGAGGCGACTTGCAGGAATCAGTTCTCTCCGTCCACCACTTGGGTCCTAGGAATTAAATGCACATCAGCAGGCTTGACAGCAGACGCCTTTACCCACTGAGCCATCTCAGCCAATGTTGTGGTGGGAGTGGTGGGGGTGGTTTTGGTTTGGTTTGGTTTTTGGTTTTTCGAGACAGGGTTTCTCTGTGTGTCCCTGGCTGTCCTAGACTCACTTTGTAGACCAGGCTGGCCTTGAACTCACAGCAACCCACCTGCCTATGCGTCTCGAGTGCTGGGATTCAAGGCATGTGCCACCAGCGCCCGGTGATGGTGGTGGTTGTTGTTGTTAGTTTTGGTTTGGGTTTTTTGTTTGTTTGTTTGTTTCTGTTTATGGTGGCTTTAGTTTTTGTTTGTTTGGAGGATTGTTTTGTTTGTTTGTTTGTTTTCCGAAACAGGGTTTCTCTGTATAGCCTTGGCTGTCCTGGACTCCCTTTGTAGACCAGGCTGGCCTGGAACTCACAACAATCTGCTTGCCTCTGCCTCCTGAGTGCTGGGATTAAAGGCATGTGCCACCAGGCCTCGCTGGTTTCTGGTTTTTTGAGACAGGGCTCCTCTGTGTAGCCTTGGCTGTCGTGGACTCGCTTTGTAGACCAGGCTGGCCTCGAACTCACAGTGATCCACCTGCCTCTGCCTCCTCAGTGCTGGGATTAAAGGGGAGTGCCACCACTGCCCAACGGATATTTGTCTCTTAAACTGAGTGTTTTCTATTGTAATGTTTATATTTTAGGTGTAGTCTATAGGCTGTTTATATATTCTTGATATTTAATTAAAACATTTAAGAGAAAGGAACTAGAGGAAATGTCGACGTTAAATCCTGAAACAGCAGAAGAAAGCACTAATGAGCTGGCCTGGGAGCAGGAAGAGTTCAGTCCCTCCAAGAACTTCTACTGTCCCACCTTGGTGGATGCCCTGCAACCTTGTCCTTTAGTGACACGAGCCAACATAATTCTTCTGGAGATGAGGCCACAGGAGGTGTCGACCGCATACAGATACAAATGCCGTAGGACACCAACGCTGTGGGAAGGGGTGCTGCTGTTCTTCGTGACGGTCCCAGACATGCTCGCCAGAGGATAGATAATACATCCCGAGTCAGAACACCCCAACCTAGGGTGCACCCCTCCCAGTGCACGGAAACAGTTGCTGCTGCTGCATCGTAACAGGTGTCCCGGTAACTACAAGATGGCATTGGGGATCCGCAGTGGAAGGAAAGAACGGAGCCTTGACAGGAAGAGGGAGGGGCAGCGCGGCCACGCCCCCTGCCCAGCCTTCGGTGTATAGGCCTGGGCCATCTTCCAGGAAGCACTCTCCTATGAAGGCCCCAGTTCCAGGCCCCTCCTGGGAACCCAGACCACGCTCAAGAGCCAACTTGAAAGCTTTGGGACTAATGAAAATAGTCAGTCTGCACCTGACCACACCCAATCCCACCGCTTGCCTGCTGCACCCACCAAAATTTCCAGTGTAAATGCCACTTCTCGGTTTTAAACTCTATCCCCAAACACAGACAAAAAAATTTTTGCTATTTGTTTTATTCCTCTTTGTTTTGCTTTGTTCTTCTTTTAGAGTCCCCCCCCCCCTCCGCTCCACTGGGTCTCACTTAATGCAGCCCTGATTGGCCTAAAATTCTCTATGTAGACCAGGCTAGCCCCAAACTCTACAGAGCTCCCCGTGGCATTAAAGATGTGCACCATCGCGCCCAGTGAGGTGAAGTTTTACTTAGCAGATGGACTCTGCGCCTTCTGCTCCTCTCTAGCCTTGGGGACACTGCCTGCCTGTTGAGGGACCAATCATCATCTTCCACCTTCAGCCTCTACCTCCCCCTTGCTCTCCAAAGGCCTGGCTGGCTGTTTTGATCCTGTAACCCCGGAAAGGGGGCGGCGTGGGGGAGGAGAGGGGATTGAAGTCTGCTTGGTTTTGCAGAAACCTTCCTTCCTTGACGTTCTTACAACAGATGTGTCTTTAATGAAGCCGAGTTGATTTCTGGGAACTAAATGAGGGCATCACCCTTACATCCCCTGAATAGCTAATTCTGTCCCCGCCCCCCCTTTAACAGCTTAGACTCCCCTGAGCTTTGGCTCCCCATCCTCAGTGCCCCTTCCACCATGGGACTCAGAAAATTCCCACTCCTCGCCAAGTTCCTCACCACGCCCCCTCCCACCTCCCAACCCCAGCTTCCCTACCCGCAACCTGCTCTCTGTCCACAAGAGGGCGATCACTCCACACCCCAAAGTATCAACAACTGGGTGTGGGCGAGCGCGCTTGGTGTACTTTTCCAGAGCCACTGAACAGTGCCCATGCTGAACAGCATTGGGGGAGCTCGGCCCGAGGACCCTCCCACTGCCCTGGTAAGACCAGGACTCTGCTAGAAAAGAAATACCTTTAAGAAATGCAGCTTGCTGCTATTCAGCAGCCCCAACCCAGAGCAAGGGAAGACTACTTAACGCCTAGAAGTTGACTGGAGACAGTGGGGAGGTAAGAAGAGAGAAGAGAAGTGGTCTCCACACGAAGTCAAAATCTTTTCTCCTCAGGCTTCGGCCAGAATGTTGCCCAACTTGGGTTAGGCCTTCTGGGGAGAAATATCAGCAAATGCTTGTCTCACTGACATCACGGCAGCCCCATGATGACTCACTCTTCGGGGACAGGCTGGGTCAATATTGACAGGAAGGCTTAAAGCCACATTTGGCACGTCGAAGGACCCCAACTTTGCCCTGTTTGTGAGTACCTCATGAGTCACACGTTTATGGAGTTGCCAGCTCCTTGGGTCACCACCCAACACAAGGGACCCCATCCATGAAACTAGAGACGGACTCCTAAAGCGTGCCCCGCCTCCAACTGCAGCACAGGCAGCTGCAGAAAACTCAGTCAGCCTTTGTCCTTTGGTCACCTCAGTCACCTCAGATGTGTGTGCCCTTCCTCCCTTCCTCACCCCTCCCTCATAAAACACACAGTGAAAGCCAGCGTCAGGACCCGTGCGGTACTTTTCCCTTTCACCACACCCAGACCAACGAGTGTCTTCCAGGAGACTGCTGGGACTGTGGCAGGCCTGCTTCTAGGGGCCCCTAACTCAACATCACATGCCAGGACCCTCTCTCCTGGAGATCCCTTGAGCCGCTGTTTAAGGTAGCTTTGCCTAGAGGGAGACACTTTTTCTAATGCCCTTAAAGAGTCCTGGTGAGCTAGCCGACCTTGTGCAGGTGGGTCAATGAGCTACTCTTGGAGATTTTAACTGTGACTGAGATCGCAGCAAGCCGGGAAGCAACCGGAAATCAGTGGGAAGCCAGAACACATGAGTAGATGTAACCAAAAAAAAAAAAAAAAAAAAAAAGTTTATTGTACAATTACCGACCACTGGATTTGACTGAGATATGCCCCTCCCGAGAGCATCTCTGCCTTCCCGTTACTGGAGAGCTTCGTTGTAGATCAAAGCCAAGGCCCCCAGGAAGGTGACATATTCCTGGAAGTTTACTTCCTGGTCCTTGTTGCGGTCCAGATCCTCCATCAGCCTTGTAATTTCAGCGTCCTGTAGTTTCTAAGGCATTAGGGAGGAGAAGTCCACGCTCAGCGGAGGCCGGGACCCTCGGTCCTTTTCCTCTGCCCTGGAAGCCCTCTCTGTAGTACGTAAGTGGCCCTCCGACTTGGGTTTACCTTGATCTAATCTCCTCAGCCCCCACCCTCCTTCCTCAGCCCCCCCCCCCCCCCCCCCCCCCCAACACCGGCGCGCAGAACAGGCGCCCGCCCCCCTCCCCCCCCCCCCCCCCCCCCCCCCCCCCCCCCGGGAGAAGGAAGACCAGGAACCCAAAGGATAAGGGGTGGGAGGGGCACCCCGGCAGGGGCTACTCACAGAGCCAATGGTGAGCTCCTTCTGGATCAGCTCCTTCAGCTCCTTCTTGCTCAGGGTGTGCTTGTCACCCTCTTTGCCAGAGTACTTGTGGAAGATGGCCACGAGAAGGCCGATGGCCTGGTCCAGGGGGCACGCCATGTCTGACCACTGGGCTGGAAGAAGCTGTTTTACGGAGGGGCTACTCAGTACTGCTGGTAACAGCAGGGGCCTCAAGCCAACACAGGTGGCAGCCGGGGCAGCTGGGGCAAGGGGTAATAAAGACTGGCTTTGGGGTGTCTGAGCCCTGTCCTCCAGGGCTTCCAAGAAAACTGGGGCGTATGACTGAGCAAGGGAGGAGATGGAGGCTGCCCCCCTGGGCACCTCCTGACAAGGACCACACGCTGCGACAACGTTGGCACAACCCAGGGCAAACCCTCCTGCACCCCAGAAGAACAGAACTTGGGGAGCCGCCCCATAGGGTTGCCTTAGCCTGGGGTTTGCCTGGCACAGCCCAGCTGACCATGGTTCTCCCTCCTCTCCCGGCGGGGGGGTGGGGGGGCCTCCAATGCAGACCACCCGCGGAGCCCGCAGAAGCTGACTAGGGCAGGAAGTGGCTTGACCCAGGAGTAGCCTAGGAACGGGGGCCGACCCTAGAGGGACCTGGGGCTGCCCCAGCGAGAGCTCACCGCACCACCAGCAGCGACAGCGAAGCGGTAAAGGAGTGGTCCGAGGGGATGGACTGTGTCGCAGTCCGCAGTCCGGCTGGCCTTATAGCGGCCAGCATCCGGGAGACCCGCCCAGGGAGTACCCGCCTGCCCGCCCTGAGCCCCACCCGGCGCCTGAGGCTAGCAAAACACAATCCCCAGCCCCCTAAACTTTCCACGCCTCTGTTGCCGGGCTCTCTGGAATTGGAAGCGGGATGAGGAAGCCTAGTGGCCTCTGACGGGCCCAGAGACCAGTGCAAGTGGGAGGCATCGAGTTTTCTCTAATTCCGTAGTTCAGCCTGTTCTCCCTTCTGGCGCGTGACTCCTGACTCCTGATTCAGGCGTCTATGCTGAACCTTCTGTCAGCCTGAGAGCGCAGTGTGTCCTGAGAGTTAGCGTCGGGGGAGGGGGGGGGTCGGGGGCGGAGGGACCCTCACCGATGGTGCCGCTCTCTGGTGGCAGGGTCATCTCCGTGCGAGGGAGGGAAAGCAACCAACAACCTACCCCATCTCAACCTTCCTAATCCTGCAACTCTTTAATACGCTTCCTCATGTTGTGGTGACCGCCCCTCCCCACAGCCATAAAATAATTCTCGTTGCTAGTTCATAACTGTAACTTTGCTCGCCGTTATGAATCGTAATGTAAATATCTGTGTTTTCCGATGGTCTTAGGTGGACCCCCTCCCCCCCCCCCCCCCCGTGAAAGGTTGAGAAGCGCTGGGTCTAAGACTTGGGGCTATATAGCTCAGGAGGTTGATCCCAGGAGGCAGAATTTTGAGCCAACCTGAGTTTCATAAGACCCTGTCTCAAAAAAAAGGGGGGGGGATGCGATTTCTAACACTACCACTCGCCTCCTCCCACTCACTGCCGGGAAGTTCATCCTTAGAGCAGGTTATGCATCATTATGCGCAGGGTGGAGCCAAGCCCAGCCAGCACCCTTAGTTACTCATCTTAAGTGAAAAGCTCTGAACAGTTTTCTCCTGAAGAAAGTCTTGAGAAGAGGAAGTTGGGGGCAGTGGGCGGGATTCGCCTAGTGACGTCACCCTTCAGTGAGACGTGGGAAGGCTGCTCCTGGCCCCAGGTGGAGAGGAGATAGCTAAGGCTCCCTCCAGGCTCCTTTTTCACAAGGGCTTCAAGGGCAGCCTCCTGTGAGCCATCCCCGGGTCAGACCTGCTGGGCCATGGCTGCTCTAGTGGCCACAGCCTCCTCCTCGCTCTGGCCTCCTCACTCCCAGAGCTCTTTTTCTCATTGTTTTCTCCGCATCTGTGCTGTCTGGGCAGCTTTGTTATTTTAACAGGCGTGCAGAGGAAGGCCAGGGCACCGTCAACAACGTCCACAATAAAAGCCCAGCGGAGTGGTGTGAGAGCCCAGCCCCTGTCCCCCACAGACTACCTGTGTGTGGCCTGAGACCGAGGGGTTCCTCAGTCAAGAGAGACAAACCACCTCAAAACCAGCACATGCTCTGGAAAAGGCTTTATTTCTCTGCCGGAATAATCCCCCCCCCCCAAGGAGAAAGGGAAGAGGCAGGGGCCATAGGGGGTCAGGACCAGGAGCTGCTGGTGAGGGGAGAGGCTCCTGGTCACTTGTTGTCCTCCAGGAAGAAGTCATTGTACGCCATGCACAGCGTGGTCAGGAACACAGAGTACTCCTTGAAGTCAATCTCCTGGTCGCTGTTTTTGTCCAGGCTCTTCATCAAGTTGTCAATGCTGCTCTCCTTCATCTTCTGCAAGGGCCCAACGGGAGGAGACTGTCAGCAGCTTTGCCCGAACCCACACCTTTACCACAGGACCTGACACCAAATAGGGGCCCGGTGACCCGAGTGCTGATCCCAAATGAATTACAGCAGGAAGGCTGGTCTAGCCTTTGCTCCTGGGACATCCTCCCATCCAAAGAAATAATGATCATACCAACGCCGACTTAAAAAAAAAAAACAGCTTAAGGCCTGGCTACGTGGGCCTAAGCATCATCCAAGTCCCAGACTTAGCCTGGCCGCATTGTAAGGCCAAGCCGAGGAACAACACATCACTACTCTCTGTAAGATCAGTATGTTGAATCTGAGAAGCCAGCATGGCCTCCTGCCCCAGGAGAGCTGGTTAAGATGCTGTAACCCCCCGCACCAAGTGTCCTTCCACTTTGGTCCCTGCACCCTGGCTCCACTACAAAGCTGAAGACAGAGCCTTAAGGTGAGATGGGCAGGACCCTGCCTCTCCTCTATTGCAGTCAGTTCTAGGTCTCCCTTGGATACAGGATGTTGATAGCTGTGATGTGACTTTGACGATGGCAAGTGCTTCTCTGTAACCTGATCCTGGTCCCCAGACTGCACCCCTCACCCTGGGCTCTGTTCCCCAGTAATTAGCACCAGGGAACCAGGGGAGGCCCTGCCCTCTGCCTTCATTAGCTCCAGGACAGCAGAGTGGTTTCTGGTATTGAATGTATATGTGCCAGACCAGGTGTGATGGCACTCAGGGAGGCAGAGGCAGGCAGATCGCTGTGAGTTGGAGGCCAGCCTGGTCTACAAAGTGAGTCCAGGACAGCCAAGGCTACACAGAGAGACCCTGTCTCAAAAAAAAAAAAAAAAACAAGAAGAAGGAGGAGGAGGAGGAGGAGTCTCTGTCATCAGGTTGTACACAGCCAAACCCAGCACCCCCACATCCCTCAAACCCTCAAGATCCTAACACAGGCTATGCAACCCAACATCAAAGACTCTTTTATCTGACTCCAGAGCCTTCCCCCATAGGCAGGAGTCCACCCCAGACTCACTTCCACCCATCCAGTGAAAGAGATTCATCCCCCAGCACAGATGTCTAGAGACCTGGGAGTCGGCGATGCCCACCCGCTCCTCTGTCTCCTGCCCTTCAGTCAGCCTGCCCCCTTTGCTTAGACTAGAGAACCATGAAAGTACGTGGAGATCTCCCAGGAGGGGTGGTCAGGATGAGAGAGTGGTCACCTACCTCCGCGAGACTCAATTCCGTCTTGATCAGCTCCTTCAGTTCTTTCCTACTCAGGGTCAGCTTGCTACCCTCCCTCCCTGAGTATTTATGGAAAGTGGTGACCATGGTAGTCAGGGCCTTCTCAAGGGGAGTCTCCATCACGATGTGCACTCTGGAGGAGGAGGGGGGACAGATCGCAGCACCGGAGAAGCTGACCTTGCTCCTCACCAGTCATACACACCCAAAGGCCCTTTTGTAAACCACCATTATAACAGGAGCCTTCCAGACACATTTTCCACTTGGTCACCCTCCTTTCTCTAGCCCAAGTCACCTGCGATAAAGTGGGACAGGCAAAAAAAAAAAAGAAGAAGAAGAAGGAGAAGAAGAAGAAGAAGAAGAAGAAGAAGAAGAAGAAGAAGAAGAAGAAGAAGAAGAAGAAGAAGAAGAAGAAGAAGAAGAAGAAGTCGAGGGGCAGAGGGGGCTGGGGCTGAAACTGAGAAAAGAGATAAGACCTCACGGGAAGAGGGGAGAGGTGACTGGACTTGCTCAGTGACCTCCAGTCTAGTGCTCAGAGAGCTGCACCCACAGCCTGGCACGGGCAGGGGGTGGTGTGGTGGGAGGTGGGACTTCTGACATGGCCAGGATCTCTTCTGAGACCTGGTTCCAGCAGCTGGGTTTGGTCGATGGCCTCAGTTCTGTCAGTATAGCCACGACGCCAAAAGAGCAGACAGCTGAAGCCTGTGGGGCTCAGACTTAAAAACCACTTCCCCTGGAAAGAGGACAGAGCAATGCCCACAGAAGCGGAGGCCTCTCTCTGGAGATGCTGTAGAGCACCCTGGGCTGGGCGGGAGGGTGGTGAGAAACTGATGACTTCCACCTCCAACCCAAGACGTTCTTGTGCCGGACTGGACGCACTCACACTGCCAGCTTCTCCCATCTCACAGACCACAGTTCGAGGCAGGGAAGGGACTCCGAGCATCTCTCTCTCTCTCTCTTCTCTCTCTCTCTCTCTCTCTCTCTCTCTCTCTCTCTCTCTCTCTCTCTCTCT